>CALYMW010000455.1:0-600000 GCA_944588485.1 Phosphuga atrata
ATTTAATTTAATTTAATTTAATTTAATTTAATTTAATTTAATTTAATTTAATTTAATTTAATTAATTTAATTTAATTTAATTTAATTTAATTTAATTTAATTTAATTTAATTTAATTTAATTTAATTTAATTTAATTTAATTTAATTTAATTTAATTTAATTTAATTTAATTTAATTTAATTTAATTTAATTTTAATTTAATTTAATTTAATTTAATTTAATTTAATTTAATTTAATTTAATTTAATTTAATTTAATTTTAATTTAATTTAATTTAATTTAATTTAATTTAATTTAATTTAATTTAATTTAATTTAATTTAATTTAATTTAATTTAATTTAATTTAATTTAATTTAATTTAATTTAATTTAATTTAATTTAATTTAATTTAATTTAATTTAATTTAATTTAATTTAATTTAATTTAATTTAATTTAATTTAATTTAATTTAATTTAATTTAATTTAATTTAATTTAATTTAATTTAATTTAATTTAATTTAATTTAATTTAATTTAATTTAATTTAATTTAATTTAATTTAATTAAATTAATTTAATTTAATTTAATTTAATTTAATTTAATTTAATTTAATTTAATTTAATTAATTTTATTTTAATTTAATTTAATTTAATTTAATTTAATTTAATTTAATTTAATTTAATTTAATTTAATTTAATTTAATTTAATTTAATTTAATTTAATTTAATTTAATTTAATTTAATTTAATTTAATTTAATTTAATTTAATTTAATTTAATTTAATTTAATTTAATTAAATTAAATTAAATTAAATTAATTTAATTTAATTTAATTTAATTTAATTTAATTTAATTTAATTTTAATTTAATTTATTTTAATTTAATTTAAGTTAATTTAATTTAATTTAATTTTATTTATTTTAATTTATTTTAATTTAATTTATTTTAATTTAATTTATTTTAATTTAATTTAATTTAATTTAATTTAATTTAATTTAATTTAATTTAATTTAATTTAATTTAATTTAATTTAATTTAATTTAATTTTATTTAATTTAATTTAATTTAATTTAATTTAATTTAATTTAATTTAATTTAATTTAATTTAATTTAATTTAATTTAATTTAATTTAATTTAATTTAATTTAATTAAATTAAATTAAATTAAATTTAATTTAATTTAATTTAATTTAATTTAATTTAATTTAATTTAATTTAATTTAATTTAATTTAATTTAATTTAATTTAATTTAATTTAATTTAATTTAATTAATTTAATTTAATTTAATTTAATTTAATTTAATTTAATTTAATTTAATTTAATTTTAATTTAATTTAATTTAATTTAATTTAATTTAATTTAATTTAGTTTAATTTAATTTAATTTAATTTAATTTAATTTAATTTAATTTAATTTAATTTAATTTAATTTAATTTAATTTAATTAAATTAAATTAAATTAAATTAAATTAAATTAAATTAAATTAAACTAAATTAAATTTAATTTAATTTAATTTAATTTAATTTAATTTAATTTAATTTAATTTAATTTAATTTAATTTAATTTAATTTAATTTAATTTAATTTAATTTAATTTAATTTAATTTAATTTAATTTAATTTAATTTAATTTAATTTAATTTAATTTTATTAAATTAAATTAAATTAAATTTAATTTAATTTAATTTAATTTAATTTAATTTAATTTAACTTAATTTAATTTAATTTAATTTAATTTAATTTAATTTAATTTAATTTAATTTAATTTAATTTAATTTAATTAAATTAAATTAAATTAAATTAAATTAATTTAATTTAATTTAATTAATTTAATTTAATTTAATTTAATTTAATTTAATTTAATTTAATTTAATTTAATTTAATTTAATTTAATTTAATTTAATTTAATTTAATTTAATTTATTTAATTTAATTTAATTTAATTTAATTTAATTTAATTTAATTTAATTTAATTAATTTAATTTAATTTAAATTAAATTTTTAATTTAAATTAAATTAAATTAAATTAAATTAAATTAAATTAAATTAAATTAAATTTAATTTAATTTAATTTAATTTAATTTAATTTAATTTAATTTAATTTAATTTAATTTAATTTAATTTAATTTAATTTAATTTAATTTAATTTAATTTAATTTAATTTAATTTAATTTAATTTAATTTAATTTAATTTAATTTAATTTAATTTAATTTAATTAAATTAAATTAATTTAATTTAATTTAATTTAATTTAATTTAATTTAATTTAATTTAATTTAATTTAATTTAATTTAATTTAATTTAATTTAATTTAATTTAATTTAATTTAATTTAATTTAATTTAATTTAATTTAATTTAATTTAATTTAATTTAATTTAATTTAATTTAATTTAATTTAAATTAAATTAAATTAAATTTAATTTAATTTAATTTAATTTAATTTAATTTAATTTAATTTAATTTAATTTAATTTAATTTAATTTAATTTAATTTAATTTAATTTAATTTAATTTAATTTAATTTAATTTAATTTAATTTAATTTAATTTAATTTAATTTAATTTAATTTAATTTTAATTTAATTTAATTTAATTTAATTTAATTTAATTTAATTTAATTTAATTTAATTTAATTTTAATTAATTTAATTTAATTTAATTTAATTTAATTTAATTTAATTTAATTTAATTTAATTTAATTTAATTTAATTTAATTTAATTTAATTAATTTAATTTAATTTAATTTAATTTAATTTAATTTAATTTAATTTAATTTAATTTAATTTAATTTAATTTAATTTAATTTAATTTAATTTAATTTAATTTAATTTAATTTAATTTAATTTAATTTAATTTAATTTAATTTAATTTAATTTAATTTAATTTAATTTAATTTAATTTAATTTAATTTAATTTAATTTAATTTAATTTAATTTAATTTAATTTAATTTAATTTAATTTAATTTAATTTAATTTAATTTAATTTAATTTAATTTAATTTAATTTAATTTAATTTAATTTAATTTAATTTAATTTAATTTAATTTAATTTAATTTAATTTAATTTAATTTAATTTAATTTAATTTAATTTAATTTAATTTAATTTAATTTAATTTAATTTAATTTAATTTAATTTTAATTTAATTTAATTTAATTTAATTTAATTTAATTTAATTTAATTTAATTTAATTTAATTTAATTTAATTTAATTTAATTTAATTTAATTTAATTTAATTTAATTTTAATTTAATTTAATTTAATTTAATTTAATTTAATTTAATTTAATTTAATTTAATTTAATTTAATTTAATTTAATTAAATTAAATTAAATTTAATTTAATTTAATTTAATTTAATTTAATTTAATTTAATTTAATTTAATTTAATTTAATTTAATTTAATTTAATTTAATTTAATTTAATTTAATTTAATTTAATTTAATTTAATTTAATTTAATTTAATTTAATTTAATTTAATTTAATTTTAATTTAATTTAATTTAATTTAATTTATTTAATTTAATTTAATTTAATTTAATTTAATTTAATTTAATTTAATTTAATTTAATTTAATTTAATTTAATTTAATTTAATTTAATTTAATTTAATTTAATTTAATTTAATTTAATTTAATTTAATTTAATTTAATTTAATTTAATTAAATTAATTTAATTTAATTTAATTTAATTTAATTTAATTTAATTTAATTTAATTTAATTTAATTTAATTTAATTTAATTTAATTTAATTTAATTTTAATTTAATTTAATTTAATTTAATTTAATTTAATTTAATTTAATTTAATTTAATTTAATTTAATTTAATTTAATTTAATTTTAATTTAATTTAATTTAATTTAATTTAATTTAATTTAATTTAATTTAATTTAATTTAATTTAATTTAATTTAATTTAATTTAATTTAATTAATTTAATTTAATTAATTTAATTTAATTTAATTTAATTTAATTTAATTTAATTTAATTTAATTTAATTTAATTTAATTTTAATTTAATTTAATTTAATTTAATTTAATTTAATTTAATTTAATTTTTAATTTAATTTAATTTAATTTAATTAATTTAATTTAATTTAATTTAATTTAATTTTATTTAATTTAATTTAATTTAATTTAATTTAATTTAATTTAATTTAATTTAATTTAATTTAATTTAATTTAATTTAATTTAATTTAATTTAATTTAATTTAATTTAATTTAATTTAATTTAATTTAATTTAATTTAAATTAAATTAAATTAAATTAAATTAAATTAAATTAATTTAATTTAATTTAATTTAATTTAATTTAATTTAATTTAATTTAATTTAATTTAATTTAATTTAATTTAATTTAATTTAATTTAATTTAATTTTATTTAATTTAATTTAATTTAATTTAATTTAATTTAATTAAATTAAATTAAATTAAATTAAATTAAATTAAATTAAATTAAATTAAATTTTTTAATTTTTTAATTTAATTTAATTTAATTTTATTAATTTTTCAATAAAATAGCTTATGTGTAATTTAGAAAATCTGCATAATTTATTTGCAATATCGAAAGTTATTCGTTTTCAGTTATGATTAGAGACTTCAGTTATGATCAACTTAACAAACTTAAGAATAAATAAAATTTAATTACTCAATAAATTGTCGCCATTTTCAAAAATTAATGGTATTTTACTTTAAATTTCTCAATCTCTTAACTACTTAATTATTGGTATTCCCACTTCATACAACTATCTATATAGATACCCAAATATTTATAATTTTGAACTCCTTTAATCTCTTTATTATTTAACCTTAACTTTATATCATTTTGTAAACTATCCTTGTAGCATGCAAAAGTCATAAAAGTAGTTTTATCTACATTTAGCGACTGTTGGTTTGCACCCAGCCAAAGACTCTAACTGTTTAACCGTCCAGATAATTTTATTTCTACTTCATTCCACGTTTGTAATTTATATAGAACATCTGTATCAACCGCATATGATACTAGGGAGTAATTTGATATGTTGAAAATATTAATATAAAAAATAAAAAGTTATAGACCCAAAATTGTACCTTGTGGCATTATAACAATTATGCTAATGTGCACTTTTTTAATGTTCTTAAGTTTAACAGAATGTGTTTATATATAAATTTTTTTTTCCAATTTATAAGAAATGTATTGTTTTCAGATGCTTACCATTCTTTTGACTTTCTGTATTGCAAGTCTTAGAATAACACCATTGTTTTCTTCCAACCACACAAATCAAATGCGTTCAGCCGTAAACAAGATATAATATTAATTAATACGCTGCCTAAGAAAATATATAAATAACCATTCATATTATTAATATATTTTTCTGAATTGCTTAAATGAATATATATATGTATATATATATATATATATATATATATATATATATATATATATATGTATATATATATATACATGTATATATATATATATACATACATAATATACATACATATATATATATATATATATATATATATATATATATATATATATATATATATATATATATAAATTGCAGTAACGTTTTTTCTGTTGAAAAGACAACGATCATAGATGGCGCTGTATATATCTATATATAAAAATATTATTGGTAAATATTATTAGTAGTGATTTGCGTTCCTTGGATGGTATACAACTTTAAATTAAAAATAATCTTGCGTAAAATAATAAATATATCAGTTCAGAAAAAGTTTATTATTAATATGAATGGTAATATATATATATATATATATATATATATATATATATATATATATATATATATATATATATATATATATATATATATATATATATATACCATATAACGCAATAATTAATATTATATCATCTTTACAGCTGAATGCACACGATACATGTGGTTGGAAGAAAACAATGGTTGTTATTCGACTTGCAATACAGAAAGTGAAAAGAATCCTGAAAGTCAAAAGAATGGTAAGCCTCTGAAAACAATAAATATCATATAAATTGATAAAAAAAGATATTATTTATTTTATATCCTATTTTTATTAATTTATATTTTCAGTTCAGTATAATTATTTAACTATTTGTGTATTATTATATCTTTAGCCTACGTTGGAAAGTTTAGCAATTATAAACGTTTATTATGTTCCAATTGCACATTTATAAACGACGAAGCAAAAATATTAATTTATATTTTTTCAGTTCCCTGATTACATTTATTGAAATATTTTCTTTAAACTCATTACAGAACTGCTCTCAAAACATTTTTTTTGTAATTTTCTTTAAAATAATGCTTCTAAGATTCTATAAATTTTATATCATACCGCTATTACTAATAGCTCAATTGGGTAAACATGAAATAATGAGATGTAATTGGATCACATCAATATTTAATGTTTAAAAATTCTTATCAATAATCTTAAAATTCTTAACTAAAATTTTTATTTGTGTACTTATATATTTTTAATGAGCAGATAAAAAATATATATGGGTGGAGAGAACTGATCAGAAAAGGAAAAATAGCTACAATCCGGAGAATGGTAAGAAATTTTATTTTGTTTATTTACCAACACTTGTGCACTATTTCGCTCGTTTGAGATTTGTGATATCATATGATTATTAAAAACAATATTTGTTTGTTTCTTGAAATTCAAAAATAATTTAATTATGCAATTATAATAATATTTTCGAAAATAATAAAAGAATTTGCACAAAAATTTAATGCTAACCTAACCACATTAGCTAGTACGAAATAAAAGAGGAAACTTTCTTTAGAAAGAATATTGCATATTGTTTTTAAATATAAATAAAAGACAATTTTTCAAGTTTTAAAAATATTCCAGATTTGATATGTATTATACCTTAAAACATGATTGCTGAAAGACGATGTAATGTGATAGATTAGAAGGCGTGAAATTCTAACAATCAGCCAATGAAATCGTTGTTTTATCTTGTTCTAACATTTATTTATTCAATTTTCTACTACCCTTAGTTTCATTTAAGAACAGGATTCTGTCTGTAACATACTGCAATCAAAATTTTTAATTATACAAGTTGTTCTGTAAGGGCATATGTTATATACTGCATGGTCTAATACTTCATATACATTCATAAAATATCAAATTTGTTAACCCGTATGCGAGGTTTGTCAAAAAATATGAATTTTATTCAAAGTAAAATACAAATAATTTTTGAAAATAGCGACAATTTATTTTTAAGTTTTATTTATTCTTAAGTTGATCATAACTGAAAACTATAATCATAACTGAAAACGAATAACTTTCGGTATTGTAAATAAATTATTTTGTAATTGCACATGACCTATTTTATTGAAAAACATGCAAGGATAACCTTTCAATTCTGTAACAATCTTCAATATATCAACCATCTTTTTCTTGTCATTTAATAGTTCGTTGTTTATTACGTGATTCGTAGTTGAAAATAAAATAATTTGTATTTTGCTTCAATTCACTAACGCTTCAATATATTCACCATCTCTTTCTAGACATTTTATGGTTCGTTTCGAATTTTTTTTCTAGTTTAATTATAAATTATTAATAAACAAGTTTCCCATAAGATGCCGAATTATGCAGAATACTTTTACCTAAGAAATATAATCTTAGGTTTTCATTTGTAAAATTAGTGAAATTTTTTAAGGTGCCGAGCTCTCTGAGAGCTCAGGCAATCTCTCGCGCATACTTTTTGTAATGTTAAATGTATTATAATGTTAAAATAAATAACAATAATTAATAATTTCTAATTATTGACAGATGCGACTTTGCCATTTGTTTTCAAAGGCCACTTGTTTAAATTGTGATGATTGCGACTTTGTGATATTACTTTTTACTTCTTTATACTGCTTACGTATTTTAATAGAAAATATGACATGGTATTTTCTTTATTAATTGGACAAGCTATATATATATATATATATATATATATATATATATATATATATATATATATATATATATATATATATATATATATATACATATAATTATGTGTTTGTGTACTTAGGTTTATATATAAACGGCAAAAAAGCTTAAATAATTATCTCGGAAATAGTAATTAATCCTTCTAAGTATTCATTAATATGCTGCATTATTACTTTCCAGAAAAGTACGCAAGACTCAAAGGATTTAATATTTTCATAAAAGGATTTTATAACGGACTTTGAGAACCCGTAATCTTTATCCCATAAAACTTCCAACAGGCGCAATATCAGTTTAGTATCTCCAGGAATAGGTTTAAGACACCAAAATAGACAAACAACACTAAAGAGGCAGTGACACCTGGAAACAAGATACAGGTTAGACTTAACATACAAGACTAGACAGACAAAAATTAACTACATTGTTTTTAGTTCTTATAAGTAATTATAATTACATTGTTCTATTTGATCATATTATTCTACCTAACAACAATGATATGACATTCAAAGTATTATTAGTATTAGTATTAGTTCAAAGTATTATTTATAATTATTATTCAAATTCGCAATTCCTCTTGATACAATTTTTATAATAACCATACAATATGCACAATTACAGTGAGGTGAACTACGAACATAATTATATATATATATATATATATATATATATATATATATATATATATATATATATATATGTATATATATATATATATATACGTATATATACGTATATATATATATATATATATAAAATCGTAAATTTTTCATTTGACAACCTAAAGTCATTTTTTGTAAAAACTCCCACTTATCGAGGTCAAATGTACAGTGTTAATAAATTAGGAAGTTTGAAAATGCTTCAAAGCATAAGTTACGTTATTTCTTACAAGAATTTTATAAAACAATATTGTTTATAAACTAACGTAGAGTCTGAATACAAAGTTCTAAATAAAAATTCGATTTTTTCATTAACCAGGATGCCCACGGGTTGAGGTACCCAATAGGGCAAAAATCTTTATTCTTCATGTTACGACCAAAAGTATTTTTTTTTTTTATAGAAAGTTCTGCTTGTTGAGAAAATGAATTGACGATAAGAAAATTTTAGATCAAATGTACAGGGTGAGCAAAACTCCATGGCTCAGCCCTATTATAAGAAAACGAAAACAAATAGAAAATATCTAAAAAGATGTTCTTTAATGGGATTTGTGGACCATTTAAAGCCAAATTTACATATTTTTCCAAACTGGGAAGCTGGAGTAATGAATTCATCGTATTTTGTTTTTCCAGAACCATACCTATATTTTTGCATAATTTAAAAAAGCTAATTTATCTGAACCAATTTTGTAAAAAAAAAATTTGCTATCTTTTTCCGTTGATAACTAATAAGCAAATTTGTAAAAATAAAGTATTATTAAAAATTCCCGATTTAACACCCTATTATCCCTAATGCCATTAAAAATACATTAGATACTCCCAATTATTCTCAATATTCTTTGTTGGTATTCGCGACAAAAAAATTAAAAAAACTCATTTAACCACAGATTATCAATATATATTATCCGGCATATGTACACATTTACCTTCTTGGTTGGTAAATGAAAGTTCACCTTACATTAACCAACTATTTCCGGCAAATGTGTACATATACCTAATAATGTTGGCAATTGTATAGATGTTTTTAAAACCACCTAATATATACTTGTTTGGGCGTGATTAGGTCTCATAAAAAATAAATTTCGAATTATAATGAACAAATATTATAAATGCGGATAAAATTATAACGAATAACTGTAACGAATAAGTTATAACGAACCTCTTCTTATAATATTTTTTTTAATAAATTATGTTCAAAATGTAATAATTCTTTTTAAACATAATAAAATAACATAAATTATTTCAATTACATTGTAACCTTAATATACAAGCATATTTTATTTCTGTTTATTATTTTTAACTTTTACTTAAATACCTTGGAAAATGTGTACTTTTACCGGTAAAAGTAAATATATGAAGCTGATCTCAAATTTAAACTCACTTTCACCTATTAAATTGGTAGATGTATATGTATATCTACACCGTAACAAATATAATCTTAGTTTTTCATTTGTAAAATTAGTAAAATTTCTTTAAGGTGCCGGGCTCTCCACGAGTTTAGGCAACCTCTCGCGCATACCTTTTGTAATGTTACTTATATTTTGTCAACGGAAAAGGTAGGAAGATTTATTCTTTACAAAATTTGTTCACAGAAATTAGCTTTTTTCAAATATGCAAAAATATAGGTATGGTTCTGGGAAAACAAAATTCGATGACGTCATTACTACAGTTTCCAAATATGGAAAAAATTGTAAATTTGGCTTAAAAGGTCCTTATTCAATCCCATTTAAGAGGTTCCTCTTTTCAGATTTTTTCTATCGTTTCCCTTTTTTTATAATATAGCTGAGACATCGAGTTTTGTTCTCCCTGTACAGAATGATAATAAATTAGGAAAGTATGAAAATGCTTCAAGGGATAAATAATATTATATATTATTTTTTTCAAAATTTTTATAAAAAAAGTCGCATATAAATAAGCGTAAAGTTTGTATAAAAATTTTAAAATAATAATTCGAATTTTTAATAATAAATAATTACAGATGTTTATTTATTTGCATTTTACATTATTAGAAATGCACCTACATTATTAGTAGGTAATAAGAAATTCCTGTCACGCAGCCTGAAACATAAGCTCTACTGGAATCCTCAGGAAGATCCTTGGCCCGGTAAAGGAAGATGGGAAAGTCCGTAGGCGGCATAACTCTGAGTTCTACGAACATATTGATATGCTCTCTGACTTTGCACTTTGCTTAAAAATTGTGTAATACAGTTTTGCTTAAATCCAGTGTCGCTTCCTTTCATAATATATATTTAACATATAAATAATTTCTTGTTATCTAAAAATGACAGTAATACTGTCAGTTTTAGATAACCAGAATTATTAACAGTAATACTGTCAGTTTTAGATAATCAGAAATTATTTATATATATATATATATATAGTATATATTATAAAAGGAAGCTACACTGGATTTAAGCAAAACTGTATTACACAATTTTTAAGGAAAACAAAAATAAATAGTTGAAGCCAAAGATACGGCATACACATGAACCTGTTAATAAAGGGAGACGTTTAGAGTTTTGTTTATGGATAGGTGAAAATTTACATTTACATTTTCTGAAAACTAAAGATTCATTCATTGATTTTTTTAACGATGAATGTACATTTTCTTTAAGCGGATACGTATCTTGACAAAATAGTCATCATTGAGCTTACGAGAATCCAAATTATTTAACAAACAACTTTACAAAAAAGTTAATGCATAATGTGTAATTTTTTCTTTCATCGAATCATTGGCCGATATTTTATGGAGGGAAATTTAAACCAGCACGTGTATTTGAACATTTTTCAAAATTTTATCTTACCATTTCTTAATACATTAAAGTCAGAATTACGTAATAATTTGTTTGGGCAACAATACGGCTGCCCTGCACATTGATTGACGCCTGCCCTGCACAGCCTTATTCAGACAATGGTTATATTATTTACATAATATAGCGAGGTTTGACCCAAACCATTACTCAGCTGGGTCGCATTAGCTTTCATTATTAGATTTATTTTTGTGGGGTGTCTTGAGAAAATAGGTGTATTCATATGATCTCCACATGATAGGGAAATATTAAAACACCGCATAGAATTAGCAATCCATTATCTGAATCTTTCGCCAACCATTCGTAAAGTATAGGGTATATTTATTAATTTAAAGTTGGAAAAGTGTGTCGAGTTGGTAAGTAACTATGTGGAATAATTATTTAAATTCGAATTTTTATTTGAACATTTTTTATTCGGACTCAAAATACAAAATTCGTAAAATTTTCTTCTTCTTCTTCTTCTTTCATATAGGCCAACTATAGGACAACGCTTGTTCAACTTTGACCCTTACCCAATATTGCTGCATCTTCCGCTGGTCTAACTCATTTCTCTCTTCTGTCCAAGGGGTACCTTTCCTACGGGGTATTTCCTGAAATCAACGGAATTCCTTCAGGGTGCGTCTCACACACTGTCTGTTTTGGATCTGTTATTCCCAGTTCTTTAATATCTTTCTCGGCTTCTGTCAATTAAGTGGTACAAACCTTCTTGTTTTGCCAGAAGGTGAACAGACGGAGGCAATCTTGCAACGTGGCCATAGAAAGCTACCCTTCTTTTCCTTGCAAACACAGAGAGCATATTAAAACGTTCGTAGAGCTCAGAGTTATGCCGCCTTCGGAATTCCCCATCTTCCTTTACCGGGCTTAGGATCTTCCTGAGGATTCCAGTAGAGCCTAAGTTTCAGGCTGCGTGACAGGCTTTTCTTATTGTAATATATATGTATATATATATATATATATATATATATATATATATATACATATATATATATATATATATATATATATATATATATATATATATATATATGTATATATATATATATATATACATATATATATATATATATATATAAGTAGATATTATTAGTAAATATTATTTGTAGTGATTTGCGTTCCTTATAGGGTGTACAATAAAAAATTAAAATTATTTTGTGTAAAATAATAAATATAGGCAATTCGGAAAAAAAATTATTTTTAATATGAATAGTAATTTAAATATTTTCTTAGATAATGAAATTAATAATAGTATATCTTGTTTACAGCTGAAAGCACTCGATATGTATGGTTGGAAGAAAACAATGGTTGTTATGCTAAGGCTTGCAATACAGAAAGTCAAAAGAATCCTGAAACTCAAAAGAATGGTAAGCATATGAAAACAATACATTTCCTATAAATTGATACAAAAATATATAATCTATATTATATCCTATAAATTGCTAACGCAATTATTTTGAAAAGTTTTCAGTTCAGTATAATTATTTAACTATTTGTGGATTATTATATCTTTATCCTACCTTGTTGTTTTGAAAGTTGTTTAGCAAGTATTAACGTTTATTATGTTCCCTTTTCGTATTTATAAACGACAAAGCAAATATATTAATTTACATTTAATGATTACATTTAATGAAATATTTTATTTAAAATCATTTCATAACTGTTCTAAAAATATTTTTTTGGATTTTTCTTTAAAATAATGCTTCTAAGACTATAAATTTTATATTAAATCGTTATTACAATTAGCTCAATTGGGTAAAAATGAAATAATGAGGTGTAATTGGAACAGATCAATATTTAATGTTAAAAAAATAGTTATTAATAATCAATAATAATTAATAATATAAGTTATCAATAATGTTAAAATTCTTATCTAAATTTGTTATTTGTGTATATGTTTCGGATGAACAGATAAAAAATATATGTGGGTGGATAGAACTTCTAATCACAAATGGGAAATAAAGTTACAATACGGAGAATGGTAAGAAATTTGAATTAATTTATTTACTAACAATTGTGCACTAGTTCGCTTGTTTGAGATTTGGGACATCATGATTATTTAAAAAAGAAATATTTGTTTGTTTCTTGAAATCCAAAAATAATTAAATATGCAGTGATAATACAATTTCCGAAAATAATAAAAAATTAAACCAAAAAAATTTAAAGTTTACCTTATCACAATAACTACTATTTAATAAATGAGTGAACTTATTTTAGAAAGAATATTGTAAATTGGTTTTATATATAAATAAGAGACAATTGTTCAAGTTTTAAGAATCTTCTAGATTTCACATGTATTGTACTTGTGATTTTTTTGCAATCAGCTAATCAAATTGTTGTTTTGTCTTGTTTTAACATTTTCATTCAATATTATACTGCCCTCAGTTTCATTTTGATACAGTTATCTGTGTGTAACGTTCTTCAATGCATATGTTTAATTACATAAGTTATTCGGTAAGGGCATATTTCACATAGTGCATGGTCTAATACTTGAAATACAATCATCAGATAATAATTTTTTTAATTAGTATGCGAGGTTTGTCAAAAAATATGAATTTTATTCAAAAGTAAAGTACCTTTATTTTTAAATATAGCGACGATTTATTCTTAAGTTTTATTTATTCTTAATTTTATTAAGTTGATCATAACTGAGAACTATTGTCAGATACTTAATATTATCCATCTGAAATGAAACACTATATAATATTTGAATGATTTTTGATATTGTAAATTAATTATGCAAATTTTGTAAATTACACATAAGCTATTTTATTGAAAACATGCATGATAACCTTTCGGTTTATTAATAAGTTCTGTAACAATGTTCTATATATCCACCATCTTTTTCTAGACATTTAGTAGTTCATTTATCAATTTCCCTTTATTCATTCTTGATCATATTTTCAGTAATTTGTTTAATACGTGATAAGTAATTGGAAATAAAATAATTTGTATTTAGCTTCAAATCACTAAAGCCTCAATATATCCATCATCTCTTTCTAGACATTTAATGGTTCGTTTATAAAATTCCATTAATACATTTTTGTTCATATATTCAGTAATTTATTGACATGCTTCATTAATTATCCTTTCCAAAAGATCAATATCAATGCTAACACAGAGAAATATATTAAAATAAAAAGCTCATGGCAGATGAATAATATTGGGTATGATGCTATATGATGCCGAGATGCCGACTTACTTAATTGGACACGCTATATATATATATATATATATATATATATATATATATATATATATATATATATATATATATATATTTATATATATATATATATATATATATATATATATATGTATATAGTTTGTATGTGTTATATAATGCTACTTTTCATTTACAGATGTAGAAAGAAGCATTTGGATTCATAAAGAAATATGGATTAGTAAGGTTTTTCATAAACTGAAACGTTAGACGATATTAATCAACAAAGTGTAAAATATGTGGAATATTTGAATGTAAATTTTGTGCTTTATTAATAAAATAGAATAAAATTTATTATTATTTTTCTACCCTGCCTAAGATATGCCATGAAAAAAAAATGTCTTGAAAGCATTTTTAAAAACTTGATTTTAAAAACTTATGTCTTGAAGCATTTTTAAACTTCTGATTTATCTTTAATGCTTTATTTATTTAACTGCTTACTTTTTGAAATTGGTAATCAGAGAGAGGAGAATCCTCAAGAAGATCCTAGACCCGGTAAAGGAAGATGGGGAATTCCGAAAGCGGCATAACTCTAGTCTACGAGCATATTGATATGCTCTCTGACTGTGGCAGGAAAAGAAGGGTAGCTTTCTATGGCCACGTTGCAAGATTGCCTTCTTCGGTTCACCTTCTGGCAAAACCAGAATGTCTGGCTAGAAGGAACAGAGAAGGGAGTAACAGATCTCCAAAACAGACAGTCGGTGAGACGCACCCTGAAGGAAGTCAGTGGATTTCAGGAAAAACCCCGTAGGAAAGGTACCCCCTAGAGAGAAGAGAGATAGGAATTAGACCAGCAGAAGATGCGAAAACACTGGGTCAGCGTCAAAGCCCAACAGTTGAACAAGCGTGGTCCATAGTCGGCCTATTCGAAAGAAGAATTTATTCATTTACTAACAATTGTGCACTAGTTGGCTCGTTTGAGATTAGGGATATCATGATTATTTAAAAAAGAAATATTTGCTAGTTAAGGATATATATATATATATATATATATATAAATATATATATATATATATATATATATATATATATATATATATATATATATATATATATATATATAAATATATATATATATATATATATATATATATATATATATATATCTATGGAGAGAGGTTTATGGCGAGGGACAGAGGGTTAACATTGGATTGGTGTTAGTGAGAAGAAAAAATTGTGTAAAAACAATGTAAAAAAAATGAATTGGTTTTTATTTCGAAATGTCAAATTAATTTATTGTCAAATTTTCTTTTTATTTGTGGGCTTTAAAAAATATATATAGTAATATAATAATATGTGGGATTCCATATAGAGGAGTAACAACCTCGTTAAAAAACCTGGGTCCATCTGGATCCGGATGGTAGCACCCTGTAAGGGCCCCTGCCTAGGGTTACTAGGTGACAAATGGTTAACGGTCTTGCCAGCGGAAGAGGATTCTTAAATTCCCAACGCTGGATGGAGCGGAAGAGCCGGGTGGTTACACCAATAAAAATCCGCTTTGTGTCTGTCTTAGATTAAGCGACAAAGTGGTCAGCGTCTGTTCACCAGTGGTGCGGCTGTCAAAACATTTTCTTGATCTCAACAAGTCGTATCTCATATCTCAAGTTGTCACCTTGTGATCTTCTTCGTGTTGCTTACCTCATCTTTCACTTCAACTTGAAACAAATATGATGATAACAGAAGGTACAATTCCACTACCCCGGGCATCAGTCAATAGTCTGATTACTCCTGGTCGTCAAATTCCGGGGGACCAGGAGCGTCATATTGAGAAGGATCGGAGCTTCTCGAATCTTCTACGCGCGAAGCGTAAGTACTTTATTGGCGCGCTCAACTCGAACACTCTTCTAACAGTTGGTAAAATTAAACAGCTTGTAAACACAATGGACAAATTTAATATAAATATCCTTGCAATTCAAGAAACTCGTTTCCTTGATGAATAGCACTTTGACAAGGATGATTATCGAATATACAATGGGAAACTCTGTATAAAAATTAGGACGGGCCCCAGGCAATTTGGTACAGCGTTAGCCATCCACAAATCAATTGTAGATTCACTCATTGACTTTACGTCTACATCGGAACGCATCTCCACTCTATCACTGAAATCGGCGAACAAAGCGTATAATCTCATCAACGCACACGCTCCCACAAACGACTATAATAAGAATGATCCTAAAACATCGGATACCTTCTGGGAACAGTTAGAAGAGGTCACCAACCAAATTCCACCGCACTACGTCAAGATTCTGTTAGGCGATTTTAACGCCAAGTTGGGTATGGAGAAACAATTTAGGAAAACAAAAGGTATTCACACAGCACATAAAAGAACAAATAAAAATGGTGAAAGACTAATAACTTTTTGTGAAAATTTCCAACTTAAAATCATGTCAACACAATTTAGAAAACCCAGACAAAAGTTTTGCACTTGGAGGGCACCCAATATCAATATCAGTGAATTTCAAAACGACCATGTTGCCATCTCTCAAACAAACTCAAAGGAGGTCCTTAATGTAAAAACAAGGAAAGGTTTCTCCGATTCTGATCACAACTTGTTACAAATTAAAATTAAACTCCAACCCAAGAGGAGAAGACCACGACAGCCACGAATTTTTAAGCCTGACCCTGAATATTTAAAAATAAACAGGGACAGTATTTTGCAAGGAATCAACGAAACAAACTCGTTAAACTGGACAGGATTATCGCATGTTCTCAGGAACGCTATGAGGATAGGCCATCCCCCACGTAAACTAAGCACAGATGGTGGAACAGTATATGCGACCAAGGAATAGAAGACAGACTTAATGCTTGGAAAAAAATCCATAACAACAAAACGCCAGACAAATGGCAGGAGTTCCTGTACATTAGCAAACAATTATCAAAACTAATTAGAAAAGAAAGACGTAGCTATGAAAAAACAAGACTGGAGAACAAGAGTTTACAAAGGATAATACTAAAAGTTTTTACAGAATTTTTAAAGAGAACCTTACGGGATATCGACCATCCAGCCTATGCTTTCGTCAATCTGATGGTTCAATGGAGACAAACACCAATGCGAATTGTCAAATTTTAGCTGAGTACTTCAACAATCTTCTCAAAAGTGACATCCAGCAAGTTTATTTTTGAACAATCTGAATCCTATCCAGATTCCGTGCCGCCTTCCTTCCAGGAAATAACTGACATCATTCATTCATTGAAAAACGACAAAGCCCCTGGGGAAGATGGAGTCATTGCCGGGTTATGGAAACTGGCTGACGACAACCTCATTCACAGAATACACAATATAATATGTGATATTTGGGTGACCGAACAAATCCCCCCAGAATGGAAATGTGCACATATACACCCGCTTCATAAAAAAGGTGACAAAAAGGACCCGAACAATTATAGAGGCATTTCCCTTCTACCAGTAACATAAAAAATTCTTTCTAAAGCTCTTTTGAATAGACTTGAACCTCAAGTAGACCCACAGATAGGAGAATATCAGGCAAGTTTCATGCACATGCACGGAATGCACATGCACACGGGAGCTCATGCACGGAACAAATTTGGAATCTAAAGACAATCTTACAAGTACGATCTTGTAGAAACACCGTGGTTACCATCGTTGATTTCAAAAAAGCCTACGGCTCCGTCGACCGACCAACTATCTTCAGCATTCTGGAGGAATTAAAAGTTGATAGAAAAACCAGGGCATTAATTCAACAAATTCTCATTAATACTACATCAAAGGTTAAGTTTGGTGGAGCAATTTCTCAACCTTTTGAAATACATACGGGTGTTCGACAGAGAGATGGACTTTCACCCATTATTTTTAATATGGTCCTGGAAAAAATAATCAGAACTTGGGAAAAAGAGATTGATGGAATACGCATTGGTAAGAGAAGAGATTATAGAGCTAATATCAAATGTTTGGCGTTTGATGATGATCTTGCAATATTATCCAATACCAAAGAAGAAGCAAAGCATGTACATGAAAAATTACACGAAATTTCACAAAAGGCTGGGCTCCTGATATCTTATGAAAAAACACAGTATATAGAACGGGGATCGTTCCGACAATCTACCCATCAAGACAAAATATGGTTCTGTATCCAGAGTTTCCCAGTTTAAATACTTAGGAGAAATCATCCAACCGTCCGGCCTAAATATAATAGCTAATCAAGAACGAGTAAAAAAATTACAGAGAGCCTACCGACTTACTTGGAATCATTCTAACAAAAAATCAATATCTCTTAATGCAAAATTACAACACTACAAAACAGTCGTTCTTCCTGAAGCACTTTATGCCGCAGAAACAACATTAAGCGCTGCAACCCTGCACCCCTTACGGAAGCCTGCCTGATATTCTACTATCTGTGGGTCAACTTGAAGTTCAAGTCTATTCAAAAGAGCTTTCGAAAGAATTTTGTACGTTACTGGTAGAAGTGAAATGCCTCTATAATTGGTCGGGTCCATTTTATCACCATTTTTATGAAGCGGGCGTATAAGTGCACATTTCCATTTTGGGGGGCTTTGTTCGATCACCCAAATATCACATATTATATTGTGTATTCTGTGAATGAGGTTGTCGTCAGCTAGTTTCCATAATTCGCCAATGATTCCATCTTCCTCAGGTGCTTTGTTGTTTTTCAATGAATGAACGATGTCAGTTATCTCCTGGAAAGAAGGCGGCACAGAATCTGGATAGGATCTAGATTGTTCAAAAATAAACTTTCTCACTTTGTCACATTTGAGAAGATTGTTGTAGTACTCAACTAAAATTTAACAATTCGCATTGGTGTTTGTCTCCATTGAACCATCAGATCGACGAAAGCATAGGGTGGATGGTCGATATCCTGTCAGGTTCTCTTTAAAAATTGTGTAAAAACTCCAAGTATTATTCTTTGTAAATTCTTGCTCTATTTCCTCCAGTCTTGTTTTTTCATAGCTACGTCTTTCTTTTCTAATTAGTTTTGATGATTGTTTCCGAATGTATAGGAACCCCTGCCATCTGTCTGGCGTTTTGTTGCTATGATTTTTTTTTTCAAGCGTTAAGTCATTTCTTCTATTGCTTGGTCGCATACACTGTTCCGCCATCTGTGCTTACGTTTACGTGGGGGCCGGCCTATACTCATATCGTTCCTGAGAACATCCGAAATTCTGTTAAGTTTAACGAGTTTGTTTCATTGATTCCTTGCAAAATACTGTCCCTGTTTATTTTTAAATATTCAGGGTCAGGCTTAAAAATTCGTGGTTGTCGTAGTCTTCTCCTGTTGGGTTTTTTAAATCCCACAAATAAAAAGAAAATTTGACAATAAACTAATTTGACATTTCGAAAGAAAAACCAATTCATTTTTTTTTTTCACATTGTTTTTACACAATTTTTTGTTCTCACTAACACCAATCCAAATTTAACCCTCTGTCCCTCGCCATAAACCTCTCTCCCTATTAACACCAAACCACTTAAAATACCTAAATTTTACATAATTTTTACGAGCAAAAATTTTGTATGTCTAACTTGTTAAATCGTAAATTCTTTTTAAAATATAATAATTATATATATATATATATATATATATATATATATAGATAGGTCGGAGTGTGGAGCAGTTGCGTCATCAGGCCAGACGCAAACGTTCCTAATAACCAAATCGGTTATTAGTTGTTTTATGTTTGTCATCGCTTAAAACCATGGATCCAAGAATGCGGTGAAGAAACAAAATTAATAGGGAAAGATATTCATTATTATTATTATGTTCGTTTACGAAAGGTTCTAAGAACGGTCGACCACTTTGTTTAAGTTTAGTTTTGTTTAAGTTAAATTAACATTTGTACTTTGTTTAATTTTATATCTCGGTTTGGTTTAAAATATCATATTTGTATGATTAATAATTGTAAAATATCGAATTAAAACTAATATTAGTACACGATGTCTGACAATGATGATAAATGTTATACACCCCCTCACCTGCCTTTCACATATATATATATATATATATATATATATATATATATATATATATATATATATATATATAAATATATATATATATATATATATATATATAAGAATTTACGTTTTAATGTGTTAGTGCACAAGATAGTCTTTGTGTTTTGTTTTATTTCACATTGTCTTTTAGATATTAATCTTTCAGTTATTTTAGTATTCCTGAGTTAAGCTAAGTTTGTCTATTTTTGTGTTCATCCTTCAGTTATTTTATGTATGACCAAGATGTAGGTGCACGGACACATTAAATCGTAAATTCTTTTAACAATGTATTGTTTATATTTCTCGAGCCGGTAGATTCGTAGTAGGTGACAACCCGTGCTCCACATAGGATCTGCCACCTAATGTTGATAATTCCCAAATGGTTTTTAGATAAATGTGTTTGAATCAAGCATACTTTGCATACACAAGGCTCCGAGTGGTCAATAAACATTGATCCGGTTAGTGCTGAGTGTAAAAGTAACGTTTTGCAAAATTCAGACACGAAACCATTTATTTGGATTGTCTCGCGCTCTTTCTACAAACATCTCCGAATCATCAAGGGTAGAAGCTTTGGCACACAATTCAATTGAATCGGACGTACCGGTAGTACGTAACCAATAATTAAGTTAACATCCAGTTTTTAGTCGCTTTCTAGTTTTTTGTAACACTGCAGGCCTTCAGCCCCTGACACTATAGGTCTTGACCGTTTCATAGTCGTTTGCTTTGACGCAACGAAACAGCTCACATGGAGTATCTTGAACTTATGTGCTAAAAGTGACTGAAGATTGTCCGTACTATTGTTAGACATCAGTATGTCGTGCTCTTTGTCTTTTAGATATTAAACTTTCATTAATATATATATATATATATATATATATATATATATATATATATATATATGTATATATATATATATATATATATATATATATATATATATATAATAATAATAATAATAATAATAATATTTTTGCGTTGTATATAAATATGCAATTGGAACATAGTATACGTCTTACTGGCATAAGTCCGCCTTACTGGCACTCAACAAAAACCATAAAAATAACATTGTTTTTAAGGTCATGTCTTTCCGATAACTTAAGTAAGTAGCCATCTGCAGACACTTTTCGAGATTAATAAAAGCAAAGCTGCACTGATGAGAGATAAGTCTCGAAACGCGTCTCGAATTTCTTATAAGAATTTTACGTCTTCAAATATATGCATCATTTCTTTGACCGATACATTCTCCTTACTTAAATGAATTTCAAAACTAGTACAAGAGAAATATTTTATAATGATTCGTACTGGTAGTGATTCGTAGAAATCGTCTTTATAGTCCTAAAAAGACTTAAGAATATTATATAGATTCGGAATGGTTGAATATATTTATATATTCAAGCTGTGTGCCGTTGTAATAAGTTGGTACTTTGTAGTGAGTTTGAATATGAGTAGGGAAAGATGATATGTTCTAAAACCTCTTCCTCCTCAAACCTCCTCTGACCTTGACCTCTAACCTAACCTTGACCTTGACCCCTAACCTAACCTTGACCTTGACCCCTGACCTTGACCTTGGAACTTCCTGTTTCGACTTCCTGTTTCCTGTTTTGACTTCCGGTTTCCGGTTTCGACTTCCAGTTTCGACTTCCGGTTTCGACTTCCGGTTTCCGGTTTCGACTTCCGGTTTCGACTTCCTGTTTCGACTTCCTGTTTCCGGTCTCGACTTCCTGTTTCCGGTTTTAACTTCCGGTTTCGACTTCCAAAGTTGTTAGCTATGAAACTGAATAGAGTTGAAGAAAATGAATTATTAAATAAAACTTATAAACCACTAATCGAACCTTTGAAGAATTTAATAGACACATCACAACGGAATGTTTTTAGAAGTTATAAGCAAGGGGGTTACCCCTCTAAGATTCCTAAATTATCTCCATCCAAAAACGAACAAGACAGTGATGTTGAAGTTTTTAAAGCTCGTGCTAAACGTAAAGCAACTAATTTCATACAAAAACCTAAGCGAGCATGCAATCAAGAAATTTCATATGATAATCTACTCCGTGACGATGAAGATGTATTTAACAGTTCAAATACATGTGAAACCTCGATCGAAGACCTTGAAACTATGGGTTCTTTACCGAGACGATATGTGGGAATGCTAATAAAAGATACAGATGATGAATTTGATACGCAATTAGGTATTCATTTCAATCCGAAAACTGATAAATGGGTCATTGGAAAATCGGATGTAGAGGTTATCGGGGATGATTTATAAATAGAAGGAATCAAATACATTGGTACTCCTGGTCTATATGAATTACTTTTCAAGAAGAAGCCCGTTGGTTATAATGATGATGATAAGCGCAATTATAAAGATATTTTGGAGAGAACTAACGTGCTGCGGAGAAATTATGATCCAAATTCGCAGATTCAAGGAACTAGGACGTATAAATATAGAAACATAATTAAACAGCTTTTTGAAGAACCCGCTGCTCGCAGACATGTCGAATCAGACTCCTCCTCATCATCCGGAAGAGGTCTATTCGATTCATCTTTACATATTCCTAATAATATAGCAAGAGTGCAATATCGATATTGGGATAGTCTTGAAGAGTTAATAGATCGTTTATGTCTTTTACATGCTTCTAAGAAGGCTGGAAATACATCTCATCAGAATGAAATTGTGGCTATCGAGGAGGAATTACGAGAAGCGAATATAATAGAATGAATTCTGTATTCATAGCTCACATCAATGATGAGAATCGATAAGTTCGGACGTCATTCAAATCGTAAAAGCGGTCAAACACGGGGCCCTCCTGAATCAGGATTTCTTTTAACCCGTACCGGTGATTTTAATGTGGAGAATAAAATAATTTGCAACATAAGTGAACCTCAGGATAAGTCAGACGCCGCTACTAAAGATTTTGTTGATACTTCTTTTGGTGTTATTAAACAGCAATTTGATCATTCTCAAGATAACTATAATACGTTTAAAACAGATACTGAGATTCAGCTAAAATTAATCAACAATGAGATTGGGTTTTTAAAGAAGCACTTAGACATCCCAAGTGTTAACCCTCCAGTCATTCCTAGTGCAAGTGGGTCGATTAGTCGTGCTGATAAAAGTTCGATATATTCCTTGGAAGATATTTTAAATGGGTATATGGGAGATGATTAGACTGATCTAAGAGGCGTTCTACGAATATGAGCTGCAAAAGACTAAATACCATGAGACGACGTCAACCTCTTTCTACGAAGTCCGTTAAACAAGATGTGGTGAATCAATTACATAAACCTGCTAGAAAAAAAATTAATAGACGTAGAGTTATATTAAAAGGTATAGATGATTTATGGCAGGCAGATTTAGCTGAATTCGGTCCTTATGCTCATGAAAATAGAGGTTATAAATTTATTTTGGTGGTGATTGATTGTTTCTCAAAATTTCTATGGACTGTTCCGTTAAAGGATAAATCTGCAGTAAGTTTAACAGATGCATTCAAGAAAATTTTCCAAGAGAGTAATCGTACACCGCGCAATCTACAAACAGATCAAGGTAATGAGTTTTATAACCGACAATTTAATGTGTTAATGAAAAAGAAACATGTTAATCATTACTCAACGTATACCATCATGAAAGCATGTATGGCTGAACGGGTTATTCGCACTTTAAAAGAGAAATTATATCGAGCATTCAGTCTAAATGGAAAATATGATTGGTACTCTATATTGGATGAGATAACTAGAGATTACAATGCAACAAATCACTCTACGATTGGTATGAAACCTAAAGATGTAAATTTAAATAAAGAGAAGCAAATTCTCGAAACAGTTTATTCACATATCAAAATTGCCGGCAGAGGGCGATTTCGAGTGGGGGATTTTGTACGTATTAGCAAACAAAAGACTGTATTTGCTAAAGGATATACTCCTAATTGGTCGACGGAGCTGTTTAAAATTCTAAAAGTTAAAATTTCTAACCCTGTTACATATTTATTGGAGGATATTCAGGGTAGACCAATCCAAGGGGCATTCTACGAGTATGAGCTGCAGAAGGCTAGACATCATGATGTCTACTTGGTTGAAAAAGTGCTGAGTCGAAAAGGGTCGAAGGTGTATGTGAAATGGCTTGGGTTCGATGATTCGCAGAATAGCTGGATTGATGAAACTAATGTAATTTAAAAAATATGTACTTTTATTGTAAAATAGTGATTATTCTGCTTATGAATGTTAATAAATATGTATTTTTATTCTACTAATAACTTGGTTTTATTTTTACCCGTAATCCTGAAACTGAATAAAATGGTTAAGAAAAACGATATACATTGTTAAATTATGATTTTATTATAATTAGTAAAAAATCATTGTAGATTACAAAATCTTTTTTCATCAATACATTTATAACATTTATATCGGGGTGGTGGGGGTCCATCAATATGATCTACATCAGTTGGTAGATTGTAATGTTTGAAACATGGTAGGCAGGCGGCTATATCTTCATCTTCTTGAAAATGCAATGGAAGCGTATCCCACATCGACTGTAGTTCCCTGGGTCTTATATGTGTCATTAAATGTAATTTATACTGATTATAGCAAGCACAACACCTATTCATTGATACACAGTCTAGAAAAAAGTTGATAGCACTTTTTAACATCTTGATATCTTTTAATTGCTACTTTTAATCGTTGAATTTTTTTAATGTGTTGTTCCAATCGTGCTCTACTTTGTACTAACCGTTCTACTGCATCGTCGGTGATCTTAACCATTACACTGTTGGATTGATTCTATATCTTTAAATAATTTACATTTGTTGTACGCCAATATCTCATACATATATTCTACGCTTTCAAACTGCTGGCTAGCTGAAAATGTTTGTAGCAGGTTTTCAAGCGTTGATGCGATGTCACAATCTTTTGGTAGGTTTATAAAATGCAGCAGCCACTCGCTGTAATAATCGGCAAAGTTTAATGTTTTCAAACGTTCCAAACGATAATCAATTAAATTAAATAAACCATCTAACTTGCATACTGCCTTTTGATCTAGATCGAATTGAACCCCTCTGCTTTGTAATGTGATATATCTGCTTCTATTCCGTTTAGTTGATGGGTGAAAAGTTATGGTGAAGCTATCGCAAGCGGGTACTATTTCGGTATATGATATTTCCGACTTTTCAGTTTCTACTAAAGGGTTGCAGTTGGGGCACTTCCTTTTAACTCCTCTTTGAGGTTTAATCGCTGATGTTGAAAAGAATGTATTCACCTTATGCCATTCAATTTTTAATGCGAACCATTCGATTGGAATTAATGTGGAACTTCTTTGGGAGTTGAATATACGAACACAGGGGTAATAACCTCTAACCGCGCTGAATCCAGTTGAAGCTGATAATGACTTGGATATTGGGTAGCTAACTTCGTTTATGAGCCGACATTCACTTTTAATTTCTTCATTGAAATCTTGTAGTAAGTCATCTAAGAAAGTAGGTGAACTCACGCCCGAATCTGACATGGGTGCTGTTGATACTGACATTGTGTTGATATAACTAATTCATTATTAGTATTTTGTCTCCTATTTATACCCAAACTGATTTTGAATGAGCCAATCAAAATGCTTCGTATGTATCACGTGATCCAGACAAGTTGAGACAAGAAATTGTTATCAGCGCTAGACGACTAGTTGCATCTAACCGATAAATCAAAAACATGTTTATCGTGTTTATTAAATTAACCACAAACAAACTTAACAATAACAGGAAGTTGTTATTGCTACCAAACACCCGGTCGATGTAGTAGTTCCGGTTCAGACAGGTTGAGACAGGATTGTTATCAGTGCTAGACGTTCGGTCCTATCTAGACGTGTGGTTACATAAACATTTTCTATCGTGGAAGTTGTAATAAAAATTATTAGATATTATTTCATTCTCATACATTTAAAAGCTTTAAATACTAAACTGATTACGTAAACTGGAAAAGAAACAATATATTCCATTTCTCACTCAAAATTAAACCTAAAACTAGTCTCATGTATCTAGTCTCATGTATCTAGCCCCGTGTATCTAGTCTCATGTATCTAGCTCCATGTATCTAGTCTCATGTATCTAGCCTCGTGTATCTAGTCTCATGTATCTAGCCTCGTCTATCTAGTTCCATGTGTATTGTCTCATGTATTTAGCCCCGTCTATCTAGTCTCATGTATTTAGTCACATGGATCTAGCCTCGTCTGTCTAGTCTCATGTATTTAGTCACGTTGATGTATGCAACCAACTTCACACCTCATTTGTCTCAACAGGGTCTAATTTTGAATTTCCCCACCTCGCGTCTATTTTTTGAATTCTCCCGCGCATTTGGAAGTTCCGAAAATGGCGGCCGGAAGTCTAAACCGGAAACAGGAAGTCAAAACCGGAAGTCGAAACAGGAAACAGGAAGTCAAAACCGACCGGAAGTCGAAACCGGAAGTCGAAACCGGAAACCGGAAGTCGAAACCGGAAGTCGAAACCGGAAGTGGGGGCGGTGGGTTTAGAACATAGGATCTTTCCCTACTGCGATGAAACCCCAGAAAACACTCTAACTTAGTATAACGACTGTCGCACTTCGCTTCCATCTGAATCTTCTTGGTAACTAAGTTTTCATTATATGACCATCTTGAAATTTTTATATTTTTGTTTTGTTATTTTATACTTGATTTGGTTCAAAAAATAAATAATTACTATTATTTCCAACTAGTTTGGGCTCTTTATATTAAAAATTGGCTATCATCAGGCAACAATATGAACTTATTATGCGCTGCTGAGCATAACATTAGGGTCACTCCGTAATTCGAAGTTATTTTAGAAATTCCTAGTTTTTTACGTGTTTTTTCGGTTGTCACAGTTTACTAACTGAGAGCTTGAATAAAACAAAAAGTTTTTGTTCTTCAAAGTTTAATGAAAGTAATAAAAATGAAAAATTTTAATTTGATATGCTAAGTAATGAAAATGAACAAGTTTACTTTGATAGGCTTTTGTTGAAACAGAAGGAAGTTTAAGGACAGTATGGCTTTTGTTGCTGTGGTGTCTTCTGCATGATGTAAATGTTTGTGTATTGTTGTCATTATAAGTGTTTTGCAATGAGCATAAATCCTGTTGTTGCGGCATGAATTGTGGCGGCTGAAGACGGTCCCAGTCAGCGCGAAACTGCGAGAAACGTTGGTTTAAGCCTGGCGAGTGTGCGAGTACAATTAAACAGAATGTGGTGAATGAATTGCATAAACCAGCTAGAAAAAAATTAGCAGACGTAGAGTTTTATTAAAAGGTTTAAATGAATTATGGTAGGCAGATTTAGCCGAATTTGGTCCTTATGCTCACGAATATAAAGGTTATAAATTTATTTTAGCGGTGACTGATTGTTTCATAAAATTTTTGAGGGCTGCTCCGTTAAAGGATAAATCCATAGTAAGTTTAACCGATGCTTTCAAGAAAATTTTCCAAGGAAGTCCCTCCTCCTTCAAATACCTCTACACATACGTGTACACCACACAATCTACAAACAGATCAGCTTAAAGAGTTTTATAATCCACAATTATCGAAACGGGTTATCGGAACTCTGACAAATTATATCGAGCATTCAGTCTAGATGGAAAATATAATTGGTATTCTATATTGGATGAGATAACTAGAAATTACAATGCAACAAAACACTACCATTGGTATGAAATCTAAAGATGTGAATTTAAAAAAAGAGACTTCAAACAGTTTATTCACACAATATCATTATTCACATAAAAAATGCTGACAAAGAGCAAGTTTGAATAGACGATTTTCTATTAGCAAACAGATGGCGAAGTTTGCTAAAGGCTATACGGCTAATTGGACGACGGAACTGTTTATAATTAAAAAAGTCAAAATCTCTAGCCCAGTTACATATTTATTGGAGGATATATAGGGCAGAGCAAAACATTCTACGAGTACGATCTGCAAAAGGCTAAACGTCATGATTTTTACTTGATTGAAAAAGTGTTGCGCCGTAAAGGATCGAACGTGTATGTGAAATGGCTCGGTCTCGATAATTGACAGAATAGACGGATAGACAAAACTAATGTACTTTAATATATGCACTCATTGAAGATAGTCAGTTTTATTATACTGCTTGTATATATTATGTTATTAATAAAAATACATATATTTGTTTTTTAGGTGAAATTGTGATGAAGATGGAATAGTAGTAGTGGGTGATGTTGTTGTTGTAGGGTGGAATAGTAGAAGAGGGTGAAATAGTAGATAAGGAGAATTTAGAGGTGCACGCCGCTGGTAACGATGAAGGTATCTTGTGGTGTTTATATCTGGCAATTGCTCTGCCGCTTGGCGGTATGCAACCCAGTATGGAAAATTTAAAGGTGCACGCCACTGGCGTTTTCATCGTTACCTGGTACGTTACTATAGTTATTTTTTAATATACTGCCAGACTGTGCCAATT
Organism: Phosphuga atrata; assembly: GCA_944588485.1. NCBI lineage: Eukaryota > Metazoa > Arthropoda > Insecta > Coleoptera > Silphidae > Phosphuga > Phosphuga atrata. The sequence continues at coordinate 28,975 of CALYMW010000455.1, forward strand.
AAAGCGCTTTAGAAGCGTTGCCTAGCAATCGAGTTTTTGACAAAATATGCCATTCAAAACCCGCTTTCTTTCTAAATTTCAGGTAATACTATGCAAATGAATGGAGACGTTAGAGTCTTTTAATATTTCGATAAAACTGTATTTGTGCTACATTGCCTCGAACTTTTTAATCTTGATTTATCTGATCTGATCAAGATACAAGCGCTGCGGCGCTGGTATGTGGTTTTGATTTATCTGATCAAGATCACATACTACGCGCGGCGCTGCTGCGCGTAGTATGTGGTCCAGGCCATTTTCGATATGATTCTACGTCTTTAATTAATTTTAATTTGTTGTATGCTAATATTTCATACATACACTCTATACTTTCAAAGTGATAACTGGATGAAGAAGTTCGTAGCAGACTTTCCAGCGTTGATATAACGTCACAGTCTTCAGGTTAATTTATAAAATATTGAAGACACTAATAATCATAAATGTTTAATGTTTTTCAAACGTTCCAACCGATTATCGATTAATTTAAATAGACCATCCAACTTGCATACCGCCTTTCGATCCAAATCCAACTAAACTCCTCTGCTTTGCAACTAGGTGAACTTGTACCTGAATTTGGTATGGTTATCGTTGGTAATGGTGTTGTTAGTGACATTGAGTTGATATTACTAATTCAATTATAGTAGTTTACGTATTTATAACCAAACGACCATTCAATAAGCCAATCAAATACACCAAGTGAAACGCAAACATTTGCTGACTGAGTCTTTTCAATAATCTTACACGTGTTCAATGACTCGTCCAAATTTCTTAGATTCGCACAAGTTGAACATGTTTAAGGAATTTCACACACTGGAAATTATTCAGATAAATATCACATAATCGGTCAGTTAGGATATGATGACTCATCCGTGTGCATCTTGCGAAAATCTGTTCAAAATCGGACAAGTTCAAACAGGAAATATAAGAAGTAACCTTGCACATGTTCAAATCTCACGCAAGCGCAAAAACAAAAATTACCCATCTGAATCAACCCCTAATATATTTATTTGCAATCAAATATGCACTATAGCTACAACTTACATCACTAAACAAAAAACATAGACGTAGTAAAAATTTCAAATTGTAACCTGTTAAAATCTCACACAAGCGCATATCCAAAAATTTAATATTGGAATCAAATCCTAATATATCTGCAAATTTGCATAAACACAATCTATTTTTCAAGAAAAAAAATTGATTAAATAAGCTTTTTTTTAAATTCGGCAACTGCGTACGTTTTATTTGTTGGCATGTTTTTTTTTCAGATCTGAGAGTGCTGGAATAAGATTAAAAATTTAAATGGGAGCAGCTTTAATATAGTGGGTATAGTTACATACTTGTTACTATTTTAAACGATGTTGTCGGTTTTTGTAGTTTGTAGGCGACGCCTTTGGAAGTTGATGAGTTTGAGAGGATCGAGGTGTGCGAAGTACTTTCTTGCAGAGTTGCAATTTTATCCGTCAGGCTTTTTCTTGAGGTCAACTCGTTTTTGAAGGAAAAACCTAATAGCAAGTTCTGATTGTTAGAATCCGTGTAAACTCCAGGTCGAACGATTTCCTGGACTATTTCTTGTTCTACAACAAATTATATTTGCCACTGAATATCTATAAATTAGACAGATATCAATAAAACTTCCATAACATGAAGAAGGCAACTGTCATTTTACCTTTTGCCGATTCTTTCTCGCTGTTGAACTCATCCCAGGCCAATTTAATGTCTTCGAGGTTAAGCTGGTCCTCCGGCATGTTCGCCAGAAAGCTTTCGTGCTCGTGATAGGTGAAGATTTCCTTTTTCAACTCGTGAATTACATTGGCCAGCAAGATGTCCGACGGCAACTTAGGAGTGGGTCGTTCTTCATTGACCTCATAGCCGAAGTTATACATTTCCCTGAGATCCTCCAGGCTGTAGTGCCTGTTGATTTGAGTCTCTTCCACAACACAACCATTTCTTGTTCTCGTTGCCTGTTTCGTTACGGAGTGTTTGTAAGCCACCTCCTCCATCGTATCCTAAAATATTAACAAATAAATCAAGCAAATAAATATTAGTATGAAACATTATAAAAGAATACCTTTGAAACCAGTCGGTAGATATAGCAAGGCCTAGTCTGTCCCAACCTGTAGACCCAGAAGATACTTTCAGTGTCAATCGCAGTATTCCAAGAGACATCCATCAATAAAACCCGGTTGGCCGCAACCAGATTAAGCCCAACTCGACAAACCTTTTGCGATATCAGAAAAACTCTAAAAAAAATGAGTACTACCGATTATTAAAAATATTGACAGTTGACAACAAGAATATCACGAGGTGCAGTGTAAATAGAATATCACGAGCTGAATCAGTGCTACCAAATATTGACAGTCGCACCAATAAAAACATTAGATAAATAGTATTCCCAGCGTCACCATTTGTCAAGAATTCCTTTGTAAGAGCTCCAACTGTTAAAATTTCAAAGTTACCAACCGGTTACTATCGTCGCCAGACTGATTGAACATGTGGCAGAACTTGTGCCTCTGTTCGGGGGCAACTGTAGCGTCCATCCGGAGGAAATCCCTACAAAGCCTCCAGTCGACAAACACCACCTTCAGGACGTGCTCGATTAGGTCCAAAACAGCATTGGAAGACGAGAATATAAGCCTGAATATGGACAAGAACACTGGTGGTTAATTAAATTACACTATCAAAATGCGAAAACTATCAAAATTTAAAAAAATTCCCAAAACTAGCAAACTTTTTACAACAAAATTTAGACAACTATTGTCAAAATTTCTACGTTTCTGACTTACAATTTTTGTTTATGTTTCATACACTGTTTGACGATAGCTATCATGACTTTGAGTTTAGGGCCGTAGTCCCAGTTATTGTGGAAGTCCTTTGGCACGTAGTTCTTCCACCAGCCCAGGGGCAAATCCACAGCATTAATCTTTTCCTCGTTGACTCCATGGATGACAATGGTGTCCACCTCATGTATATCCTTCTTATCCAAAACCTAAAGTAAAGGAATTTTTAAAGCCAAACAGGAACCGTCAAATAACAATAACTGTCGAAGTTACCATTTTATCTTTGGCATACAGTAGCTTGGGATGAGTCCAGGTGTTCTGAAGTAAGTGGAAGTGCAACAAAAATTGAGTATCTCTGTTCGCCTTGAAGTGATTGATATACTTCTGATAGAGCGCCGCCTGGACTTCATGCAGCTTTACAAGCACCACGTACTCTTTCTTCTTTGGCAGATAATGCTGCAACTCCGCCACCTCATATATCTACAAAACAAAACACAATATTATATAATTAAAATACACAATATAATTAAAATTATCCAATAAGTATCATGTTGTAATCTGAGGTAAATTTTAAAATCTTCATAATGCTACCCATTGCGCCATCTATTGTATTTTACAAGTGACTCTCTGCTCCTAAATAAATAACCTATATCTGCCGTAGTATTCATTACCGTTCTTTCGATTGTTGAACTGTGTTAGAAATTAATAACTCTCAGTTGGCAACAATGACAAATAGCTTATGAGAACAGGCCACCTAAAAACATGCTTAGTAAGAAAAACCTGTATGTGTCAGTAGGCAATGTTGATAATATTTTGCAATAAGATTTGCTTGTTAAACCATTTTCGTCTCTTGTTTAGAGAAATTCATAAAGATGCGTCCATCTTAAGCCATGCAACATATGTACTATTTTCTTTGTAAATGTTGCAGGCGACTTTTCACTTTCATTTTCTCTTTATATTTTTTGTTGTATTTAAATAAAACAAATTACCTAAAACGGTTGTTCATTTTCTCTTACATAAAACCTGAATACTCCCCAACTATTCAGGTTGTGCGAGAGATTTGAATGTAAATTGACAATTATATATAGAAGATAGGAATTGAAACATGGATACAGCGAGATCACAATTGAAAAATCTTGCGGAGGACAACCAAGGCGAAGTGAACTATGAGTCGCGGAGGTTCAAGCTGAACATAACCTTAAATGATCTATTTCAAGTCGCAACACAAATCGAGGTTAGACCGCATGGATCAAAAATGGATGCTATTGTCAAGACTTGAAGAAGGACATCGAAGCTCAAACGCTAATAGGACTAAATGTGATTGGTAATATAGCAAAGAAAATTTGCAACTGTACGACTTCAAGTTCGATGCTTAAGAAACTGGAAATGTTGTATGGCAAAAAGATATTTTCATTGAAAGTCTGCAAAAACTACTTTTTAGTTATGAATACAATTAGAACAAATTTGTCTTAGAAAATAGCATGCAAATCCAGCAATATTTAGACAAACTGATGGCCGAAGGCGAAAAAATAAAAGAAAGTTGGATCATGTCCAGAATCCTACACATGCTACCGCCAAAGATGCATCGTTATCGAACTTCTTGGGATTCCATGAATAATAAAGAGAAACAGTTAATAAAACCTTTTGAATTCTTACGTTTGGAAGTCTAAAAAAAGAATTAATATTTAGAGAAGAATAAAATGTTTGATAAAAACAATTCATAACGCCTTAAGCGCTAGACGAACGTTCGTAACAATCCGATTATCAGCTGTGAATGTAAATTATGTAAACTCAAAACAAAATTGTAATGAACTATTGTATCAAGACTGCGCTGCGACGAAACATATGACTTATCATATAGAATGGATGAGTGATTATGTGAAACTCAAGAAACCTGTACTGGTTGTAATTGGTGATGCTACCAGGAATTTAGAATGATGTTCCGCAAGGAGGAGTAAGTCAGTAAATATTAATCAATCAGTTGCCTAGTCAATGTCTCTGTTAGACAGTGGTACAAACGAATGGCACATGTAAATGTCAAATATTTTAAGAATATATTAGATATGTAGGGTATCAAATATATCGATCATTCGAATGATTTTATCTGTCAAGGGTGAGCTTACGGAAAGCAACATCGAGTTTCTCATCCTAGAAATACTAAAGTAGCCTCACAACCTAACGATTTTAAACATGTAGACCTAGTTGAAATGAATAAGAGATGTTTAGGAGAAACCAAGTATTTCTTGCTAATGAAGGACGACTTTACGCATTATCGAACAGAATATTTTATTAAAATGATAGACGAGGCAGCTACCAAACTCGAGACATTCCTAAAGTTGGTTGAAAATCAATTCAATAGAAAGATAAAAAATCTAAGATCTGAAAATTGTACAGAAATAACTTAAGGGGACCCTCGTCAAGAACGAAGTTCCTCGCGCATTTAATAGAATCGAACAACTTCTTTTTTTGAATTATTATCACAATAATGTAATTAAATGTTCTGGAAAATATGAATAAACAATCTAAATCTCCATATTCAAACTCACTACAAAGTACCAACTTATTAGAACGGAACACAGATTGAATATATAAATATATTCAACCATTCCGAATCTTTATAATATTCTTAAGTCTTTTTCGGACTATAAAGACGATTTCTACGAATCACTACCAGTACGAATCACTATAAAGTATTTCTCTTGTACTAGTTTTGACATGCATTTAAGTAAGGTGAATTATAAAGTTTATGTCGAAGAAATGATCCATATATTTGAAGACGTAAAATTCTTATAAGAGATTCGAGACGCGTTTCGAGACTTATATCTCATCAGTGCAGCTTTGCTTCTAATAATCTCGAAAAGTGTCTGCAGATGGCTACTTACTTAAGTTATCGGAAAGACATGACCTTAAAAACAATGTTCTTTTTATGGTTTTTGTTGAGTGCCAGTAAGGCGGACTGAAAGCTATTAAATATCTGACAAATTTCACATGAGATTTGTTTTGGTAGTCCTAAAAAAACAAAGTAATTGTTATAGAGCTCCGGAAAGGTTGGATATATTTATATAGTGAGGCTGTGTTCCGATTGTTTTAAGTTTGTATGGTTATCTATAACGTAGGAAGGTTTTACCAATTCTACCATCATTTTCTTTTTCCTTTCTTCGCTCTCGGTACTCTTTTTGACCCTGAGCTTGTAATTTCACTATTGTTTCTCTATAATGTATATAAATATTGGTTAATATTATCCCTGTGGTTTATCATTTTTTTATATTTTATTGGTAATGGGAAATAAAGTTCTTATATAATTTTAATAATTTAATTGCCTTACTAGTTTCGATGTGAAAACTAACATCTTAATCATAGGCTCTAAATTGTTTCTATTAAATTAAAAATTATTATTTTTTATGATGTTATAAAATTATTATGATGTTATAAATGAAGAAATAAATTTTTAAATAAAAAATTGATGTTTAAATAAACAAATTAACAAAAGTTAATCTAACTTTAATTAATTTGTTAACTTTTGTTAATATGTTTATTTAAACATCAAATTTTGATTTAAAAATTTATTTCTTCATTTATAACATCATAATAATTTTATAACATCATAAAAAATAATAATTTTTAATTTAATAGAAACAATTTAGAGCCTATGATTAAGATGTTAGTTTTCACATCGAAACTAGTAAGGCAATTAAATTATTAAAATTATATAAGAACTTTATTTCCCATTACCAATAAAATATAAAAAAATAATGTATTTAAATATAGTAAAAATAAATAGCAAACCTGTAATCACATATACGATAAATCTATGTAAACACTAAGCGATTGCTTCAAATTATAATATTTTAAGAACCTAATTTTCTGAGTCAGAATTTTGTATAATTTATTTATTTTTCTTTTACTTTTTTTCTCTGTCGATACTCTTTTTGACGCTGAGCTTGTGATTCCACTATTATCTCTCTAAAATGTACATGCCATAAAGATATAGTGATATCTATTAGATTGTCTTAAACCGAGTTATTGCATGATCTCCCGACACTTCAGGTATTCTATTTGAAATACTGGATACGACTAGCTAGGTCGTGAAACCATCTGAAATATGTTTATTTATCTCTTTATTAATAGGTCTGATAATTAAGATACGTAGCTTTATACTATCAGATATAGTAACAGCACATAGGCATGTCTAGAAACGTCGAATCAGTAAGTAAGATATAGTAAATCCCAGTTAAACAAGTTCCTCATAAAATTTCATGAGCTACACGAATTAGATGAACTACTTGAACTGCCGACAGATAATGCAATGGCTCAGTTCTAAAGAATCTGACAGATTTTATTATATGACCACGACATATATAAATATAGTAAATATCAATCACTCAAATCACATGTAGGACAAACATCTGTAAACAGTTAGCAATTGCTTCAAATTGTACAGTTTTATTTTTATAAACTTACTTTTTTTCAGTATTTTATATACTTTCTTTTATTTTTTAATATAAACAATTTAACTCGCCTATTTAAACAACAAAATTTTAAAACAATTCAAAACAACAACACAATACGTTTAAAAAAAATGTTTTTCATGTTTAGTTTTAAGGTTATAAACCAGCCACGCTCGTCTGTCACTCTGCCAAAGAAAAATACACAGCACGCATTATAGAAATATACACTGCTAGAAAGTGAAAGGAAAAGAGAGAGCGCAGTATAGAAATATACACTAAAAGAAAGAGATGGGCAAGTAACGTAACGATAGCCGTGTAACAATAGGTGTGTAACGTTTTCTGCGAATCGTTCCTACCGAAACCTTCCTGAAGGAACTTCGTTCAAAAATTCGACTACTAAGCAATTACTAGATAATCTGGGAGTTTTTCACGGCAAATCTAATGCATACACGCCAGAACAAAATGGCAGAATTGAAGTAGAAATGCGTACTATTGTCGCGGCAGCTAGGACTGCACTTCAGCTAGGTCTGCACTACAAGCGAAATATTTAAATTAAGTTTTTGCAATTAACCAGACAGGTACTAGCTCAAAAAAGGAAAAACGCCATCAGGAACCATTGTTCGAACGCAAGATCGATATAAATAAGCTGAGAACATTTGGGTGTGACTGTTACCAGATTATAAGCGAACGAAGCTGGGTAAGAAGTCATATAAAGATATCTTCGTTGGAAGAATCTTAAAAACTCGACAGAATTAGTAGAAATCATCATAGACATGAGAATACTAGATAATTATATTTTAGTGTCTTTAGATGTTGCTGCTTTATTCACAAAACTACCAAAAAAAATAATGTTATAAATCATAATAAAAAAAAATTTCATAAAAACATTTACAAATATTGACAAAAAAATATTTGTTGAGATTGTTAACTTCTGTTTCGAAAGTAGTTATTTTTCTTGGTCAAATGAATTTTACCAACAGCATACAGGCACACCCATCGGAGCACCAGCTAGCCCTTGTTTAGCCAATTTAGTTATGACTGACCTATTTGAAAAATTAACAAACGATATAAATTTTGATATACCTATGAAATATTTATATGTAGACATACATGAATATTTCAACAGTTACAATAGTAATTTAAAATTTACCATCGAAATAGAAAGAGAAGGAAATTTACCATTTTTATACATTAACATTATTGGAAAAAATACCGAAATTATAACAAATTGGTACAGTAAATCTACAAATTCAAATAGGATCATTAACTTTTTTCTGTCCACAATAATAAACAAAAAATTAATATTATCATGAACCTACTCAATAGAGCTTTTAAATTGAGTAGTGATAATTTTCATAAAGATAACATTGTAAAAAAAAAAATTATAATATTTAATAACAATTATCCAAAATATCTAGTAGAAAAATCAATTTCAAAATACTTTAAACAACAACAACAAAATGTCACAGTCGAAGAGAATAATAAACAACATAAATTAAACAACTTTTATAAATTCCCATACATTCCAAATTTAAGTGAAAAATTCAATAAAATTACAAACAAATTAGGATGCAGTTTTGCTACATATAATGTATCAACAACAAGAAGGTTCTTCACAAAATTAAAGGATAAAACACCTAAAATGAACTGTTCTGAATTAATCTATAGTATTCTTTGTAAGGATTGTACAAAATTATATATTGGACCGACAGGACAATACTTGAAGAAAGAAAAGAAATCAACAACATAAAAATGATTGTAAATCTAATACTGTCTCAAATATAGGTAAAACTGCTTTAACAAAACATAAATTCCCTCTTGAACAAATTCCAGGTTTTGAGAACTATAAAATTATTGAATTCGAAACAAATAAATTTAAACGTAATATTAGTGAAATGTTAGCCATTAAAAAATACAACACAATGAACTTTAGAGAAGACATTTTAGAGAAGAAAATAACCTTAGTAAAATATTTTTTCAAATTATAAATAATATGATAACCGGAAAAAGTTTAACAATATAAATTTTAGTAAAGTAAGAAATAAATATAAATTAAATATCTTATATAAATCAAAGAAATATTTTAAGGAAAATGCAAAAAGTGTAAAATTTGTGTAGTTTTGATAATAATTTATCATATTAAACAAACTACATATATTTTATTTATAAAAATTATTAACTTTTGTTAATTTGTTTAATTATTAAATTGAACATCACATTTCGTTTAAATTTATATTGTCCTTTATAAAAACATAAAGGTTTTTAATTTTAAACAAATAATTGTGAGGTGTAATAAAAAGAGGTGTGTAATATTAATTATCATAATTATAGTTTGTAATTAAATTTATTTACCTGTCAATTTTAGCCTACAATTAGGCTAAAAAAAACTAGTAAGGCAAAAAAATTTTAAATTATAAAAAAACTTTGTCATTTTCTCATTCCCAATAAAACAAACGATGAACAATAGGGATGATAATACCCGACAGATAATGGCTTTAAATTTTCCGGTGAATTTACTTATTTCCATGTATTCATTTCGACTAAAGATTTGTATTCATTGTGCATTGCATGCTAGTTCTAGTTTTTCAGATTAAACTTTTTTTTGTAAAGACAAAACCAATATAAAAGGAAATAATTATTTGTCTTACTTGGACGGTGTCTTTCAAAATGGAATGTAAGATGTGGCTGCGTTTCTTCATGAGCTGAATGTCTCCCAGGCTTGAGTTAGCGTATTGGCCATTCGTGATTGGGTTTTCGAACCGGTTTTTGAACTCCACCAAAGTTCCCAGCAGATCGGGCTTCGCGAACTGCACCATCGAATAATCTACAATAAACAGATAATATTAAACAATATTCTAAAACAAATTCTAGATTCTACATTGATACAGTGGCTGATTTATAGTTTATATATTATGAAGAATATTAAGTTTGTTTATCTACTGAATATATGGCTTACATTCAAGTAGATTATTTTGTAGTGGGCTTCCAGTTAGTATAATCCGGCGAAGTGTGTTGATGCCCTTCAGGGCCTTGGAACAGATCGAACCGGAGTTCTTGAGTCTGTGCCCTTCGTCGCATATTACCAGATCCGGGCCTAAAGTGTCAAGAGGGAATGAGAAAATTACCACAAACCGTATGAAAATTATCTCACCTGGATTAACCAGTCCGGCTTTGATTATTTTGAGGCTTCTCTCGTCGAAGCCCGATTTGTTTTTCACTCGTTTTGACTGCTGTGTCAGGATTCTGTAGCAGTCGTAGCCCATGATCAAAACTCCGTTCTCCTCCCACCATTTTCTCAAAACTTTTAATTTTGATAACCTGTCCTTTTGACAATCACTGGAACAAAGTTTAGATTGAATAGGATTTCAACTTATTATTTATATTATCATGACGAATAATCTGAATAGGCTAGAGTCGGCTAAATCTTCTTTGTTAGTGAGATCTAATTTCAATATCAGACTAATCTTTACCTGATAATGAACACGTTCATGCTTTCTTTACAGTTGGCCAGTGTGAAACCGATATCGAATTCAGCCTGCCAGTTTAGAACTGTTGAAACTGGACACACGATTAGGACATGTCTGGTGTTAGTCACTGAATGGCTGATTAGAGTGTGAATCAGTGTCACCACCTAGAATAGGAAAACGGAATTCAAGTAAATAAAAACTAAATCGTCTGTTGAATGTACATAAACAATTAGGCTGTTCTATACTTGACTCAGCTACCCGATGGAGTAATAAACTTGCGTGATCTTCACGTGTATTTCGGGAGATGATTCCCTATTGTTCAGTGCAAACGCTTTTGAAACGTAGATCACGTAGCCGAAACTTTAATCCAGTCGACCAGTCCGGTTCTATGCCACGTGCTCTCCAGTTTTCAGTGTTTCTGTCTTAAAATTTGACATTATATTTTATCCATAAATCAGTCTCTTTCAAGACTTTGTGTACAATTAAATAGGATTAGATAGAATTGGTGAAACCATCCTACGTTATAGATAATCATTCAAACATAAAACAAACGGAACACAGCCTGAACACATAAATATATTCAGCCTTATTAAATTATTGTCTTTTTAGGACTACCAAAACCAATCTCACATGAAATTTGTACGTTATTTTACAGCTTTCAGTCCACCTTCTTGGCGCTCAACAAAAACCATAAAAATAACATTGTTTTTAAGATAATGTCTTTCCGATACCTTAAGTGGATAGCCGGACGCGTTTCGAGATTTATCTCTCATCAACACTGCTTTGCTTCCATGAACAATAATTTGTAAACCACTCACTTGAGTGGTATTTTTTTGTATACAACGGTTAGCCTACAAAGAACTGTCCTGTAGCAATGGATATTTCACCAGCTGAAGCTTTAAATCCGGACAATTCAGGAAGGCTGAATTAACGTAAAGTTAATCGTAAATTTATATGTACGGAATAAAAATAACATTGTAATTAGGATTAAATTAAATATGGCAAGGCAGTGTAAATCGGGCTTTTTACAATGTTTCGAACTATTACGTGAACGCCGCGTGATCACTCCACAGGTCACTGCGGCAAATAGATCTAATAGTCTAAATAACTAGTTATCCAAGTAAGAAACAAATTCAAGCAGTCTAAAGCAGAGGTTCTTAACCTTTAAGCGATAAGGGACCATTTAAGACACCAACTGTTTGGAGGTAATGTACAGTAAACGTAAATGAATAAAGAGTTCTAAATAACAGGGTTTTAAATAATTGTGTTTACATTTTTTTTACGAACATTTTACATCATCATGGAAGATATCATTATAGAATAGTAGAATATTATATAACTTGTGAATCCTTGGTTTAGTGTTGTTCTAAGCCAAACGCATGTCGACACTGGCATCCAAACGATTTCGGTTTTCATTTTGAATTAACAGAAGCACCGAGAGCCCCTGCTCGCTAGATATGTCGATGAGAACAAAGTTAAGTAACGTATAGCCATTACTCGAATCTTTGGGAAAGAAATTGCATTTTGGCTCAATAACTTTTTAAGATTAATCGATATTTTAAATTAATAAGATTTTCGTGTGCCATTTCGCGTTGACAATGAAACACCACTTGACAATGAAAAAAATGTTCAAATATATGACGCGTGCCTTGCAACTTCAAGTTTCCCAACCCTTGCAGTAGAAGGTTCAATTTCTATAGTTGTGCGAAAAAATCGAACAAATAAGCAAACGTATTTTAAATTTGGAATATAATGCTTGTCGATGAACAATGCAGTGTAGCGTAAATGCAGATAGATTTTTAAAATTCTCAAAGAACGAACCAAACAACGTGCAACCTGAAGTATCTCGTTGGACTACGCGAACGCATCAAGCCAAGCAAGAAACTGGCTGTTCGCGTATTCGGCTAAACTAGATTATCCGTTTTTATACCAAGACACAAATGTAACTATTCCCGCTAACACAGTCTAGATCAACAGTTCTCAAAATAAAATTATATTTACACTAATCTAGAAGAACTAAGCAGATCCCTAAGCTATGAAAATTAGCAGTCTCCAGATCAGTAGTTTCTAAATTGAAACTGAGATTGAACTTATCTAGCTGAACTAGACTAGATCAGCAGTCCTAAAAGTAACATTTAATTTGAACTAATCCAGATCCAGCGGTTCTCTCGCTGTTCTAGTTCAGATACCGTAGTAGTAGTTCAGATCAGTAGTTCTGAAACTAATATTCAAATTGGACAAACAATAAGATAAAATAGTGTGATATAAACTAGTCCAGACCAGCATTAGTCATTTTATGACCCAAATGCAACTAGTCTAAATCGCCGAATAAATTATCAATTAATTATCGGCGATTCTCTAATGCAAATCCAGTGGTTTTCGAAGAAAAAACAAAATAGGCACAGAGGTTCCAAAATATGTTGGGGCTTACTTGGAATGTTTTGCCTAGGCCCATGCAGTGGGCCAGAACGCAGCCCGCCCCAGGTTCGGTCCGCATTATCTCGACGCTCCCGTAGCAGGCGTCCCACATGAACTGGACTCCATTGATCTGGTGCTGCTTCATCCTCTTGAAGAGAACTGGATGGACGGCGATGATCGAGCCTTCCGTGGCATCCAAGACCAACCTGTCCGCCCCGCTGATTTGCGACGAATCCAACTGAAAATAAAAACAATAAAGACGAAATTCTCAGTTAAAATTGAACAAACCTTTTTCCGTTTTAGCTCCAAGCGCTCCAGCCGCTCCTTCTCCCTTAAGTTGGCGATGCGCGTCGCTTCTGTCAGTTTTTCGTCGGTGAGCAGCGTCCGGATGTTTCGTCTCCCCACCGCCCTGACTTTGGCGTCGGCGACTTCGCTCTCCGAAGTGTCATCATCTCTCTGTTCCTCACAAGTGTTCCGCTCGTCTTCTTCTTTGATAATTGGTTCCTCCACACTACAACGGCCGAATTAGGAACAAAAGTTATGGAATTGAAGCGAATCAACTTACATATCTATGTCGAAATTTTTAAACTCTGCTTCTCTGCAAATACAAAAGAGATCATATATAGAGTTAAAGGAAGAAGTCTTGATTAGCCTAAGCGGAACTGGTAAAGCTCAGTAATTTTTTAATCTTTAAACCATTTAGAATAACAACACCAATAAAATTAAAACTTACATTTGTTCCACTTCCTCGATGTCGACTTCCTCCGCCGGTTCCTCGTCGGATGCATCGCTCAGCCTCCACGCACCCATTCTCTTCTCACTGGCCTTGGACGCCTTTTTCCCCATATCCTCTATCACCTCTTTAGATTCCTCCAAAACCTCGTCGTCGTTGCTGCTCTGCACATTGGTAGTAAGTGTTTGGAATTCCGGTTCCGATTGGGGGAAAGCGTTGCTGATTGCTTTTAATTCGCCTTGATGCTCGACGGGTTCTAAATCAATCGAGGAACGGTAAGACGAAGAAGACGGACATTTCAGTGTAAATTTGCGTGCGTGGCTACTCGTCGAGGAGGTACGCCTCCGTTTGGATCTTTCTAACGACGAAATATCTAATGAACTGATAAAACGAAATTAGTTTAGATTTAGACTAAACGATAAGACTACCGATTCAATTCCCTTCCTATTTGAAAATTTTCAACGCACGGTATCGATTTCTGGTCCTCGATTGCTGTTTCGATGTTTTCTTCAGTTTGTGAAATTTGTCTTCTCTGTTTCCACCCATTGTCCTCGTCGGCGCCCGAAGAACTAAAAACAAAACTTTGGAACCTTCACAAGAAATTTCTGTATAAAAACAAACCTCAAACAAGAAAGCTCTATGGATAATTCAGAAGAAGTCGTGTTTAGTGCATTCAGCGGTTGGTGTTCTAAAAGAAAACCATGAATTAAAATATCGTCTGAAAATCAATTAAGTTAGTTAGTAAGCTATTATATTAGACCCTGAATAGAAAAATTCAAGCACTTGAAAATAACTTTCATTAATCGAAACTCGAGCCGTGTTAAATGTTTATATAATTTATATAACTGTGAATAAGATGTTATATTTCATTTGTACAGATTATTTCAATTTAAGTATGCATTACTACATCCTAACGGTCGCAACCAAACTATATTATGTTCGAGAAAACGTGTATGCGATGATAGATTAAACGTCAAATTAGCGATGATAGATTAAACGTCATTAGGGTAAAAACGCGGACTCAAGTTTAAATCTTGGAATCAATTTCGAATTGAATTGTCAGTGATATTTTTTACGATTAATGCATACCTTTCATACCTAATCCCCGTTCCAGCTCCAAGTCGTCGTTATTATCCTTGTCGTCGTTATTATCCGTATCGTCGTTAGTGAAGGAGTCGAGGAAACCCCGCTTCAGCATGAGCGTGCTTCTCAGTTTACGCTTCCGCTGCTCGCGCGACTGAGACCCCGCCTTCTCCATAGTCTTCACGGTGCATTTATTTGTGATCCCCCAAATGTCTTGGCGGAACGCCTCGGTGGCGATGTCGAGCTGCTTAGTATTGTCGTCGAGTAGCTCAATCCTCCGATGCAAATTCGTCTCGCTGGTGACCAAAGCCGTCTGTCCCTCCAAAAACCAGACGTATTGATACAGGAAGCAGACGTAACTTTGAAGACTGTCGGTCAACAGGCCGGACGCCTTGAACCTGTTGAAGTGCTTCTCCGGTTTCAACGGATGAAGCTTGTAGGTAGGGCTTGACATTTTCACACTATGAAAAAAACTCTGCTTTTGTACACAATGTTAAAATTTGGACAACAATATTGTTTTAAAGCAAATTTATAGCAAACATTTAGGCGGTTATAAATTAGTTATAAATAAAGTTATAAATTTTTCGAAATTGTGATTCATTTTTAAATAGTCTTGATTAACTTTCGTGCAAAAATTTGAAAATTCAAGATGAATATTTATGAAATATCAACAAATCCTCAATAATTTATGCGAAATTATCTAAAAAAATAAAAATTTAGACAAAATGTTGATTGTGTTGTCTATGTACCGTTCTGTGAAACTAAGCTTGGAATAATTGAATCCTGTTTAAATTAAATTTAATATGGTGAAATTTGAAAATTTCGTTTGGGATGTTTTTTTGTTGGTTGTCCTGATAAAACAACGCGCGACTACGCAACGCATCGGAAATATCACATTTCATACAAAAATATACACAACCTAAAATATGTGAAGATAATAATAATAATGATCCGCCTATGATATTTTACACGTGTTATTATGCTGCTGTGATATTTTCGACGTGTATCAAAGGTTAAGACTAATTTGTGCAAACATTTAGACAGAATCTGAAAATTCAAGATAAATTATTGATTAAATTTTGACAATTAATTTTCAAGAATATTTTGTGCAAAATTCTTGACAAAATTTTAAATTTCGACAAAATATAATCCATGTAATATGTTCAAAATTTGTACTAAATTTAAAAATTAATTCTACCTTTCCAACAGATTTTTTTTAGAAAATTTGGACAATGGCAAAAAGTAACTATGTAGTTCTGCCGGAAACTGCAAACATAAATGTTTGGGTTTATTTTCACTTATAGCCAAATTTTTGCATAACTTTCCACTTTTTAACTTTGCTGAAAAATGTTATTGGAATTTTCAATAGGACTCCAGATCTCTCGTAAAAGTGAAGTCTATTTTTTCGCAAATCTTTCCATTTTTAACTCTTAAGATTTAATGATTTTCGATAAAAGTGTTCCAACGGGAACTGCAAACAGAACTGTTCCGTGATTTTTTTAAATTTTCATTCAAAACCTTTGTCCTTTATTACTGCAAATATCTTTTCAATTAAGGTTTTGATCAAAAAATATCAATGGGTTTTTCGATAGAACTCTTGCTATTTAGATCCGCGAATAGAACCTGCTTGTAAATTTCAAAATTCAATTTTGTTTGCAAAATCTCAATTTTTGAAATCTCAAGATCTTTTTGCAAAATTAGTCAAGTACTCCAAAACTATGGTCAATAAGCAGAACTATGTCAAAAACGTACAGTTTTTTTGCAAGCTCTTTATTGGTATTTTCCATTTAACTCGCGAAATTCGGCAGAACTATTAAAACTAAGGTCAGGGTCTAGGGTCAGGAGTCAAGGTCAGGGGTCAAGGTCAGTGGTGGCGGTGGATCTAGTACGTGACATCTTTCCCTAGTCAGATCTATTGAATTTTGCACAAAGTACTCTAGAAGTTATCATATCTACCAGGAACTCCGATGGAATATTATAATTTTGCAAATTCGTTTGCTAACTTCACGGTACTGTGCATGTGGTCTTCTTTTTAACATGATAATTTTAAGATATGATGGTTTTGTAGCGTATAATTTTGGGAGTGCGTTAGTTGTTACGACACTAATGTTTAGTTGGGCCTTGTTATGTCATAGAACCGTTCTAGCGGTGTCCTGAAAAACATCACATCTCACACTAAATAACACGTCGAAAATATCACAACAGGAAAATATCACGTTCCAAATATAGTTTAATATTACTATCAACACAAATTTTAGGATGTAATATTTTCATAGCGTATTGTTGAGTCGCGCGTTGTTTTAACAAAACTTACCTAAAACGAAATTTCAATTTCCCGAAATTCCTAGACCGAATTAAAATATTCCAAACCAAATTTCAGCAAACAGTACAAAGACAACACATATTTCTGGAAAGGTACCAAACTGCGGAAAAAAGTTTAATTATTTTATAAAAAATATTTATTATTTAAATTTTTATTTAGGAGAATTTAAAATTGAATGGAATGTTTTGGTCAATGTTTGGTAATGAGAAGAATTTGAACAAAATTTACGGCAGTTGATTAATCCAGCACGTTCTGTAATCCGGCGCTTAGGGGAAATACGTATCTTATCTTTACGCTGCCCTGCGCCGGGGCCAACAACACCATCAGTGTGCTTGGAAAAACTCTAGTGTGTTTTAAAAACTTGATTGACGATTCTGACCAAGCTAACTCCACTCTATCCAAGCTAACTCTGTCTTACTATCTGTTACAAGTTTGTACATATTTTTTGTATGTACGCATCTAACTAAATAGCAACAAATTTTATTCTTTCTGCAATACAATTGTACATAATATATGTAAAATTGTTATTGTTTTGTTTTAATTCTGATAATCCCGCAGTTGTCTGGTCCCTGGTGTGTCGGATTAGCAAGATAATACTGTACTTCTTAAGATGCTATATTCTCCCCGAGCGTAGGCAACCACTTGCGCATACCTGTGAAATGCATCATCCACTAATATACGGGACACGGGACCTTCAATTTATCGCCGGTTCCGAACGACACTATGGTCCTTTTTTTAAGAATGCAGTAACTAGAAACCTGATTTACACTATGACTAATGACTAATGTTCAGTCTATCTACAAAATTTGGCGCTAAATTAAAATATAGTTACTTGAATAAAAAATTGTTAATTTATTAATGATTTCATTGAATATCTTATTATTATTGATTAACTGCTACAAATTGCAACAATACTAATAAAATACAAACAAATAACTGGAGAAAAACGCAAAATATCTAAATAATACAAACAGATCATTGTCAACTAACAGCTGCAAATGTATGTGAAAAGAAAGAGAGAAAAGAGGTTGAGATGGAGAAGTATTGTTGGTGTAAACTTCTCCTCGATTTAAGCAAATTAGAGAACAAGGTCAAATAAGGCACATCTTCCCTGTACTGCATTCATAAAAAAATGGACTATAGTTGAGAATTGAGAGGTTTTACTAGGCAGAATTACTCGTGGTAGTTTACCCCCCAAAAGTTGGCGTTGAACTGCAATAATTTAAAAAAACGAGAAACCTCTCCTAATTACTCAATTTAAATCCGCAATTACTCATATCATTCATTAATTATTTTATTAATTATTAACTATTTAAAGTACAAATCGTTTTTCCTCTATTTGTGAGGGAAGCATTGAGTTTTTCTTAATAAATTTGCTTTCAAAACATTGCTCACTTTTTGCTCATCTTGTTTTTATGCAAGATCTGGGTTATTTTTTAAAATTTATTTTTAATTATTTAAATGTAATTATTTTGATTTAAAATGGCGATAAACGTAGTAAAAGACTGACATCTCATGCGCATAAATAAACTCATCGCGCATGCGTTCATGGATCTGCCAAATTTTCCAATCTCCGCCCAAATAGGATCATGTCTTGGCTTTATTGCACCATTATCCAAACAGATATCAAAAATTATCGCTCGAATAATAACTTCCAGAAATGGGGCAACCGCCCAATATGTCATATTGAAAATTATGTTAATCTGCGTTAAGAGGCTCGAGATATATAGGCAACCCACTGTACGCATAAGGCGCATGCGCATTGAGTGCAAAACAAATGTGTTGGGAAAATTAATTTGAAGGCGGTATATACAAATTGTTTATACTATTGATGTTTTTTTCTTATTTCGGATCGAGAGGTCGCGCTGCCGCGCGATATGTGGTTTTGATTGATCTTCTCATAATATAACCTAATGTAACCATAATCTAACCATTCATTTTGTACAAATCTGTAGCTACGATGGGATTTTGTACACGCCACTGGAGGTTTTATGGCAATTTCCGTTAGTTTCAATTGGGGCACGGAGGGCGCTAAATGGCTCAAAGCATATTAACCGAAAAATATAATACATTTTTTACTTATTTATAAATATTTGAAGTAAATAAACAAATAATTAAACGTACACAAAAGACTTTTATCCATTAAATGGCGACAAGACATCATAATAACATTACTATTGTAAATTCGATTTTCTTATAGCAATCACTACATTTGAATAAATTTTAATTTAGTAATAACTAATTAGTTTATCTTGAATGTATTTGTTTAATGTAGGTTACCTTTCCATATATATATATATATATATATATATATATATATATATATATATATATATATAGTATATATATATATATATATATATATATATATATATATATGTTTACTTGATTTGTTATTATTTTGTACATAATTATGTATACTTACGTTTTCCGTGCATAAGCGCATGCGCGATGAGTTTATCCGCATGCGCATAAGATGTTAGTATTTTACTACGTTTATCGCCATTTTAAATCGAACTAATAACTTTTGATTAATTTTTTTTAATAACCAAGATCTTGCACAGAAACTAGATGAGCAAAACGTGAGCAATTTATTGAAAACAAATTTAATAAAAAAAACTCAATGCTTCCCTCACAAAGAGGGGAAAAACGATTTGTACTTTAAATAGTTAATAACTAATAAAATAATTAATTAATGATTTGAGCAATTGCGGATTTTAATTGAGCAATTACTGAAAAATTAAGAGAGGTTTCTGTTTTTTTTTAATTATTGCAGTTCCACGCCAACTTTTGGTAGTTTGGCCTTGCTTTCCACGAGGTGGACACAGCATAGTTTCGTCAAAAAAATTTCACGGCTTGGCCGGGGATTGAACTCATTGAACCCGGGATGGATCTCATGTATACTAGCGGATGCGTTCACCACTACACCACCGTGACCACCATTATACTGTGTATAGAGCAATGACATGGAGAAATAAATTTCCACTAGATCTTGAATTTTTAAAGTCTGTCAAAATTTCTGCAAAGATCAATCTAGAATGTTGCAAAATGTAAAATTCATCTTGAATTCTTAAAATTAATGGAAATTTTTGCACTGAAATATGATAGTTTTGTCTATATTGTGAAAATGTCGACAATTAAGCAACTAAACTTAATGAATAGGATCTTTGCGGCCGCTACTGTGTGATAATCCATATTTGAAAACTGAATAGAAAACAAATATCGTTTCATATGCCAAGAAATCGTATAATTCATATCCCAAAAAACCTTCGAGCGCAAAATCAAGCCGACACACATAGACATTACACATTTTCCCAAACAGTTATAACCTTAAAATATGATTAACAACCAAACCCATTACAACCTACAGCAACTAAACTTACCTGAAACGAAAATTTCAAAATTTGCCAAATTTTTAGATCCAATTTGTTTCAGAAAACCGAATATTCACCGAATTCACAAAACTACACAACGAAAGACAGACCAACGTAATGAAAACACTTAGGAAAAAGTTTGTCTTTAACAAGAAGTTACTTGGATGGAGTTACCAACCTAAGGAACAAATATAACTATTTTTTCATATTTCAAATTCATTTTCAATTCATCAACATCATTTTTTAAAATTTCAACCTACAACTAAACTACAACCCAAAACAGAAATTTTCAAAATTTACCAAATTCGTTAGAACGAATTAAATTATTTCCGAATAAATTTCACAAGACCGAATATTGATCGTATTATTTTCAGAAAACTAAACAAAGTAAAATCACATATAACAGCCGAACAAATTAAATGGATATAGTTATGAAAAAGATTTTGTGTTTAACAAAGAGAGTTTGGACCGAGGTTCCAGCCTAAGGAAAACAAATGTTAACCATTTTATAAAAAAAAACAATGATACTATATGAAATAAATACCATTTATTTTAATTCCATTTAAAATGAAAATTTACAAGTTTTTTGTCAATTTGGAGACAAATTTTAACAGAAAACTGCTACAAAAACACCATCTAGTTCTTATTAAAACTTCAAATTTTGTGAATTTAGTCAAGAAATTTGCACAAATTGTTCTTGAAATGCAATTGTTTTTATCAGAATTTTATGAAATTTATTAATAATGAAAGTTGCAAAATGTTAAAATACAACTTTAATTTTTCAAAATCAATCGAAACTTTTGCACAGATTAGTCTAAAATATGATAGTTTTGTTTATATTTTGAAAATGTCGCCAAATATACAAGTAATCTTTATGAATAGGATGGGTGCGACCGTTACTGCGTGCTGATTAGAAAACAAATATCGTTTCACATCCCAAGATATCTGGTTTAATTCAGAATACCTTCAGTCGAAAGTCATACCCAAACATGTGAATTTCAAAACCCGCTCCACGTCTTGGGCTGCAAAATCGGCTGCCAACACACATACATTAGATCCGAAATACAAATTGCTCATCGGAAAAGAGATGTTATTTAACATTATCTTATGATATTGCATTCAGAGTTAACTTTATGGTAGAGTATAACTATAATATAAATTACACCCAGTAGAATTCGCCACCTTTGATGATTTTGTTCGTAAAAATGTTAGTAATGTAAAAAGTGTGTTTGAAAAAAACCTTTTTTTTTAATATTTAATAAGAAATATTTCTGAAAATATTTTATGATAGGGTCGGCAGTATAATAAAAACATTTTATTTTCGTGTTTTATGACAGAATTTGCGCCGAAAGCTCGAACATGTTTAACCTAGAAATACACACCAGTCAGGGTATGAACGTCACTCGTCGGCCATATCACATATCTAAAATTAAAAATTAAATTAACCGTTCTCGTAAAGAACCAAAATTCAGCACCTCAAAAAGTAATTTCAAAACCGAATATTGTTTCTAAATTCATCTATTTCCCGAAAGTAAAATTCAGTCCCATTGAATAATCTTGTCTGTTCCTAAACCCCAACTACAGCCCATTTATCAATAACACATCCGATAAAACCACAATAATTGTTTTCAGAAATCGCGCCCAAAAAGTGCACCGTACCCTCTTATACCTCGAGCTAAAGCTGATCGTATCAAATCTTACGCTCTAAATTTTGAGTAGACACAGTGATAAAAACAATATCATCAAAATTAGAGTCAGTCCCATTCCTTTACTCTTTACAAAAACAGATACATGCAATAAAATAAACTTTTTCAAAAAGTTATTTGCTTTCTATGATTCTATGATTTGTATTGTGATAAGAATTTCTAAACTTGACGTTTAATTAATTTAACATTTTATAAAAGAAACCCACTAGAATAAAAGAATAAATAGAAAAAATCTAAAACTGATCTGGACCTAGTAATATAATAATATGTACCCCTTAAACATGTTAAACAATGGCAAGGAGCCTAGCACCTAAGCGGAGTAAGGTAGACGGGACTCCTTAGTAGTAGTGAAGGTGACCTGTCTAGTGGTGACAACCCTGAATAATAAGCCTTCCAAGCTAACAATTTAGGTAGTATCTTCGACGTGGCTCGCCACTGTCCCACAAAAAATATTCTTCAACTAATCTTGCAAGAAAATTTTGCTAAATGCACTACCCCAAGTGGTAACCAATTCACCGCCACCTATAGTCACGTTAGCGGACCTTCGGATTATGGGGAGTCCGCACTAACAAGATTTAAGGATGAGTCGGAGCATCCTGAAATCACCGGACGTAAATACAGACCAAGACGGCGAAGCTTATTAGCAACATTTAATGTCAACTCACTGCTAAAAGAGGGTAAACGGAAACATTTGACTGATTCACTAACATGACACAACATAATACTGACAGCTGCACCGGAAACCAGATTTACGAACGAACATGCCTTCGAGTCCCAAGGCTACAGAATCCATAAAGGAAATGTGGGTCAGCGGGTAATGATGAACGTACGTACTTAGGTAGATGATTTATAATCATTGACAGGATACTGGATTCAGTATAGCAGTCGTGTATCCATCCTCTCTCTCAAATGCACAAACAAGGGTCAATGTACATTAGAGAGGTGCGACATTTTGAATTTTGGAAATTCAAATGCCTGTGTAGGGGAAAGCTGTTATACATGAATAAACCCCTATATATTAAATAATTATGTTATGAAATAATTATGTTATGTTACCAACGTTTGAATGCGTTGTGAAATCTTTCTTGTGGACAAGAAATGACTTGCAGGATAAATCTGTTAATAGAAAACTTTTTATGTTTGAACATAAGACATTGTTGCTAAGACAGACAGACATTGTTGCTAAGCAAGTTGAAAATATATGGAAAAAGGCTAGTTAGTATTCCTGTAGTAAGTCACCAAAGAATTGTTGAAAATAATTGTTCTTATTAAAAAATACAATCTCAAACGTCAAAATTTGCTAAAACCTTACAAAAAAAGAAGGGACGTTGCCTCGTTAAACGATTATTTGATGTGGCAGCGTGTAATTACATGTGGTTCATGTATTTGTGGAAAACAATATGGAACTAGATCAGAGATCTAGTAGAGATCTATTAGAGATCTTCTAGATCAGAGATCGTCCAGAAAGATGATAATGGCCGGTGATGATCGGGTAGAATTACAGAAACAAAAAAGAGAGATAGTAGAACTACCATTAAAGTTGCTGCAGCAGCTTCAAACTCAAAGTCTTCGGAGCCCAGAATTCATTTTTGCAATACTGAGAAAATTGATCCTGCACTTGAAAAGTGTGTAAGACTTAAACCTGATTCAAAACAACCCAGTATATCGACGAGCCCATTGCAACAGAATATTCTCAACCGAAATTTATCTAATCTTCCAGTGTTAGCTACAACTCTAGACAGATATGGAGTATCAGATAGGGCAGGTGCAACTATAGCATCAGCCGTTTTACAAGATTATGGGATTACAAATACTAATGACAACCAAAATGTTATTGACCGCCACAAGATTAGAAGGGCCCGTGCAAAAAAAAATTAAAAACTCCAAAAAGTGCAAAACTCTATTCTACTTTTGCGTGGCCTGTATTTTGATGGCCGTAAAGATAAAACTTTAACTATCTCTGGAAACGGAATAATCACTATTGTAGAAGAACATATAGTTCTAGTAGAAGAGCCTGGTTCCAAATACCTTGGACACATTTTGCCCCTGAGTGGATCTGTGCAAAATGTTTTGAATATTATAGCCGATTTTCTGAAATCCTCAATTACAACAAATGCTTTGAAAGTAGTTGGCTGTGATGGAACCAATTCCAATACGGGAAATAAGGGTGGAACTATTATATTGTTGGAGAAGCGCCTGAAAAGGTCATTGCAGTGGTTCATCTGCCAGCTGCATGCGACTGAACTGCCTCTACGGCATTTAGTACAGCGCTTGGACGGAAATACGACTGGTCCTCGCGCTTTTCATGGTCTAGACTCTAGACCAAAGTGAGAAGCTTCCAGTGTGCAAACTTTGACATAATCCAGAGTATCATTACAGACATTTCGGCCAGCGAGTTAAGCTCAGATCAAAAGTATATGTACGATATATGCCAAGTAATTATGAGTGGCACTTGCTCGGAAAGCATGTCTAAACGCAACCCTGGAAAACTAAATCATTCTCGGTGGTTAACTACTGGTAATAGAATTATCCGTTTATATATAGCTAGTGTGAATCCATCGGAAAATCTAGTAACATTACCAAGGCATGTTTTTAAACGGTCCAGTTATGCGAGTACTTACCAGAGGAACTAAAAACTGTAGTGCACGGTGTCATTCTAAGGAATGGATACTACGGCCACCCCGAAAATTTATTGCTCAGTATGCTATGGAGTGAGCGAAAGCATATTAGAAAACTTGCATTCCACAGAATATTGAATTCAAAAAGTAATGAAAATAACATCGGCAAGAATACCGCCATTCGAAGCTTCATTATTCCGAATTTTAACTTTGGTGCTGCAGATTATCACGAATTTCTAGATTGGCAAAATAGTTTTTATAATGAACCTCCCATTACTACAGACCTATCTGAAGATCAGTTAAAGCAAGTTGTAGATCAACTTGAGTTCTCGATAATTTTCTACACTAAGGATTATCCGTGTCACACACAAGCCGTTGAAAGGGCAGTGAAGCTGGTCACGCAAGCTTCCAAGACAGTATGTGGCAGGGATAGACGGGACGGAGTCATCAGAAATACTTTAGATTCCAGAGCAACTATGCCAAAATTTGAAACCAAGAAGGATTTCAATATTTAACCATTTTTTCTCATGTCTCCATTGTTTATTTCATTTTTTTCAATCCTTATAAAAATGTTTTGTGTCTCTATAAAAGAAGATAGCTACAGTTTTCTTGAAATTTTTAGCCAACTCCTTCCTTTTTATTATTTTTAGAATGTTTCGTTATCATCCTTCAGAAAATGTAACAAAATTTTTAAAAACTACAAATTTCGTTTTTGGGGGTAGTTGAAGGGGTGAAGGATGATAACGAAAGATTCTTAAAATAATAATTTACACTCTTTTTATACCAAAGTACAATTTTTGCATGAACACCCGTAATGAATAAATTATTTTTTAAATTTTCCGTCTGGTCTAAATTTGATGGCGTTGGGCGGGGTGGAAGGAGTTGGCTAAAAAATTCAAGAAAACTTTAGCTATCTTCTTCTATAGAGACACAACTTTTATGCATACAGGAGTTTTAATTTGAAAAAAAAAATCGCATTTGATGTCGCATTTTTGAAATTCCAAGCAGACTGGCACGTGGACCCTGCCGAGACGAGCATTTTGGTATCGCAGCCGCGTCGCTGCGACCACGGAGTCGCCCGCCACGGATCAAAACGTATCGGTCCAAGCGGCGAAATCTTTGCCGGACGGCAAATTCGCCGATTCGCCGTTTCTGGGCACAGCGGCTCGAAACTGCGCGCGTTCAATTCGGGAAGGACGCCCGCACCTCTCTTACATGTAAGGGTTCGGCATCCTAGCCGTCGCCGTCGAGCTGCCGACGTCAGAAAATACCATTCCTTTTTCTTGCACAGTTTTTTGGAAATTACCCCCTCATCGTGCGGACGAATCAGTCTTTTGCGTGAACGGCCTACGAACACGTGACGATCCGGCCCGTAGATACGCGTATTTCGGTACCACTCCCGGCTTCCTGCGTTGCTCGCTTCACCCTGTGGGCCGAAATGACGAAAAAAATCCGGAATCGCCTGTTTGGCCGGGGTTACATAAACCTCACACCCTCACCGATTCAAAGAACTCTGGACAATATATTTAGGGGTAGATAGCATTTATAATTCAGAGTTAACACTGGTGTTTTACTTTCAAGATGGGGATTGTATTTGGTGAGAAGCGTGTCCGTACAAAATCCATCTATTTGGCCCCACTTAGAATATCTTATCACCATCACCATTAGTTCATCACCATCATATGGGACTCTTCCTAGATGTCAAAAGAATAAAGTTAAGAGTTTAAATGGTGACTGTGATAATAGTAGAGAAAAATATGCACATGTTGCTGATTCAATAAACCAATCAGCTGTTTGTTCATCCAACGCTAAAGATAGTGAACGAGGTTCCCTCGAGAAAACGGATGTTAAACGACGGTGTTTTGGTTGTTATAACGAAAACCATGTCCATGTGGGGAAGCGTTCGCCCTGAATCGCCAGATCAAGACGGAATCGTCATGGTAATTTCGATCAATTCTGAGACGACTGACGTGTGGCCTTTTCCCATTTTCACCTGGTGGACCGCACCACGAGGGTTTTAAAAAGGCTCACATTTGGCTTTGTTATGCCGCCGGAGGCGGCAGATCTTCGATGTTTTAACCGCACGTCTTCGACGACTTAACTGCGAATGTCCGTCCGCACGTGGCACATCCCCGAATTTCTACCTCCGCCCTGCCGCGCCCCTCCGGGGGTCAAAAACCCACCCGAAAATCGAGGTTTTTACGGAAACCGCCCGACGGAAGCGGAGGCGGCGGCGCAAAACGGGATTGTACGTTTTTCCGATGTAGAACCGAGAGCCACGTCGAGTGGTGCCATTTTCGCGGCTCGACTGCCCCACGTTCGCACGCACCAGAACGAAAACTGAAATCACGATATTTTACTTTTGAGGCGCATTTTCGGTTAGATCTCGAATTTTATTTCCGGATCCTCTAGCCGCCTTTGCGCCACGTTTTTAGAGCCCTAGTTTGCCGCTCTGTGACTTCCCGTTCACCTGGTGCAAGAGCAAATAAACATTTTTTTTCACTTCCACGGACGCCCAGGACTTATCTGATGGGCTCCAGGTTGGGTTCGTTGTCTTCAGAACACTCGCCTGCAGCCGTTCCGGTAAGAATTTTGAAACTGCGACGACTTTTTGCGAATCTGCGGAAGTTTGAAGAGAAAAATGCGTAAAAAGTCAGAAAAACCAGAGGCTTTTGCGGGCATCCCTAGGGCGTCCGAACAAATTGACGGATCGGAACCGGACCGGTGCCGTTCGATCGGCCATAGAATCTTTTAGTTTGTTTGGGAGTTTAAGTACGATTGCGGTGAAGATGGCGTCTTGAAGCCATAAAAACCACGTTTTTTTGGATGTCCAGGAAAACTCCCACAGAATCGTCAACATGAACTCTGCGGGAACGGTTTTCTTTTTAATTTCCCGCATGGAATTAAATGTTTTATCTTTTACTGCGAGCGGCTTCGCGCTGCGCCGTTTGCTAACATCCCGACGCCCACCCAAACTCGCCGTATTGTGGGAAACAAGTGACGACAGTAAAACGTCCATATTTTTGCAGCGCCCCGGTGAATGTTTTAGATTTTTCCGTGGATTGTAGAACGGTGTTTTGGCTTTCGGCACTTATAATTAGACGTCGCGGAATCGCGTCGCAACGCCCACTTATTATTGTTAATCTGCACGGAGAAAAACTTGAATGGTCATTTGGGATACCAGGATGTCGCATGTTTTTAATTCCAAGCAGCATTCCAAGCGAGACGAGCATTTTGGAATCAGAGTCGCGTTGCTGCGACCACGGAGCCGCCCGCCACGGATCAAAACGTATCGGTCCAAGCGGCGAAATCTTTGCCGGACGGACCTTGTCTGACCGCTGCAGTTTCGCCGTTTCTGGGCGCAGCGGCTCAAAACTGCGCGCGTTCGATTCGCGAAGGACGCCCGCACCTCTCTTACATGTAAGGGTTCGGCATCCTAGCCGTCGCCGTCGAGCTGCCGACGTCAGAAAATACCATTATTTTTTTGCACAGTTTTTTTGACAATTACCCCCTCATCGTGTGGCCAAATCAGTCTTTTGCGACACGTGGCGATCCCGCCCGCTGATACGCGTAATTCGGTACCACTCCCGACTTCCTGCGTTGCTCGCTTCACCCTGTGGGCCGAAATGCCGAAAAAATCCGAAATCGCCTGTTTGGCCGGGGTTACATAAACCTCACACCCTCACCGATTCAAAGAACTCTGTACGATATAATTAGGGGTGGATATCATTTATAATTCAGTGTTAACGCTGGTGTTTTACTTTCAAGATGGGGATAGCATTTGGTGAGAAGCGTGTCCGTAAAAAATCCATCTATTTGGCCCCACTTAGAATATCTTATCACCATCACCATTAGTTCATCACCATCATACGAGACTCTTCCTAGATGTGATAATAGAAGAGAAAAATTTGCACATGTTAGAAACCCTAGAAAGAAAACCCTATTATATTTGGAAGACAAAAGGCCTCAAGTAAAACTAGTTGTGTAAAGTTTCGCTGTAAAATGTGTGCAAGTCATTATTGTTAAAGCTGCTTCTTCCGAACGCATAACATATACACATAATCATCGTGGAAAAATGGTAAGCTCCTGAAAACATGACATATGATTGGTGCAGTTATGTCTTAACTAATAGTTTCCAAACTAAATATTAAACTTGGTGTTGTAGAAAAAAACTAATATCACACACAAAAATCACCTATATATCAACGTAACTAAGGATTAGCGGTTAGTATCAAGATGTGTTTCATCGAGGATGGTTCTATTGAGGAGAACACCAGTTATGAAAATGTAGAATACATATGCTGGAATATAATTTCTTGACCTAATGCTTCTATGAAATCTGCCTTTATCACACCGACATCTGAAAATAACAATTCGTTTTTCGATAAATGCGTTATTCCGTTTGAAGCTGAAATACGCCGAACACTACAAATAGTTCAATCACATCTATGTATATCTACAGAATTGTTAACCCGACGACCGAACGATTTAAATTACTACAATTTACGTAATTTTGTTCAATTATCACAACATGTAAACTTATGGTAAACGATGAATGGTACAACAAACATTTACGGGGAATATTCGGCTCTAAAATCTCCGATGATGGATATTCTGCAGAGTATAAAATTGAATATTAAAAATGATAAATTGTGGGGCGGATGTTTGTCTGTTGATGAGATTCAAATTGACTTGATTAAATACTTAAATTTAATTACTAATTAAATTAATCCGTGACATGTCAATAACGTAATGTAACTAAATTGTTTAGTTTAAATTCGAAAGATAGGGATTCTCGTAGGAAAAATGTGTGTATGGAGTAGAGAAATTATCTGTTAATAAGTTTGAAATAACAGCACAGCTTTATTATAGAAATAAATGTATAAAAAAACATAATAGAAACACACCGTACGTAACCACACAAACTTTGGCACATAATTCGACAAATATCACCGTTTTTACTACTATTTTCACGGCGAACTTTTTTCAAACCAACTCGTTCGGGATGCGTCTCGCACGGAACCTTATATGCTGTTTATGAAACAACGGGTAGAGGTTGGCTGTTCTTCTCACAGCTTCTAAACGGTGGACGGGAGCTATTGGAAATTTTCTGGAAATCTAAGTAAATAGCCACTTTATCCGTTTCCAGAGAGAAACCGGCACAACAACTAGTGGAAATATCGATTACATCCAGTGTCGAGCCGGAACGCTCCGGAACGTCGTTCCGGTACTTCCTTTTTGGACAGGAACGCGTTCCGGAACTAAAGATAATTTCTGATAACGAGAATTGGCTGACGTATTGAAAAAAGATTAAAAATAATTGCTGATTTTTTTTCTAATTTTTGACGATTTTTTATATGTATTATTATAAACAAGGGTTTGAACCGAACCCGAACCGGAACAAAAACCGGAACGAACCGGCTTGTTTTTCCGAACCGTGAACCCGAGTTCCTAACGTTTTTTTCCTGCTGAACAGGAACTCGAACCGAACCGAAACAAATACGTGAACCGGTTTTTGAACCGGTTCAACGGGAATTAAACTTTATTTATAATAAACATTAGAAGAAAAAAATATAAAATTTAAAAAAAGTAAAGATTTCATACATAAATTTTATTGCAAGCGGCCCACGGACCATACGTTACTCATCCCTGGCATAGTTTATTGCCATACCCAAATGGGCCTGCGGCTAATGCTAAGAATTTTTATTATACATTTGTTGTGAAATAGAATTTCCAGATGTTGGTTTCTAGTATTGGTAGATGTTTTAAACTTTATTAGTTTATAACAGTGATGCTAAGAAAAATGCCGACAAACGTACCGATTTACAAACGTTACGTTACCGACAGCAAATTTATAAAAAGTGGAAGTTTTAGTGAGTGAATAAGTGCCACACAAAACTATTTTATGCATTAAAACCTTTATTACATACAATGTAATAATAAGATTAATAAGTACCACGGTTAGCAAAATATTCTATGCACGCTACCTACGCTACCTAAGTCAAAGTGTCGATTAAAAAGTGTAAAAAAACAGAACCTCTCGCTACAAGATTGCGTGCGCACTACATATATGTATGTAGTAGTTGCATTTTTCTATAATCTTTAATCTAATAAACTTAAAGTGTAAGTATATTTCATTTTCATTATTAATAAAAAAATGTCCGTTTTTTGCCTATTAAATAATAGTATTTATTTTATTAGTAATTTCAACATGAGTGAAAAAAGAAAAAACAGTAGCATCACCGATTTTTTTAAAAAGAAACTAAAAACTAGCAGCGAAGATGAGTCAATGACCAACGAAAATGCAACATAGAGCCAAGTATCCAATACCAACTTCAACGCTGATCAACTGGAATCTGTTGAACTTGCAGCCATAGTATCAACGTCAACGTCAACAAGTACTTATAATGATAACGATTCTGACGAAGTCTCGTGGCCTAATATTTGGAGTGCGGAAATGTGGTTAGAAAAGAAAAGACAGTTTCCTTGGTTACTTTCCGAATCCGGAAAATTAGGTTGCTCTTTTTGTAACAAAATACAGCACTTAGGGGTATCTAAAACCCGTGGTGTAAATATTTCAAAGGAATGGAGTTCCACATCCGTTTCTTACTACGGTAAAGATACAAAATCGCAGTTAACGTCATTAAGAAAAAAAATTTGAAACACGCAGAAACAACAGCGCACATTAATTCAGAAAAAAATTTAAACAGCGAACAGCATCAGCCAATAGAAAATGTAATAGACAATTTAAATAAAGCGTCTATTAAGAGCACGTCTTTAGTATTTAGAACTGCTTATTATTTAGCCAAACACAACCGACCATATTGGGATTATTATAATTTATTGCAATTGCAAGAATTAAATGGAACAATTTTGGCAACTGGTTTACGGTCCAGATATACCTGCACAAATATAATTAATCACATATCCAAAAATATGAAATTAAGAATTTGTTCAGAAATTATTAAAACAAATGGAAAGATTTCGATTCTCATAGATTAACTTGCTGAACTTTTTCATCAAGCCGCAACTGATGAAACTCGTTCAAAAACTGATCAGAGTGTATACGTTGGTCTAAAAAAATATATCATGTCTAAACAGTTTATAATTTACTTCGCATTAATGTATGACGTTTTGTATGAACTTTCCATCTTGTCTAAAGCGTTACAGAACAGAAGTGTAACGATAGTATATGCGGACAAACTAATCCGTCGAACTATTCGCTATTTTGGAATCACTAAAAGACGTTAAAAAAGGAAACAAACTCATAGAAGCATCAGAGGCCGTTCAAGTGATGAAATTAGGAACATTAACTTTAACAGATATAAAAAAATACTATTATTAACAGAAATCAATTCCTTGTAAGTCTCATTAATAATATGACTAGAAGACTACATACAGAATATGATTTGATAAGTGAATTTCGAGTACTAGATCCAACAGAGTGGCCAGCAGATATTGAAATTGGCTATGGAGAAAATGAAATCCAGTCATTATGCACCAGATTTAATTTAACATCACCGATGCGATGTATCAATGCGTTTAGAGATTATATTGATACTGGAGGCAAAGTAATTCCTGAAGATGTAGAAATCTTAATTCGATACATAAATATTGTACCTTGCAGTTCGGCAGAGTGTGAGCGCGGATTCAGTATTATGACTATTATTTCAAATGAACAAAGAAATAGAATATTAATTGAAAATCTAGCAAATCTTTTATTTATAAAAATGAATAGCCCACCAAAACAATTATTTAAGCCAGATGATTATGTAAAAACTTGGTTAAGGTCTCATCGTTCAGCGGATGACAAAACAAGGAAAATTCAACCACAAGATCCTGAACATAATCCTATTTTGAATATTTTATAAAAACCATTAATGTTTTCATGTATTGTTAAACATATTTATGCAATATTGTTTGAGTATCTACTATGCGAATTTTATAATTTGTCAACTAATTTTTATTAAACGTTCCTATTATTGTAATAAACATATATATATATATATATATATATATATATATATATATATATATATATATATATATTTATATATATATATATATATATATATATACATATACACAAATTGGGTTTCGTAATGATTTTCCTTTCCTTTTTATGCTATATACAGGGCCGATCCTGGCGACGGCGAAAATTGGGGGAAATCACCCCCATTAAATTAAATTTTGGCGGTCTTTCATTTAGTGTTTTATTGTTAAGTTTGTAGAACTGCCCGTATTATTATTACGACGTAAAAATTTTATTTTCATTCTATACTTTTTATCTTGTCTTCATATTAAAGTTATATTAGTAAAAAAAATTCTGCTATTTAATTATCGACCTAACAGGTTAGGGACCCAGTTATGTGTTCTTGTGCGTAAAAAGTAAAATCGGCCGCAAGTGTAAAATTCAACGTTTTTTTTTTGGTTATGTTTTTGTGATTTTTTTTCGTGCATCATGGCTAATACAAACTATCGCATTCAACAACTAAATCAAAAAAATTACGACACGTGGGTAATACAAGCCCAAGCTCTCCTAATAAAAGGAAATTTGTGGGGTTTTGTTAGTAGTGACAATCCTCAACCAACAGCTACATCCGACAAAGAAATAATAGACAACTGGAACCAGGATGATTTAAATGCAAGGTCAGATCTTTTATTAATAATTTCATCTTCAGAACTAAAACAAGTAAAACAATGCAAATCGTCCAAAGACGTATGGGATACTTTAAACGGATTTACCAAAGCGAGGGTCCTGCCAAAAAGGCTACTTTACTTAAACAGCTCGTTTAAAAAAAATTAAAGATTCTGATGATGCCAGAGAACATTTAAATGAATTTATGGATGTTGTAGGTAAACTTCAAGATATGGCGATTAAAATAAATGATGATTTGTTAAGCATTATAATGCTTTATAGCTTACCATCGAATTTTGATCATTTTCGTATTGCAATCGAAAGTAGAGATACTCTACCGAAACCTAAAGATTTAAAAATTAAAATTTTAGAAAAATCGGAGGCTAGATCTAAAGTACAAACTTCTGAAGACTCTTCTTATTCATACAATCAAAATAAGAAAAAATATAACTATAACAATTATAAAGATGGTCAACCCGGATTTCAAAACAAATATAATAGTCAAAATAATTATCAACCAAGAGGAAATTATAATCAAAATAAGAACTTTACTCAGCAAAGAGAATATAATTCAAACAGAAATAACAATTATTCTGGAAATAAACAGTACAATTCAAGTAATACTAATTTTAAACCAAAATATCAAAATTTTGGTGAACATTCTCAAAAGAAAAATGAATCTACTTTTAAAGTGGAAGGGTGTCTATCCACAGCTCCGTATAATCAACTAGATACAACTGATTGATGTCTGGATTCAGGCAGTACTTCACATTTTTGCTCTGAAGTATGTAAATTTTCCAATTTGACTAAATTCGACAATGGTTACCTAAAATTAGCCTCAGTTGATCATACAGCTTCAATTAATGGCAAAGGCCTCGTCCAACTCAATTTTGAAGATAGAACTGTGAACTTACCTGATACTTTGTTTGTCCCAAAATTAACTTCAAACTCGCTATTTGTTTCAAAAATAACTGACAAAGGATTTGAAGTAATTTTTCCTAACGAAAATGCTAAGATATTTGATATTAATGGAAATGAAATTGTAACCGCCTTAAAGAAAAATGGCTTATACTATATGCCAAAAAATGAAGAATTCGCAAACTTCTCAGATCAATTAAAAATTGAAAAAACATTTTCTGCTATCGATATTTAGCACCGTAAATTATTCCACATAAATGAAGAAAGCCTAAAATCTGCTATGAATAAAAATATTATAAAAGGATTGGATTATAACAAAAATGATAAATTAAGTGACTGTGATAGTTGCGCCAAGGGCAAGTTAGTTCGACTACTATTCAAAACAAGAGAATAGCCTAAAGTGACTGAGTTATTTCAAACTATTCATTCGGACGTGGTGGGTCCGATGTGCACCCCTTCACCAGGTAGGGCGAGATATTTTGTAACGTTCATTGGTGAACATAGCCGTTATACTAAAATATATTTCCTAAAGCAAAAAAATGAAGTCTTAAATTATTTTAAAGAATAAAAACGAAGTTGAAAATTTTACTGGATTAAAAATAAAGTATTTCCAAAGTGACAATGGTACCGAGTATACTCAGAGATTTTAATGAATTTTTGATTAAAAATGGAGTACAAAGAAAATTTTCTGCTCCAATAACACCTGAATAAAATTGATAATCAGAAAAGAAAAATCGTACTATTTTAGATAAATCAAGGTGTGTGCTTCTAGAAGCTCAACTACCAGATTATTTTTGGGCAGAAGCTATACACTGTGCAAATTACTTGATCAATAGATCACCTTTAAAGGCCATAAATGACCGCACTCCTTTCGAAAAATAAATGGCTCACGAACCCTCAGTACATCATTTACATATTTTTGGAGCAAAA
This sequence comes from Phosphuga atrata, assembly GCA_944588485.1. Taxonomy (NCBI): domain Eukaryota; kingdom Metazoa; phylum Arthropoda; class Insecta; order Coleoptera; family Silphidae; genus Phosphuga; species Phosphuga atrata. The sequence goes on from CALYMW010000455.1 coordinate 64,444, forward strand.
GCATTCTATCTAAATAAAGAAATGAATAAAAGTAGATACGAACCTAGAGGTATTGTTGCTATTTTTGCTGGATACTCAGAACAATCCAAAGCTTTTCGTATCTGGGATCCATTGGAAAGAGAAATAATTATAAGTAGAGACATAAAAGTAATAAAACAATATTATTATAATAATGAAAATAAAAATGGTCGAACCTCAAACCCTTTTGAAAATTTAGATTCAAAGTCAGACTCTTCAGATCGTGATTCAGAAAATCAAACTGTTTGTTCAAAATGTTTTCATAACAAATAAAAATCAAATTCATGAAACAGAAAATATTTCTGTAGACACAGAAAATAATGAGATGGAAAATAATTTTGAAGAACATAATTTAGTACAAAATTCAAGGTTAAGAAAAAGAGATAAATTAAATCCTCCACCTTGGACTGCGGACTTTGAAATGTCCTCCGTGTGTGTAAATGAAGCCCTAGAAGGAAATGCTGCTAAAGCATGGAATACTGCAATAAAAAATGAAATTAAAGCTCATCTGGAAAATTATACTTGGGAAATAACAAAAAGAAAGGAAAATTCAAACATAATTCGTTCAAAATTTATTCTGAAGTAAATATAAATCATCAGGGGAAATTGAGCGAAGAAAAGTACGCATTGTGGCCCGGGGATTTTCTTAGCGCCCAGGACTTGATTATAATGAAACTTATGCACCAAGTGCTAAACTAAGCTCTATTCGTTTACTACTTGCTATAACAGCAGAAGAAAATTTACATATTGATCAGCTCAATGTCACAACTGCTTTCCTTAACGGGGAGTTAAATGCAATTTTTTTATGCAAAAATCAGAAAATTTTGAAAAATTTCTCTGTGAAATAATACTTGATGAAAGTGAATCAGAAAATAATTCAATTATTCTTCAGAAAGCAAAGAAAATGCTAGAAAGTTTAAGAAAAGCAGATGGTGAAACTGTATGTCGTCTTAAAAGGTCTCTCTATGGTTAAAAACAGTCAGGCCGTCAATGGTTTCAAAAACTAGATATAAAACTTAAGCAGTTAGGATTTGAACCTTCTGCAGCTGACACATATATCTACAAAAAGGCTGATGGAGGAGATAAAACCCTTCTTGGAATTTATGTTGATGACATAATTATATGTTGTAACAATATAAATAAATTAAATGTGTTAAAAAAGGACTTAATGAATTTATTTAAAATGAGAGACTTAGACAGTTTACAACACTGCTTTACGAATTGAATTTTATATGAAAAATGATACAATTTATGCTTCACAAACAAGATATATGATGAACTACTATCAAGATTTAAAATGGACACATGCAACCCAGCAAAAAACGGCTATGGTTACTGGCCTTCAACTGAGAAAAATGAAAATGAGAATTTGCCAGATTTACCATACCAAAATTTGATTGGTGGACTCATGCACCTAGTGTCAGTTTTCTAAGTCAATTTAATAATTGTTTCGATCAGTCGCACTGGCTGGCTGCCAAAAGAGTTTTACGCTATTTACAGGGAACAAGAAATTTAGCTCTTGCTTAAAAAATGTAACCAGCCATTGGTGTTCGTCTAGCGTTGACACGGTTAACATCTGCTCTGACTCTATTCTAATAAACGAAACAAATACATATAATAAACAAAACAAATTAGTGATTGCAACATGACACGTTCAACAAAAAGTGCAAATGTAAGTGATGCAATAACAATCTCTACAATAGAATTTGAAAATTTAATTAAAAATGCTGTGATGGAAAGTAACACACTGTTAGTTAAAGAAATAGAAGAGTTAAAAAAAGGAGATAAGGGAGTTCAAAGAAACGCAAGCAACAGTGATCAGGAGATATCAACACATAGAAAAAGTAGAAAAAGTCAGACAATGAAACAGAAATATCCCGGGAACAATTGAATTTGAAATCAACGCTAACTTCAGGTGTCGTTAAAGTAAATGTTGTTGACAGTAAGAACACCGACAACACTGAAAACAATGAAGTGCGTCGCAATATTCGCAACGGAAAATCATCAAGGACACCAAAGGATCCTCATGGAATTAAGTTCACGCGGGGAAAAGCAGTTTCCACTGAGGAGGAACCATCTTTCAGTGCAGTAGTGAGACGTGCGTGGGTGTATGTAGGCAAAGCCAATACACAGACTAAATGCGAACACGTTTAAAAACATCTAAAACAAAAATTTCCAAATAATCCAGATAATGATTTGAGAAGTAAAAGCACTTCACACAAGAGAAGAGACTACAAGTATAGCTTTTAAAGTAGGTGCAAGCATTACATTGTTAAATGATCTCTACAACGGTGATAATTGGCCAGCAGGAATTATTGTTAAAAGATTTGACTTTCGATCCTTTCGAAAAAGTGACCAAAAAGGACAATTTAGAACAGTTCAGCCATTCCAATAGTCAGGTTAAGGTTAATAACCAAAAAACTTTGACAATCACTCATATAAACAGCCAATGCTTAATAAATAAGTGTGAATTTCTTGAATTATTTTTAGACAGACAGCCGTGCACAATTCTATGTGTTAGTAAACATTGGTATCGAAATGACGAAATTACAACAATGAAATGAGAAGACTTTCAACTCATTGACCACTTCAGTAGAAATAATTATGGACATGGAGGGGTTGCGATATTTGGAAATGTCAAAGAATATGTACAAATTGTGCCTATAGATGAAATTCGGTTAGAATCAATAGAACTTTACTTTAAGTGTACAGCAGTAAAGGTCAAAACTGACTCCTTAAATCCTATTGTAGTATGCATATATCGCAGTAGTGGTAATAGAGGTTTACAAATATTTTTTGAAAAACTTGAAGTAATATTAAATTATCTAACAAAATTTAGCAAAAAATATAAAATTATTATGTGCGGGGATTTTAATATAATTTTTTTGACAGAATCTTCAAAGAAAACGCAAATATTGGACATAACTAGAGCTTATTACTTGAAAACAACAATAAATATACATACAAGATTGGAAAACTGTTTAGACAATTCCTTTATTTCTAATGAAATTGAAAACTTTGAAACAAAAGTAACTGATGTGGAATGGTTCGACCATGCAGCTATAATATTGAATATTCAACATAAGGTGATTGTAACAAAGCAATCAGGTAAGACTTGGCATAGGCAAATTGGTAACACACCTAGTATGAATTATTTTCAAAAATTTTTAGAAAAGGAAGATTGGAGTAATTTGTATAATTGTAATGATGTGAATAGTCAGTATGATCTCTTCCTCAATATGTTCTCTTATAATTTAGACAACGCATTTCCATTAATGCCAAAAAAAAACAATATTATCAAAGAAAAAAGCAATAACAACCAGTGGATCACCAGAGGAATAAAATCTCATCATCTAAACTTAAAGAACTGTTTCAACTTAAAAAATTAAATGTAAATTTAAAGGAATATTATAGAAATTATAAAAAAAATTATCATAAAGTAATAATTAACTGATTCATTACGTGTGCAAATTTTATGAATAAATATTATAATAATGTTACAAACGAATACAGCATAAATTCAAATAATTTTAGCGAATAAAATACTAGAATTGAACTATCTAATTTGAATACATTCTTTTATGAACCAGTACAAGAAAATAGCATTATTAGTGTAATCAATGAACTAAAAAAAAACATACTCTAATGGTGCAGATGGTATATCGACAATTATTTTAAAACAATGTTCCAAAGAAATAAGTGCACCTTTGAAAGCAATAATAAATAATTCTATTGATAAAGGGGTATTCCCAACTTCACTAAAAAAATAAAATAATATACCATTATTTAAGAAAGGAGAAATGTATAGCTTTAAATTATAGACCCATTTCAAATTTGAACTGTTTTTCAAAAATTATAGAAAAATTAATAACTAAAAAAATAGTATGTATCCTGGAAAAATATAACTTACTGAACAATAGTCAACATGGCTATACTTATAGAACATCCACAACAACTGCAATTATTGATTTTATAAATAACCTTTATAAATACTTAGATGATAATAAAAACACAGTAGGTATCTTTTTAGATCTGAGTAATGCCTTTGACCTGGTGAATCATTCTATTTTACTGGACAAATTGTGGAAATTAGGAATAAGGGGAAACACTCATGAATGGTTCAGAAGCTATTTAGAAAACAGAGAACACCACGTAGTCATAGAAAATTAATCATCAAATATATTAACAACTAGTGGTGCACAAATAGTGGTGCACCACAAGGGTCCGTACTAGGACCCATGCAAGATTCGATACTCTTCGCGGATGATACTTCAGCTATTGTAGAAGCAGACAAAAAAAATGAAAATATATCAAAAAAGGCAACTAATAAGATAAATGATTTCGAAAAATATTACACTCAAAATAAATTACATCTTAATAACAAAAAAACTAAGTTTATTTAATTTGATAAAACTAATTGTGAGAGAAATATAAGTTACTTAATAAAAGCAAAACAGGGCTCCATTGAACAAGTAAATTCTACAGCATTTCTGGGGATTACTATTGACAGTAATCTGAAATGGGGAGAACATACTGATATTTTTTGTGCAAGATTATCTACGGCATGCTTCGCCTTAAGACAAATGAAAATTTTGGTTAATAGTGAAATGCTATTAATGTACTACTTTGCCCATTTCCATAGGCTACTAAAGTATGGAATAGTTGCATGGGAAAAAGGACCAACTCACAACAGAATTTTTAATCTGCAAAAAAGAGTTATAAGAATTATTGTGGTATCAATAAACACACCAGTTGTAGGGATTATTTTATTGAGTTAAATATATTGACACTAACATCTGAATATATACAACAATTATTATTATATGTAAAGAAAAATATTGCAAAATTTAAATCTGTAAACGTTAGCAATTATAACACAAGGAACGAAAATACATTGCAAATCCCAATTCACAAAAAGGAATTTTTTTAAAATAGTCCAATACATAGGAAAATTATAAGTTACAATAAACTACCAAATGAATTTAAAAATCAACACTAATATGTTTAAAAATAAAATGAAAAAACTGCTATTAAGCAAGGCGTATTACCGGCTTAATGAGTGTATAGAAGATGTGTTGTTGTACTACTGTACTGTATTACCTAAAAGTTAATCGAATGTTAATCTAATGTATAAATGTAAAACTATCTGTTTCTATTTTTTTTTATTATTATGTATCTTTGACATATTCTATACAATATGTAATATTGTCCAATGAATAAATTATCTATCTATCTATCTATCTATCTAACAGGTTATGCTGATGCAAATTGGGCCTCCTGTGTCGAAGACAGGACATCTTATACTGGATTTTGTTTTAAATTCGATGGAGCCGTTATAAGTTGGGAATCCAGAAAGCAGCGCACTGTCGCGTTATCTACTCAAGAATCAGAATATGTGAGTTTAATTGATGCTGCAAAAGAAGCTCTTCACTTAAAACAATTACTTTCTGACATGAGGATACAATAGAAAGAAATTCTCTTCTACAATGATAACATAGCAGCACAAGAGTTAACTCGCAACCCTCTCATCACCTCCAGATCAAAACATATTGACATCAAAGAACATTTTATTCGCGAAAAAGTTAATAGTGGCGAGATAGCGGTGAACTACAAACCGTCAGCTGAACTGGAAGCTGATTTGTTTACAAATGGACTTGCTGGACCTCGACACTTCTCTCTATGTGAATCGATTGGACTTACAGACTTATAAAAATTTTAAAGTTATGGAGCAGTGTTGGAAATTGAATAATTGTGAAATAAGAAACTTTTAAATTTTGGCGGTCTTTCATTTAGTGTTTTATTGTTAAGTTTGTAGAAGTTTATAGAACTGCCTTTTAGCATGTAGACTCAACCCGTATTATCATTATCATGTAAAAATTTTATTTTGATTCTGTACTTTTTATCTTGTCTTCATATTAAAGTTATATTAGTATTTAAAATTCTGCTATTTAATTACCTACCTAAACCAAACAATAACAAATCGATTACGATCTCTATTTTTCTCCAACGATTAAGATAAATTGATTTAAGCTTAACAAATGTTGTTACCTGATTCCTTAACCAAGCTTTTCTAATCTGTATTGACAAAGGTGTCGAGCTTGTTTCGTCGCATTTTTAAAGCGATGGGAAAATGCTGTCCCTAATTTAAATGGATATATTTTTCATTTTATTTTTATTTATCATTATCATTTATCATTAATAAACAGCATGTTAAATTTGATTTAAAAATGTAAATAATTTCGTCAAAAAGATCAATTAGACTTATTATTCAGAGTTAATCGCCTATATTTGTATGTAACAATATTTACAATTAAGAACTAGTAACCCCTTTTCCCCCTTAAACACCCGGGGGAGAAGATAAAAAGGTCAAAAACAGCCCCAAAAGGCAACCTCACCTGCACGAGCGATGACCTCAGTCATCCGGTACACCCTGACAACAAACGAGGCTCTGGCGACCGAGTAGATGAAGTTACACATCAGGACGAGCCCTATTAACATTCATTGACCAGCGTGATAGGTAACGGCTAAACACCTATTAACATGAAAGATACAAAAAGAACACGGCCCTTAGTACCCGGCGGACAGCCCAACCCAGGTAGCCAAGGTAGCGGCTTGACCAGGCCGAAAAAATGTAGTTTACCAAAGCGAAAGACGAATAGTGCACATCTATACTTATAATACGAGAAAACTCTTGAGGCGAAGAGAAAGTCCACCAACTTGAAGAAAAACGGAACTAACTCTATGAGGATATAGTAGAATATGGTACAAGTACCTGGGTATAGTACGAAGAAGAGAAAAGCAGACCACCCTAAAATTAGGAAATACTCTATACTACAGAAGAAACGAAGAGAGCTCAGACGGAGGAATAGGTTTCCTAATCTACTAGAAACAGTCAAAACAGATCCTGCACCTAGAGAGCATAAGCCCCAGAGTATGATTTATAATACTGAAACTAAACCAAAGATATAACAAAAAGATCATCCAAATATATGCTCCAGCAACCACACACACAGAGGAAGAAATCCATATCTTTTACGAGAACATCAATTCTAGAATATCAAAAACTCCAACATACTAGATATGCATCAATAATTTGAGATCTAAACGACAAGCTGGGTAAGAAACAAGATGACAAAGAATTCTCCTATTGACAATATGGGATAAGAGAAAGATAACACAGGAGGGACAATTTGCTACACCCTATTACAGCGTATGAACGCTATAAATACATTTTTCTAGAAAGCCGAATACCGGAAATAGACGTGAGCGAGTTCCTGGGGAAATACCCACAACGAAATAGATTACATCATTACGAATAAGTCAAAAAGCGACAACAGGATGAAGAGCAAAAGAGGTGCTACGATTGAAAAAGGAGGGACGAATACTCATCACAACAAAGAGTAAAGAACTAATCTTAGTGAACAATAATGAAAAATGCTAGCAAAGCGTAGCAGAAAGACTAGGAAGCAGTAAATTACAAATCGCAATCATTACATCGATTACATCGATAAGGAATAAAACCAATTGCAATAATCATTATTATGACAATGATCATTATTATGCACCAGAAGGGTAACGCAGGCGACCTAAAAAACTTTAGACCAATAAGCCTGGTCTCGCACTTCGATAATCTCTTCACCAAGGTCATAAGTAGACGTCTCACAACCAAAATAGACTTTTACCAACGCCTGAACAAGCAGGATTCAGAGCCGGATACCTAACAAATGACCACCTGTAAACGAACAAAACTCTAATTGAGAAGTGTGTTGAGTACAATAAGCACCTCGATCTAACTTTTTTGGACTATGAAAAGGCATTCGATTCAATCAACCATAGAGAGATGCTCTAGCCACTGACCAACTGCCGAATAGACCGATGGTACTCGGCCACTCTTTAACATATTTACAAAAATGCTACCACATGCGTGAAACTACACAAAAAACATAGATTCCGAGATCAACGTGGCGTGATTGTTTTCACTACCCTCATCCAGTACATGTTCAAGACCATAGAACTGGAAGATAAGAACATGCAAACAACAATGGCAGAGAGTAGAGACTCCAACGCTCAGAAAAGATCCGTGTAGCGCAACGAGCCAAGGAACGTTCCATGCTCGGAATCACTTTAAGAGAAAGAAACGAAATATGAAGACAGCGATCTGGGGTTAGTGATGCAATTGGTGCTTATGTCCAGCAGTGGACGAAACAGGTTGCGATATAATGATGATGAACCCGCTTTATCAAATAATTTCAGTATTTTGTTTTATATTATTTTTTCTGAAAGTATAGTTAGTAAGTATTAGTAAGTAAGTATATAGTAAGAAAGTATGGTATAATTTACGAATCGACAGATGTTTTGATATTCATTATTTTGTAATACAATAGATATATTTTGGAACACTATTTAAAGTTTATATTAAAACTCAATTCAAAATTAAAGTAGCATATAAGAAGTAGGAACTATATAGTTAAAAAAATACAATCCATTGATGCTTAATTCCCATTAAGGTACCAATGGTACCCCAGATAAATAAATTTAGTCTAGAAAAGGTTTTAACCTCGTATAATAACAAAATATTTAACAAAATTGCCTTTGGAAAGGAAATATTTATTTCAACGTTATCCAAATCATCAAATTTGTACAAAGAATGTTTAAAGATATGCTCAAATCATGACAATTTTTTTCGAAAATTTTATTTTTGTTGTCATTTATGATTCATTTTTGCAAAATATATGCAAATTACCTGAAGATTTTTCATAAAAATATGAATTTTCTCCAGTACCTACATATATAACGTTTCAAATTGATTTACAAAATATTGTTCCTCATGGGTAGTTTCCTATAGACAATAAAAACAAAAATATACTTCCCGGCTACATAAGGACAAAGAATGGAGAATAATACTAATTTTCTCCCACAGCAGGTTATAAAAGTTAAGCTTATCCCTATTTCTGATTACAATATTAAGACAACTAGTCTATTGAAGTTGAGATTGAGATTTATAGCTGGAACAACCTAAATCTATTAATTAATTGGACAAGAAACGATATCTTTATAACGTTAAATTTGAATTTACTTAATCTATATTTGTAGAAGAAGATATTTAGTAAATTGGTTATATATTGCTTACTAAACAGACTAAATTACTTTTAAATTCAAATTATTTAGTTACCAAATGAAATACGTAAAATATCTATAGGTGAAATATATGTCAAAAAATAACTAAAATACAATATTACAATAGGAAAAAGTAATAAGTTAGTTAAATTTAAAATGCATAAAATCATTTTAAATATAAATTGACTACTGTCAAGATATTTAAAATTTTTAAAATGTGGTTTGCACGATTCTATTGTTTTTATTCCCACTATATTTCGGACAATTCTTTTCTGTGCAAGAAGTATTCCTTCGATAGGCGATGTAGCTCATATATCATATGTTGTGCGTCTGTGGATATATGTGGATAGAACTCCAGAAGCTGCTCATTAAAAGAGGAGGAAGAAGAAGTAAAGCTCGTCCGGAAAAATGGAACATATTTCGGTGGAGATATTGATGAAGAAGATGGTTGAAGTGAAGGAGCAGTTCGTAAGCTTAATAAGAAAAAAGACGAAGGAGTAGCAAGAGGACAAAGCGTGAAAAGCTGGGTTGATGGAGCAGATAAAATCCATTAGTGTGGACAGTAGTCTAGAGAAAGAGTGGGAATCCTGGAAAAGGAACTTAAAACAATTGAAGGTAAAGATTAGGAGCTAGAGATAAAACTTGGAAAAAACGATCTGGTTGGAAAAAACAGAGCAGAAAATAATAACATAGTTATAAACGATGACAAACTGGCGGAGAAGTGGAAAGTGGAAGTGAAGGAGGTATTTTCGGATAAACTGAGGTTGGAGCGTACAGTCCTGGAGATGTATGGATTGGGTAAAGCTAGCGGAAATGCTGGTTTTCCTATAGTGGTTAAGCTAGGTAAATGGGAGCAGAAAATGGACGTGATGAGAAATAAAAAGAAATAAGTCGGCAGTAATATATTCATAGATGATGACTTAACCGTGAGGCAGAGGAAAATACAACAGGAACTTAGAAGAAGGCAAAAATGCCAAAGGGAAAGAAGTGAAATTAGCGCACCAGAAATTGAAGATAGGTAATGAATGGTTCATTTTGATTAAAGTGTCATTAGCCCTGGGGAAAAAAGTTTTGGGGGGAGATAAGAACAAATTAAAATATTGGTATGGAATATAGCTGGACTAAAAAGAAGTTAAATGGAATGGGATAATCGGACTTATGCGACTACTTTTGGGGTTTTCACATAATAGATTTGGTAGAAATCTGGGAGGAGGAGAAAGACTGGTCAGAAATAAAAACTAAGTAAGCAATAGGATTCAGATGGGAGTGTCAGAAAGCCTTGAAAAAGCAAGTGAAAGGTAGAGTGGGACGAGCAATTGTAACAGGCGTGCAAGTAAATATTGTCGATTCGGGTGTGGACTATCCAGAGGGATTCCAAGGTATTCAAGAGCGAACCGTGAAAATCATTTGGAGGTGTTAAGATTGTTCCTAATCTATAACAATCAAAACTTGGAGTCCCTGGTTCGAAGTGCCCAGCATTGCTGGAACTCCTATCGTAAGCCAAACATGATATAAGATTGGTGATAATCAAGCTAGATTCCGTTCTTACAGATCGTGCACTGAACAGATTTTTAACTTAGAAACCGTTCTAAAATTCAGGGCCCTCAGAAACCTCCCAATTATCTGTGCCCACGTAGATATCAAGAAGGCTTATGACTTAATTGATCGACAATAACTGTTCAGCATCCTGAAAAAAAAGGACTAGACACCAAAACACTAAAATTGACCACACAGACCCTAACTGATACGAAATTTAGCATAAAATTCATGGGAGAAATCTGAGAAGATGCCTGATAGAAACTGGTGGCCGGCAAGGAGATGAACTATCACCTATCCTCTTCAACCTTGCCACCACCCCAAGGTGATGAAGGAATGAGAAAAAGAAATGAAAGCACAAAATGGCTGGAACCCAATAAACATTGGGACACAGAAAAACAAGTTCGAAATTCGATTAGCTTTCTGTCCCGCGATGAACACACAGCAATGAAGCAAACTGTAATTCTCCAGGAATGTGCTAAAATAGTAGTACTCCTACTACTAAATACTCACTCTACTAAATAGTAGACTCCAATTCTACAACTCAAACTCCATTTTTTTTTTCGTGAACTATGGTAATTTTACTTAGGGAAAGTTCGACTGTAGTTCAAATTAAACTTATCATAGATTTGAGGTAAGAGGCTCTTTTTCTTCTTGACAGAAATGGGATTTCAAGAACATTTTTGCGTGGAATGAGCGGTCCGAGAGCCGGTGCCTGCTTTTTGTTACAAAATTTACGGCGGTAGAAAAAGCTCTTTCACTCTCAGTTGATTTTGGTTTCACGGATAATAGAACCTTAAAAAGCAGCTCCAAATTTTTTCTTGGTAACCTCAAATAACGGAAACACTATTTAAATAATGAATTACAAATATAAAAACAGGTAAATAAAAGACATTATATGACTACTTTTGTACCTGAAATTCTCTCTTAAACTTCGTGCCGCAATCATGGGCGCTGCAATAGAAGCAGTTGCTGAATTTATAACTTTCTTTAACTTTGCTTCAAATAATGTAGCCAATTAATTGTTGGAAACAACGTCACTAAATAGCAAATCGTAGTCGGTTTAGTCGCCTGGCTGAAGTAAATTTCCACCACCTTCAGTATTTGTGCCAGCTAAAAGATGGTCAAACAGCCCTTCAGTATATTTATAATTGCATTTTTGGAAGCAGTTTCCAAGAAACACGAGGAAAGACTTTCCGGATTATGTAAATATTTGACAAGAGAAAGCAAACGCACATCTCCTCTTGCTTACACTCTTTTTTTCTTGCTTTCAACAAGATGACCAGTGCTAAGTAATGGTTCTACGCCAATTTTTATCTTCCCAAAACTTCCTCATCCTTTCTGGGCCTGTCTTCTTTTTTGCGTCCATGCTTTTTTTATTTTCATAAAAACTAATAATAACTCTTAGCTGTTGGATTCTTTGATATAAAATTATGTGAGTTTATGTGTAGTTGCAAATGAGTCTATATTGATTACTGAGAGGTCATTTTGGGTGTCTCACAGCCAGCGTACTTTGGACCGCCGGGTTTCATTGATGATGTGGAAGATTTTCTTCGTCAATGGAGAGTCATCTATTCGTACTATATGACCGTAGAATTTCAGACGTCTTTTCCGTGCAACCGAGGCGAATCGTTCTGTCAGTGTATACAGTCCTTGTGAGCTTTTACGCATCCAGATACCATCTTGTTCCTTGGGTCCAAATATTTTTCTCAGTATCTGACGTTCTACTTTATTAATATTATTGATGTAGATAGTTAATGATGAAGTCTTAATTGCATAGAGTGCTTCTGAAAGGATGACTGTATGGTATTGATGGAGTTTTGCTTTGGTAGAAAGGGCGGGGTCTGGGGGTTGAAAGTGGTGGCTGGGGGCGGGGTCTATTGGTGGGATAGTATTGGGGGCGAGGAGTGAGGAGGCACCAGAACGCATCATCTTTCCCTACTATAACCATATAACCATATATAACCATAATAACGAAAATACCGATAATAACGGTAATAGCTATAATAACGATTAATAGCGATTATAACGATAATGACAAAAATAACGATAATAACAATAATAACTGTAATAACAATAATAACAATAATAATGTGAATACTGATATTAACGATAAAAGCGATAATAACTATAATACGACAACGATAATAGAAACGATAATAATCGTTCTTTATGATAGTTATTGTGCTTATCGTTATTATAGCAATTATCCTTATTATTGCTATTAACGTTATTATCGTTATTATTGTACTTATAGTAATTATCGTTATTTTCGTTATAATTATTAATATCATTAATTTCGTTAATATCATTATTTTCGTTATTGTCTTCAGTTTCGTTATTAGCGTTATTGTCTTTATTATTTTTATTATTGTTGTTATCTTTATTATCGGTATTATTGTTATCATCGTTAGTATCTATTGTTATTATCGCTATTACCGTTATTATTGTTTTTATCGTTATTACCGTTATAATCAGAAAAGGTCGGAACTTTCTTTATAGGCAGATGAAAAAGACAAGCAAATTAATCCGTTTTACATGATTCTCTATCGTTTTACACTAGTTTTGAAAAAACCTATTTTGCCTATTTTGCTGTTTGTGAGCTCTTATAGCGCCTATTTGTGACCTAAAATGGTGAAAAATTGTTTATTCAAAAATTTTTAGTCTATTTGAAATTAATGAACGCATTCTTTTTATCAACGCATTAGCAGATGGTACTACTCGACACCATCTAATTTGTTCTCGTCGTCTTCTCTTCACATATTTGTGAATCCGAACCTCAAAATTTCAATTTTGTTTACAAAGTTATAATACTTCCGAGGGGACTGTTTGTTAAAATCCCGATAGATAAAAGCAGTCAAAACGCTTTACTAAGGTCTTGGTTTAAAAACAAAGAAGCGTTTACAACAGATGGTAAAATAATGTTTTAAATGCTTTTTTAAATGCTTGATTTTAAATGCTGTCAAAAACATGTAACTAAGTACCTACTAAAAGTAGGTACATAATTCTGAATTAATATATCCATCTATTTGATTAATTATAGGTGCCTTGCTTTAAAAAATCGCACATAAATCAGCATGAAGAAAAAGTTGTTTCTTGTAATCAAAGTAATTTAACGAAACCAAACCAACGTGGAAAACAGATTTTATTAACAGAAAACATACCTGACAGTAGGCATGATGTGGTTTATTTAGACCTATGCGAAGCAATGCTGGCAGCGAATTTACCATGGTTTAAATTATAGTGCCCAAAATTTTTAGACAGTTTTTTGAAAAATACTGCATTGTTCCGTTTAAAACGAATCCACCAGCAGAAAATAATATTTGCCGATATTTTACAAAAGAGGCTGGCACAAATTACCTCTGACATTGGCGAATGTTGTGTATGGATTGCAGTTGATGAAACGACTGACAGGAAAGGCCCGAAAAATTAAGTTCGAATGGACCTACAATTCCATATTTGTTAGCTGTACATTTTGTGTACAAGCTTCCTGAAAACATCACGCCAGAAACTAATTTCTTTTACATTAATTCACTGACATGATATTAACCTAGCGATTGTATAAAACTGATATTAAATATTTTTAAAAGCTATTATTAGTTTCAATTTTTTGATTATCCTAACTTAATTAAAACGAATCATGCATCTTGAAAATTTTATCCTTTTTAATGGAAAAAAAACAACAATTCTTCTTAGAACTGGATACTTTATTGCACAATTAAATTCATAATTACGTGAATTTTTTATCACTTTATTTAGCAAATTTATATCAGCCTTGAAAATTATGTCCTTTTTAATGGTCTTAGGGTATAAATACGAGCATACAAATGATGTGGCATTAGTTCCTCTTTTAAACTTATTTTACCTAGTTGTGCGGAGGAGTCGAGGAATAGTTAAATGTGATACATTTTCTATAAACGGTTATATAAAATTATCTGATATTAGTTGGAGTTTTAAACTTATCCTATTTGTGTGATAAATTCTTGAATAGTTCGAAAATTTCGAAAATTAATTTAAAACTCTCAATGGAGAAGAAAAATACATTTTGGAATAGTTAAATGTGACGCATTTTCTATAAACAGTTTTCTGATATTAGTTGGAGTTTTAAACTTATTATCCTATTTATGTGATAAATTCGGAAATAGTTCGAAAATTAATTTAAAACTCATGGAGAAGAAAAATTTAACATTTTTAACAGTCTCTGAAGGTGCTGATATTGTTGAAACTTTCAACATTCAACCTGGGTGTGAACCTAGAAACGTTGAAGAAAAGTTACGGTGAGCTGCAGATCGTGCACGTTTTCGAATAAGAATCGGTCATTAAGAAGAGTTACTGAAACCAATATTGATAGAGAAACGGAACATCTATATTAATAAGCGATTTTTAATCGATGTTCAAGGATTCAATGTAAATGGAGAGTTCAAACCAAAGGAGCTTTCCATCAAATCATTTAATGGAGGAAATGTAGACACTTAATAATTCAAACCATCAACACCCTTTCAATCTCTTCATGCTGCAGATAAGAAACTAGCTCGTTGGTTGTAGAATTATTATCACAGACTTTAATACAGCGCTGGAAATTTATCGTTGAAACTGCTACAAAATATTTGTATGTTGCACATTCAACAATCAGTTAGTTTCAATCTAATTTTTGTGAAAGGATATTTGAAGAAACAGTTCTTAGATACAATCTTCAATTCTTAGTTACATTGTAATGAATTTATTGTAAAAAATTTAGAAGATGATGATGATGGTGAATTTTACGATTGCCCTAATTAAATTAAAACCAAACAACATGTTTAAATCATTTTAATGAATTTTCCGTATATAGTGAAAAAAATTTAAAAAATCTGTATAATTACTTAAAAGAAAAAACAATCTCCGAATAGATTTTAATTTAATGTTTATTACAAAAAAAAAATGTTAATTGTTTATCTATATACATATTATGAAAGGATATTTGAATAAACTGCTCTTAGATTTAATTTTTTTCAATTCAAAAAATTTGAAACATTGAAAAAATTCTGAAGATGATGATGGTGAATTTAACGATTGTTTTAATTTAATTAAAACTAATCTTCCATGTTTAAATCATATTAATGAATGTTTCATATATAGTGAAAAAAATATTGAATGAATGTATAAAAACATTTATAGAAAAATGCATTATTTAGAATTACAAGAATATATATATATATATTGGATTCCAATTCGAGCGGTTGAGCGGAGCGGACGTGTTTTGTGAAGCGAGTTTTACGGATTGAGTTTTTTTTTTTAATTTTTTATTTGTGACGCGTAAAAACGGTGCGCGATAAGGAAGAAAAAAGAAAAAATGAAAAAAAGTGAGAGTGAAAGCGACCGAGACGAGGATTATAAAAGGAAAAGAGAAAAGGGAAGAGAGTCAGAAGAAAGGTTGAACCCCTTTCAAAAAAGTAAAAAACTGGAAAGATCACCGGCTAAAAAGGAAATGGGTGAGGAAATGAAGATGCTGAAAAAAATTATGGAAGATATAGGGGAGATAAAGGAAGAGAATCGGAAGATGAGCCGGGAAATGGAATACTTGAAAAATATGATGCGTGAAAAGGAAGAAAAATGGGAAAGAGAAAAGACAGAACTAAATGAAAAAATTAAAAGACTGGAGGAGAAAATGGAAGAGAAGGAAAAAATAATGAGAAAAAAGAAGATTGTTGTGACGGGACTGGACGAAGGGGAATGTGAGAACGAGAAGAATCTGGAAGAATGGATAAAGGCAGAATTAGAGGTAGAAGTGACGGTGAAAGAGATGTATAAAGTAAGTGGAGGGAAAATGTTAGTGGCGGAACTTGGGACCTGGGGTGAAAAGCGGAAAGTTATGGAAAATAAGAGGAAACTAAGAGAAAAAAGGGAAAAGAGAGTATACATAGAAGACGATCTGACAAAGAAGGAAAGAGAAATACAGAAGGAATTAAGAGCGATAGCCAAAGAAGAGCGACAAAAAGGACGGTGGGCGAAAGTCGGTTATAAAAAGATATGGATAGACGGAAAAGGCTTTAAGTGGGATGATGAAAAGGGGGAGTTAAACACAACAAATTTTTAAATAAGAGCACAAGGAAAAGACGACAGGACAGAAAACGGAAAACGAACATGGAGAGGAATAAGGAAGAAACGGAGCAGTTAAGAATAGTATACTGGAACACAGCGGGGATAAAAAACAAAGACAATGAGTTTTGGGAATATTTGGGAAAATTTGATGTAGTGGGACTGGTAGAAACGTGGGTGGAAGAGAAGGGGTGGGAAAAATTGGAAAAAATAATGCCGAAAGAGTTTAAGTGGAAGTGTCAATTTGCAGAGAGGGTAAGCAGGAAAGGGAGAGCTAAAGGGGGGATAATAATGGGAGTGAAAAAGGGTTTGGAAGAAGAAAACAGAACCGAAGCAAAAGAAGAAAGAGGCATTATGGAAAGAACGGTGAAAATTAGACAGAAAAAATGGAGAATTATAACAATATACAGCAGAAGTATGAAAGAAACGAAGAGAATGATAGAAGAGCGAGTAAAACAGCAAGACGAGGGAACTCTGGTGATTGGGGGGGACTTTAACGCAAGAATTGGAGAAAAAGGAATGCGGCTAGAAGAAGAACAAACAACAATAGAAAGAAGACCAACAAAAGACACAACAGAAAACGCCGAAGGGAGACGACTGATAAGTCTAGTAGAAGAAAGAGGGTGGGACATACTTAATGGAAACAGTATAGGAGATGAGAAAGGAGAGTACACATATATCGGACCAAGAGGGGAGACAGTTATTGACTATGTTATGGTGAATGAAGAAGCATGGGATGAAATAGAACAATTCAAGGTGGGAGAAAGAGTCGAGTCGGATCATATACCATTGGAAGTGAAGACAAAAGGAAGAGAGAAAAATAGAAGAAGTGAGAAGGATGTTAGAAGAAAAATTGTGAAGAATATCTGGACGGAAGAAGCAATAGAAAATTATAGAACAAGACTTAGGGAGGCTAGATACGAAGAGGAAGGGATAAACGAAAAAGTGAAAGAACTGGGTGATCACGTAAAAAATGCAACAGAAAAAAAAGTGATAGAGACAAGAGTGAAGGTGGGGGCTTGGAAAAACGAGTGGTGGGATAAAGAATGCAGGGAAGGGAAGCAATCAGTAAGAAAGAAATTAAGAAATTGGAAAAGAGGAAAAGCAAGTAATGAGGATTACAAGAGAGCACGCAAGAGGTACAAATTAGTATGCAAGGAGAAGAAGCAAAAGAAATGGATGGAAGAAGAACTAAAGATGAAAGGCATAAAGACGGAAGAAGAGGTATGGAAATACATAAATAGGGAAAGAAAGAAAAAAGTAGAAAGAGTGAGTAATAGAATTACTATGGAGGAATGGAGAAAGTACTTCAGTCAGCTGCTGGGTGGTGACGAAATCAGACAGGAAAAGAAAAAGAGTCAACACAGGGTGGAAGAAATAGAAGAGATAACAAGAGAAGAATTAGAACAACAACTGAGGAAACTGAAAAAGAAAAAGGCACCGGGGAGGGACGGTATACAGAATGAATCGTGGATATATGGAACTGAAAGGGAAGCTGACAGGCTGTTGGAGATAATGAATGGAGTGTGGAAGGGAGAGGGCTTCCCACAGGAGTGGAAAGAGGGGATAATATGCCCCATATATAAGAAAGGAGAAAGGGAAACAGCAAGCAATTACAGGGGGATCACCATGCTCAATACAGCATATAAGATATATGCAATGATTGTAGAAGAGAGATTGACGAAGGAATTGAAGGAGCGAGGTGTGATACCAGACGGACAGGCGGGATTTAGGAAAGGGAGAGGGACCATGGATAATGTATACATCTTGAATCACATAGTAGGAAATGAGATAAAAAAGAAGGGCGGCAGGATGTATGCATTATTTGTGGACCTGAAGGCGGCCTTTGATAATGTAGCAAGAGAGGCACTGTGGGAATGCCTGAGAAAGAAGAGGATAAAGGAACATCTGATAGCAAAATTAAAAGAGATTTATGAAGAAACAATAAGTAGAGTGAGAGTTGGGGAAAGGGTGAGCGAAGGTTTTAATACGCATAAGGGAGTGAGACAAGGCTGCCCACTAAGCCCCAGCCTGTTTGCAGCATTTATTGGAGACATAGAGGAGATGTTCAGCAAGGCGCAGACGGGTGGGGTCGTGGTGGGCAAAGAAAAAGTGTGGTCCCTAACCTACGCGGATGATTTGGTGGTGCTAGCGAGAGACGAGAAAGGGATGAAAGAAATGATAAGAAACATGGAGAAATATATGAGGAGGAAAAAGCTGACAGTGAATGTGGAGAAGTCCAAGATGATAGTGTTTAGAAAAGGGGGTGGCAGGAGAAGAGTAATTGAGTGGAGATGGGAGAAGGAGAAAATTGAAGAAGTTAAAGAATTTAAATACCTAGGGTACGTGTTTAATGAGAGAAATACTGAAACAGCACACGTGAGAGAGTTAGTAAAGAAAGCCAATAAAATACTAGGAGTGGTATGGGGAATAGGAGAGAGAAAACTTGGACACGACTATAGAAGGAGGGTGATGATGTTTGATAGCCTGGTGAAAAGTGTGATGATGTATGGAG
Organism: Phosphuga atrata; assembly: GCA_944588485.1. Classification (NCBI taxonomy): domain Eukaryota; kingdom Metazoa; phylum Arthropoda; class Insecta; order Coleoptera; family Silphidae; genus Phosphuga; species Phosphuga atrata. The sequence continues at coordinate 83,708 of CALYMW010000455.1, forward strand.
CGGAAATATGGGGGTGGAGAGAGCAAGAAGGACTGGAAAGGGTGTAAGAAAAATATTTGAAATGGGTGCTAGGACTAGGTAGAGAGACCCCGGGGTATATAGTGATGGAGGAAACAAAGAGAGATGGAATAAGAATAGAAGCAGGAAAGAGAGCAATAAGTTTTGAGGAGAGGGTGATAGAGAGAGGAGAGTGCAGAATTCTGCAAGAGTGCCTCAAAGAAAAAAGAAAAGTAATAGGAAAGGGGGTGTGGAAAGAGAGGGAAGCATATCTAGAAAGAAACGGGTATGCAGGAGCGGAGATAGAAAGAATGCGAGAGAGAGGTAGAGTAATGACAGAGGAATTGGTCCAGAGAGATAGAGATGTGCAAAAGCAAGAAAGGAGAGCAAGAATTAGGGAGTCTAGGTACAATGGGAAATATGAAAAAATAATAACGGAAGAACTGCCAAAGTACCTAGGAAGAGAAAGTAGAAAAGAGAGAGTGACAATAGCAAGATTCAGATGTGGAAATGAAGAGAGAGATAATAAATTTTGGATGGAGGATAGGAATAGAGTATGCAGGATGTGTGGAGAAAACAAGGAGACAATAGAACACTGTCTGAACGAATGTTCAGAAATGAGAGAAAGGGACGAGGGTAGAGAAGAGGTTTTAAACGAGGATGGAAGAGGGATAGATTGGATGAAGAAAGTTGAGGAGAGAAGAAGAGCAATATGTGGAGAGGGAAGCCGACAATCCACCCAACAACGGAATTCATCACTATAAGAAACAATATCGGTCCCAGAACAGATCCATGGGGGAACTACAGAAAAGGATCTCAAGAGCTGAATTGGAATAGCAAGTTTAGGTTTTTAGTGATTTATTTAGTTTTATTAGCATACGTTTCTTTTTGTTTCTTTTTTATTTATATATATATATATATATATATGTATTGTTTTATGTATAAAATTTTGGAATCCATTTATAAACCTGTAGAGGTAATAAATATACATAAGTAGTATATATATATATATATATATATATATATATATATATATATATATATATATATACATATATATATATATATATATATATATATATATATATATATATATATAAACATATATACATTATTAATAGATATAAAAACAAAAAATATACATTATTTACAATAAAAGATATATAAACATTATGTATGAATTTATTGGATTACGACCGAAAATTTATAAGGAATTTATTGGATTATGACCTAAAATTTAAAAAAATAATTAAAACTAAAATGTATACCAAACTATTCTTTAGGAAAGAAGTGAATGACCGTAAGCTAACGTTTTAAAACCGTCGAAACGGATAGATCTTTTGTCATCATTACTGCTCAGCGCAATTTTATTTTGCCTTACTGTAAAGATAGTGTGTCGCCGGTACAACATCTCTCCGCTAAACATGCAGTGCGAGTAATCGGCTCCAGTAATATCTTTGTCCACTACACACTTCTTAACGCCTTTTGCCTTTTAAGCCAATTCACTTTGTCCTCTTCCGTACAATACGCGTACATTTTAGGTCGTAAGCCAATAAATTCATACATAATCTTACCCCCTAACTAATCCTTCATTAAACCTAATACAGCCTTATTTTTTAATGGCATGTTGAAAATGTTAGCAACCCCGAAATTACTTGTGTCAAATCTTGCAATGCTCTCTTTAATATCTACATAAATATCGTCAGTTTCAATTAAGGAAATAAAACTATCGGTATCACAATAGAATAGAGCAAATTTATCGCCATACCGGGGTTTAAAAAAATCATAATAAAATTCATACATTAGTAATTTCGAAAGCTCTAAAACGGAAAACCCCACATAAATCGGTTTATTATAAATAACTTTTAATTTTTCAAATTGAATCGCGATCAAATTTTCGGTGAATATTTGATTTCGGTGAATGTTAAAACACTTTTCATGTTCGGTTTAGCGAGAAATGTTTCCGCGCCAAGTTTATGGCCAATATTTTCCCAACGATTAACAAGTTTCACATCCACGCATTTGTCTACATTCTCTATCATTTTACCATATACGCTATTGTTCATTAATTTAAAAAAGTCTTTTTTAAAATAATTTTTAGCCGCCTGTCGTAAAGTTGTATTCAAATAAAATCAAATAATTTTAAGAATTTGATTTATTGCCTGCTTTAAATTTCGATAATGAACAATATACTTCTCTTTATTATATAAATTTGCAATGAGTTTTTTATTACTAAATTTTGAATTTGGGGGAATAATACTTTCTGCCAAAAATGGTAAATCGTTATGTGGGGAATGTAGCGCTTCAGGATACTCGATGTCTGCTTCGATAAAATAACCAATAGGTGAATGATCACATATTTGCGTCACGTCAAAGTTTCAAAATTTCAGTCTCGGTCAACCGCTTAAAATTATTGGCTAAAATTGAAAAAATGTATCCAATTATGAATTAACTTTATGAACCCATGAACTTTAGATATGTTCATAAGTTTAACTTACATTTCTACGACATGCCAGCATCGTACGCCACCGACACAAATGCGCGGTTATTAATCCCCGGCACCATAAAAAGAAATATAAATTTATCAATCTCTTCGATCGGAGTCGGCACCTCTACACACGAGAACATTCTATATATATATATGACACTGATGATTGGACATGGCTGCGGATTATATATAAATTTATTTAATATCCGCGCTTATATAGCCTTCTTTTTGAAAATTATACACCGTTTAAATTAAAATAAATTAAGACTAGATTAGCAAATCCGCGGGTGGATTCGTTTTTTATTATTATAAAACCTATTAATTTGAATATCTCCATGTTCAAGAACTCTGATGCATAGTCCACTCCTTACTAACTCTTGTAAATCATCAATTTTCTCAACGAAGGGTAGGATAAATTTTGTGGGTAGGAATACTGTCCCAATTTCTAAATCTAACAAAATAGCATTATTAAATCTTGTTTGTACTACTTTTGCTTTACAATATTTGTTAATTCCTCTAATTTTATGTAAGATAGTTTCTTTCCAATTAAATTTATTTGATCAATGACATGTTTTTAGTAGTTTAAGGCGGATTTAAAATTGTATTTTTCCAGTATGGAAAATTTAATTCATTCTTACCAAAAAAAAATGTGAGTTCACTTCTAATGAGAATAATTATTGTTAATTGCGACAATAAATACTATTCTGGAATGCAGATTTGCTTATTCCAGGATGGAAAATTAAGTCTGACCTTGTCTAGTCTGGTGGTGGTATTAAGTAATCTCTCTATAAAAGGGAAATTTATATACAGTAGCTTCAGTATAAAATCATCAACCAGTAAAAAACAATAACAACAACAAAAACAACAAGAAAAAATGAATACTGCTGCTGCAACATTGAAAAATTTAAACAAAATTGGTAAACATTTATATTTAAAAGTGTGAGAATTGAGAAGAAACTGTGAATATACAATTCTGGGGGTAAACGCAGTCAATGCAAAATACGGGCCGTGGATCCAGTATGAACTGGAAGTTGGGGTAATATTCCTACCCAAACGATTCAATTCATACCTAAAAAATATGGAAGAACTTGAAAATATGGTTCAAAAAGGTTTAACTATAAGAATTCTGGATGATGGGCAAACCATTCATTTCTCAAAAATAGAGGACCTCAGCGAAGACGAAGATGAGGATGGATTAGCCTGCTGCAGCTCGGCAGTAAGCCCAAACAAAGAAATAAAAAATATATATTTTTTCTTTATTAATTAATTGTATTTATTGAACATCCCTTAAAAAATCCTTTATATTATTCTTGACTAAGACTTGTTCAGCATCATTCCTTTAATTGCGACAATAAACATTATTCAGGCCTCCCCAAACGATTCAATTCATATCTAAAAAATATGGAAAAACTTGAAACCATTGCGCAGAAAGGTTTACCTATCAGAATTCATTCTTTAAAAAATTCACACATTAATAATTTTGACTACTCTAAAACGGAAAACCCCACTTAAATCAGTTTATTATATTGAACTTTTAATTTTTCAAATTGAACCGCGAGTAATTTTTTGGTGAATGTAGAAACAATTTTCATATTCGGTTTAGCGAGAAGTGTTTCCGCGCCCGGTTTACGGCCAATATTTTCCCAATGATTGATAAGTTTAACATCCATTCGTATTTCTACATTTTCCATCGTTTTGCCAAATATGCTATTATTCATTAATTCTTTTTATTAAGTCTTTTTCAAAATCTTTTTAGCCGCCTGCCGTAAAGTTCTATTTAAATCAATGTATTGCTTTAGCCAATTGGATTGCTTAAATTCTATTATTCTATGAATTTTTATAAGTTTGAATCCTAGATTTATTGCCTGCTTTAAATTTCGATATTGAACAATATACTTTTCTTTATTATATAAATTTGGAATGAGTTTTTTATTACTAAATTTTGATTTTGGAGGAATCATACTTTCGGCCAGAAATGGCAAATCGTTATGTGGGGAATGTAACGAATTAGGATATTCGATGTCTGCTTCAATAAAATAACCAATAGGTGAACCAACAGTTATTTCTGTCACGTCACAGTTCGAAATTTCAGTCTCCGTCAACCATTGAAATCCACCGTATGGCATTAGTTGGAAAAGTGCCCAGCCATACAAATTATACGCATTCCAGTACGCAAAATATGTACTGGGTTGGTTCGAATTATACCCGGATAAGTATTTGTTATTCGCCTTAGCATATCTCAGTGAGTGAAAAATACCTCCTCTAATGCCTTTGGAAATGAAACTGTGCATGTCTATGTCGGTGAAAAGTTCTAAATTTATGTCCATTATTTTCAACATTGCATCCCAGCTTACTGCAGGGGCCCAATAATAATGGGCCGGATCAAAATGATATGTTGTGGTGCACACGTTGCGAAATTGTTCGAAAATGTCTGTCAATAGTAATACGTCAGTCTTTAAATATAGGTCGGAGTAATCTTTTAAATTTCGACAATTAAAAGTAGTCCAAACCGTTTGTGCAAAATTGTATTCCTTGTCGGTGATGATATGATTACTTAGGTAGTCGTTAAAACAGTCCTTCTGCGGGATAGATGTATCGGTCAACCTTTCAAGCGAGTCGATGCGTTTGTACGGAAAAACACCTTTTTGCCGTAATAACATAAAATGCTCATTCTCAGGAAAAAAAACTCTAACCTCTATGCATTGATCATCGCTCAAATTTCTCGCTAGTTTCTCCAAAGAACTAGCCATAAATCTCAGTGAACCAGCAAATCCTAATTTTAGATATATTTTATTTTCAACCCCATTTTTATCTAAATATTCACCGACCGGTAGATTTTTGGTGATTAAAATATATTTTTCCTTATTTTGGGGGATGATATCAATTTTCTACTCATCATGACTAAATTCTTTAATAAACAAATGCACATCATATTTTAACATGTTATGGAAAAATACAGAAATCAATTTCGGAATTTTATAATTTAAATTACAATTTGAAGGGGCCGCTACCCGAAATTTACCCGTTAAATGATCATTATCGGCGACTTTGTCTAGTACTTGTAATAATTTATTACATATATGACAAGAAGTGATCGTATCACAGGAATGTTGCTCATCTGTAGTTAATTTAATCATCGGAAGTGTGACGCTTAAATGATTCCTATATATTTCCTTCACATCTGCAAAGAGGTTCTCGCAAAATAATTTCGGGCAATCTTCACCGGCATAAGTGACGAATTCACTAAATGAATCATCAAATGAACATTTTATATTATAGGCAAAACTGTACGGTAGGTGTATATGTGTTTGGTTGGTATACCTATTGTCGGGGTTTGGCGAACATGTATCTATCGGTTTTAAAATTAATTCAAAATCTGCGTATACAGCAAAGGGCTGCGTATACAAATAATACATTTTTCTGTCATAATTTTTGAATTTAAATATATCCCCCGGGACCATATTACCTCTCTTGTCTTTAACAATGTCATTTGTCGGCACAATAGTGTAAATTTTGTTGCAGTCATTCAATTTATGTTGTTTAAAAGTCGATTCCGATCAGTAAAAGGTTAGACAACAGTAGGGAAAGATAGTATGTTCTGGAACCACCTCCACCTCAAACACAGATTCCTGTAAAAATTAAAAAATTACAGATTCCTGTAATTCAATTTCCCCTACTACATCACAGATGGCGCTTTACAGATTCCTACAATTAAATTACAGATTCATGTAATTCAATTTCCCCTACTATATCACAGATGGCGCTTTACAGATTCCTGTAAAAAATTCAAAAAAAAACAGATTCCTATAATTCAATTTTCCCTACTATATCACAGATGGCCCTTAACAGATTCCTGTAAAAATTCAAAAAATTACAGATCCCTGACAAATCCCTGTAATTCAATTTTCCCTACTACATCACAGATGACGCTTTACAGATTCCTACAATTAAATTACAAGTTTTCTTGTGCATTTGGTTGCCTAAGACTATTTAGTGGATTATAGGATTAAATACTGAACTACTAGGTTGAGTTCTGTATCCCCCTTTTATATAGATTAGTTAATACCACCACCAGTCATACTACATTTTTCTTCCTGGAAAAAGCAATTCCGCATTCCTGAATAGTATTTATTATAGCAATTAAAATTTAAAATAACATATAAAATTAATTATTCTCATTAAAAGTGAATGTACACTTCAATGCAATGTGCTTTATATAATACCACCAGACTAGATAAGGTCAGACTAAATTTTCCATCCTGGAACGGTACTGGATCAGATAACATCAGACTGGATTAGTTAATACCACCAGACTAGAAAAGGTTAGACTAGATTAGCAAATCCACATTATTAAAACTGAATAGTGTTTACTATCGCAATTAAAATTTAAAATCATATATCAAATTAATTATTCACTTTCAATAAATTCACTTTCACATTAGAATCCGCATTCCTAGAACTGGTTTATTGTCGCAATTAAATGCAATGCTGCAAATAGTGTTTAATAAGTAAATGTTTTTCAACCGCGACGTTTTAATTTCCACATATTTTCAATGTAAAAAACGTCGTTATAAGAACCGTGCTGAGAGCTGTAAAACATCATTCGATAACGAATCGTCATCGTAGATACAAGTTTTTAAAAAATGTTTTCTTGCGCCCAATGCGGAAAAGTGTTCGGAAGAAAGGATGCCTTCTCAAGACATCAGAAAACCTGTGGTAAGGCTAAATTGAATTATAAATATCCAATTCACAAGTTAATTTAATTTATAGGGGTTAAAATGTATTATAAATGTGACGTTTGCAATGCTCAATTCACAAGAGAGGATAATTGCAAACGTCACAAGAAACAACAACAACATAACACCGATAAACCTACTACCTCGAAGAGGCCCCTAGATGTTGACGATTCACCCTCCACCTCAAAGAAGGTTAAATTAGATCATGCGACCCCTTCGACCCATCACTGCGAGATATGTGATCAACAATTCGCAACCAGAGTCAAGTACGCTGGACATCTGCGGTCGCAAAAACATCTCCAGGTGGCGGTGAAGCCGTTCAAACAAAATGTTATAGAAGTTTGTTCCAGCTTCAAGAACAGAGTGGCAAGTTATAGGATTAATGGATCGGGTATAGATATAGATAGTTTTATTAGTAAATTAAGGAACACTGTACGTTGCATAATTAAAAACGTTATCAAGTCGTATAATTCCGGGTTGAAATTTAATATAGAGCTATTTAGTATTTACATAAATGAAAAAAACCCCGCGGGTGAATTGAAATCATTTAATACAAAATATTGCGAAATTACACCTAGCATGAGTAACTTTATAGAAATTTATGATAATATGTGTGCTACAATTAAAACAAAATGTGGTGAGTTTCAGGAGAAAGATTCGGGTTGGTCACTTAGGGAGATTTTCCATTTAGAAATTAATCTAAATAAATATAAACCAATACGTGGGTCATCATTTATTGAACTGCCAAAAGAGATTTGGGACCGGAAAGCGTGTATCAATGTTCAAAACGAAGACGAGTTTTGCTTTTTATGGAGCATTGTATCCGAATTACACCCCACGAATGTGAGTTCTAATCGCCCGGCATCACATCCCCACTTTTCTCAAATTTTAAATTACGACGAACTAGAATTTCCAATTAAAATTAAAGACATTTCCAAATTTGAACAGATGAACAACATTAGCATTAACGTTTATGGTTTAGAATTTAATAATTTTAAATCTAAACAACATGACGTTGTAGGACCAATTTTTCACACTAATGACACTAGGGTAAAACATGTAAATTTATTATATTTAGAAGACGGTGTTAAAGGCCATTATGTATGGATAAAAGATATTTCGCGACTTGTAAGAAGTCAAATATCATCGCATTGTGAGAAGAAATATCTATGTGATGGATGTCTGACTTTTTTTTCAAGCGAGTTGACTTTTAATCAACATAAATTTAATGACTGCAACAAAATTTACACTATTATGCCGACAAAAGACATTGTAAAAGATAAGCGAGGTGATATGATCCCGGGGGATATATTAAAATTCCAAAATTATGATAGAAAAATGCGTATACCCTTTCTTGTATATGCAGATTTTGAATCAATTTTAAAACCGATGGATACATGTCCACCAAACCCCGACAATAGCTACACCAACCAAACACATATACATGTACCGTACAGTTTGCCTATAATATAAAATGTTCATTTGATGATTTATTGAGTAAATTCATGACTTATACCGGAGAAGACTGCCCGAAATTATTTTACGAGAACCTCTGTGCAGATGTTAAGGAAATATATAGGAATCATTTAAGCGTCACACTTCCAATGATTAAATTAACTGTAGATGAGCAAAATTCCTACGATACGGCCACTTTTTGTCATATATGTAATAAATCATTACAAGTACCAGACAAAGTCGCCGATGATGATCATTTAACGGGTAAATTTCGGGGAGCGGCGCGCTCAAATTGTAATTTAAATTATAAAATTCCGAAAATGATTCCTGTTTTCTTCCACAACATGTCAAATTATGACGCGCATTTATTTGTTAAAGAGTTTGGCTGCGATGAGGAAAAAATCGATATCATTGCTCAAAATAAGGAGAAATATATTTCAATCACCAAAAATCTAGCGGTCGGCGAATATGTAGGTAAAAACGGGGTGGAAAATAAAATTTACATAAAACTAAGATTTGTCGATTCATTCAGATTTATGGCTAGTTCTTTGGAGAAACTAGCGAAAAATTTGAGCGATGATCAATGCATAGAGGTTAGAAAATTTTACCCCGACAATGAGCATTTTATGTTATTAAGACAAAAAGGTGTTTTCCCATACAAACACATGGACTCATTTGATAGACTGACTGAAACATCTATACCGCAAAAGGACTGTTTTAACGACTACCTAAATTATCATATCATCACCGACAAAGAATACAATTTTGCACAGACTGTTTGGACGACTTTTAATTGTAGAAATTTAAAAGATTACTCTGACCTATATTTAAAGACTGACGTATTGTTATTGACAGATATTATGCATCACGACTTATCAACTTGATCCGGCCCATTATTATACGGCACCCGGACTAAGCTGGGATGCAATGTTGAAAATGACGGATATAAATTTAGAACTTTTCACCGACATAGACATGCACCATTTCGTATCCAAGGATATTAGAGGGGGTATTTGTCAGGCCTTGCTGAGATATGCTAAGGCGAATAATAAATACTTATCCGAGTATAATCCCAATCAACCTAGCACGTATTTAGCGTACTGGGATGCTAATAATTTATATGGCTGAGCACTTTCCCAACTAATTCCCTATGGCGGTTTTAAATGGTTGACGGAGACTGAAATTTTAGACTTTGACGTGATGAAAATGAGCGATGATTCACCTATTGGCTATTTCATCGAAGCAGACATCGAGTATCCTGAATCACTACAGGTCCTACATAATGATTTACCATTCCTCGTTGAAAGCATGGTTCCACCAAAATCAAAATTTAATATTACAAAACTTATTCCAAATTTAAACAATAAAGAAAAGTATATTGTTCACTACAGAAAATTAAAGCAGGCAATAAATCATGGACTCAAAATTACAAAAATCCATAGAATAATTGAATTTCGGCAATCTGATTGGCTAAAACAATATATTGATTGATTTAAACACTACTTTACGGCAGGCGGCTAAAAATGATTTTGAAAAAGACTTTTTTAAATTAATGAACAATAGCGTATTTGGCAAAACGATGGAAAATGTAGACAAACGAGTGGATGTTAAACTTATCAATCATTGGGAAAATATTGGCCGTAAACCGGGCGCGGAAACACTTCTCGCTAAACCGAATATGAAAAGTGTTTCAACATTCACCGAAAATTTGATCGCGATTCAATTTGAAAAATTAAAAGTTCTGTATAACAAGCCGATTTATGTGGGGTTTTCCGTTTTAGAACTATCAAAATTGTTAATGTATGAATTTTATTACGATTTTTTGAAACCAACGTATGGCGACAAAGTTACTCTATGCTACTGTGACACCGACAGTTTCATTTTATTGATTGAAACCGACGATCTTTATACAGATATCAAAGAGAACATTGATAAATTTGATACTAGCAATTACGGGTCTGATAACGTTTTCGACATGCCTCTAAAAAATAAAGGTGTGTTAGGCTTAATGAAGGACGAGTTGGCGGCTGAGATTATGTTTGAACATGTTGGGATAAGAGCGAAAATGTATACTCATTGCACAGAGAGCGATAAAGCGAATTGGAAGAAGAAGGCTAAAGGTGTGAAAAAATGTGTTGTGAATAAAGACATTAGTGGCGAGGAATATAAACAGTGTTTGCTCACCGGGGAGCATATATATCGTAAACAAAGGACATTTAGGAGCTACAAACATGACATATTTACCATCGAGCAAAATAAAATTGCGCTAAGCAGCAATGACGATAAACGTTACATCTGTCCCGATGGCGTACATACTCTTGCCTGGGGCCATTCCAAAATACCAAAAAAATAATACAACCCCAATGTGATAAATTCATATATATATTTAATTGTAAATAATGTTTATTCTTGTAATTATAATGTTTTTTCTTGTAATTATGAAGTGTTTTTTATTGTGAATATTGTTTTTTAATTATAAGGATTATACTAATAAAATGTATTATTAAAATGTTTATATATCTTCTTTTATTATGCTACCCAATTTAAATGTTTTCAGCGTGAGCATCTATGTAATATTGATAAGGAAATTTATCCTACACAACAAGTGATAAGAGAATCGTAGAAAAAGTAAATTAATCTTTTTAATTATTTTATTTATTTAAATATTGAAACATTTTCAACACCACAAACAGAATATTAAAATGATGATTTAAAAACTGTTTTTTTTTTCTTGTAATAATGAATATTGTTTTTCCTATTTTTTTTGTTTAATGATAAGGATTAGACTAATATAAAGCATTATTATACTGACCACTTTAGCTTCTTGAAATGTCAAGGTCACTGATAGTCAAGGTCATAGATCTCACTCTAGTCTTGAAATGTCAAGGTTTGAAATGATCATGTTTTGCACATGTTATGCACACGGAAGAAGCAGCTTAAACAATAATGACTTGCACACATATTACAGCGAAACTTTACACAACTAGTTTTACTTGAGGCCTTTAGCCTGCCAAATATAATTTGGTTTTCTTTATATCAGCCAACACACCGTCTTTCAATATCAGTTTTCTCTAGGGAATGATCACCATCTTTAGCGTTGTATGAACAAGCAACTGATTGGTTTATTGAATCAGAAATATGAACATATTTTTCACTGTAATTATCAGTTTTCTCGATAGGGTGTTCACTATCTTTAGCGCCTAACGAACAAATAGTTGTTTAGTTTATTGAATCAGGAGCATATTTTTTACTTCTATTATCACGACCATCAACACAATTCTCAACTTTATTCTTTTGACACCAAGGAAGTGTTTCGTATGATGATGATAAACTCGTAGATTTTGGAAGAAGAGTCGAATCAGTGGTATAATTATGAACACCTTTCTCATTAAATACAATCCCCATCTTGATAATAAGACACCGGCGTTAATATTAAATTATAAATGCTATACACCTCTATTTATATCATGTAGAGTTTTTTGCATCGATGAGCGTGTGAGGTCTATGAAACCCCACGCTAAAGAGGGTGTGAGGTCTATGTAACCCCACGTTAAACCGGGTGTGAGGTCTATGTAACCCCATTGGTTTAGTTAGTTTAGGCTTAGGTTAGGTTACGGGAGGTTAGTAATGAAGCGCGCTGAATGAAGTGATAAAGTAGTAGATTTTGGAAGAAGAGTGGAATCAGTGGTATAATTATGAACACCTTTATCATTAAATACAATCCCCATCTTGGTAATAAGACACCGGCGTTAATATTAAATTATAAATGCTATGCACCTCTATTTATATCATGTAGAGTTCTTTGCATCGATGAGCCTGTGAGGTCTATGAAACCCCACGCTAAAGAGGGTGTGAGGTCTATGTAACCCCACACTAAACCCGGGTGTGAGGTCTATGTAACCCCATTGGTTTAGTTGTGTTAGGCTTAGGTTAGGTTAGCATTAAGTTAGGTTACGAAGGTTAGGAATGAAGTCTTGAAATGTCAAGGTCACTGATAGTCAAGGTCATAGATCTCACTCTAGTCTTGAAATGTCAAGGTCACTGATAGTCAAGGTCGTAGATCTTAGGTTAACTTAGGTAAAAAAAAAATACCTAACTTAACCTAAGATCTACGACCTTGACTATCAGTGACCTTGACATTTCAAGACTAGAGTGAGATCTATGACCTTGACTATCAGTGACCTTGACATTTCAAGAAGCTAAAGTGGTCAGTATAATAATGCTTTATATTAGTCTAATCCTTATCATTAAACAAAAAAAATAAGAAAAACAATATTCATTATTACAAGAAAAAAAAAACAGTTTTTAAATCATCATTTTAATATTCTGTTTGTGGTGTTGATAATGTTTCAATATTTAAATAAATAAAATAATTAAAAAGATTAATTTACTTTTTCTACGATTCTCTTATCACTTGTTGTGTAGGATAAATTTCCTTATCAATATTACATAGATGCTCACGCTGAAAACATTTAAATTGGGTAGCATAATAAAAGAAGATATATAAACATTTTAATAATACATTTTATTAGTATAATCCTTATAATTAAAAAACAATATTCACAATAAAAAAACACTTCATAATTACAAGAAAAAACATTATAATTACAAGAATAAACATTATTTACAATTAAATATATATATGAATTTATCACATTGGGGTTGTATTATTTTTTTGGTATTTTGGAATGGCCCCAGGCAAGAGTATGTACGCCATCGGGACAGATGTAACGTTTATCGTCATTGCTGCTTAGCGCAATTTTATTTTGCTCGATGGTAAATATGTCATGTTTGTAGCTCCTAAATGTCCTTTGTTTACGATATATTTGCTCCCCGGTGAGCAAACACTGTTTATATTCCTCGCCACTAATGTCTTTATTCACAACACATTTTTTCACACCTTTAGCCTTCTTCTTCCAATTCGCTTTATCGCTCTCTGTGCAATGAGCATACATTTTCGCTCTTATCCCAACATGTTCAAACATAATCTCAGCCGCCAACTCGTCCTTCATTAAGCCTAACACACCTTTATTTTTTAGAGGCATGTCGAAAACGTTATCAGACCCGTAATTGCTAGTATCAAATTTATCAATGTTCTCTTTGATATCTGTATAAAGATCGTCGGTTTCAATCAATAAAATGAAACTGTCGGTGTCACAGTAGCATAGAGTAACTTTGTCGCCATACGTTGGTTTCAAAAAATCGTAATAAAATTCATACATTAACAATTTTGATAGTTCTAAAACGGAAAACCCCACATAAATCGGCTTGTTATACAGAACTTTTAATTTTTCAAATTGAATCGCGATCAAATTTTCGGTGAATGTTGAAACACTTTTCATATTCGGTTTAGCGAGAAGTGTTTCCGCGCCCGGTTTACGGCCAATATTTTCCCAATGATTGATAAGTTTAACATCCACTCGTTTGTCTACATTTTCCATCGTTTTGCCAAATACGCTATTGTTCATTAATTTAAAAAAGTCTTTTTCAAAATCATTTTTAGCCGCCTGCCGTAAAGTAGTGTTTAAATCAATCAATATATTGTTTTAGCCAATCAGATTGCCGAAATTCAATTATTCTATGGATTTTTGTAATTTTGAGTCCATGATTTATTGCCTGCTTTAATTTTCTGTAGTGAACAATATACTTTTCTTAATTGTTTAAATTTGGAATAAGTTTTGTGTTATTAAATTTTGATTTTGGTGGAACCATGCTTTCAACGAGGAATGGTAAATCATTATGTAGGACCTGTAGTGATTCAGGATACTCGATGTCTGCTTCGATGAAATAGCCAATAGGTGAATCATCGCTCATTTTCATCACGTCAAAGTCTAAAATTTCAGTCTCCGTCAACCATTTAAAACCGCCATAGGGAATTAGTTGGGAAAGTGCCCAGCCATATAAATTATTAGCATCCCAGTACGCTAAATACGTGCTAGGTTGATTGGGATTATACTCGGATAAGTATTTATTATTCGCCTTAGCATATCTCAGCGAGGCCTGACAAATACCCCCTCTAATATCCTTGGATACGAAATGGTGCATGTCTATGTCGGTGAAAAGTTCTAAATTTATATCCGTCATTTTCAACATTGCATCCCAGCTTAGTCCAGGTGCCGTATAATAATGGGCCGGATCAAGTTGATAAGTGGTGATGCATAATATCTGTCAATAACAATACGTCAGTCTTTAAATATAGGTCAGAGTAATCTTTTAAATTTCTACAATTAAAAGTCGTCCAAACAGTCTATGCAAAATTGTATTCTTTGTCGGTGATGATATGATAATTTAGGTAGTCGTTAAAACAGTCCTTTTGCGCTATAGATGTTTCAGTCAGTCTATCAAATGAGTCCATGTGTTTGTATGGGAAAACACCTTTTTGTCTTAATAACATAAAATGCTCATTGTCGGAGTAAAATTTTCTAACCTCTATGCATTGATCATCGCTCAAATTTTTCGCTAGTTTCTCCAAAGAACTAGCCATAAATCTGAATGAATCGACAAATCTCAGTTTTATGTAAATTTCAGTTTCCACCCCGTTTTTACCTACATATTCGCCGACCGCTAGATTTTTGGTGATTGAAATATATTTCTCCTTATTTTGAGCAATGATATCGATTTTTTCCTCATCGCAGCCAAACTCTTTAACAAATAAATGCGCGTCATAATTTGACATGTTGTGGAAGAAAACAGGAATCATTTTCGGAATTTTATAATTTAAATTACAATTTGAGCGCGCCGCTCCCCGAAATTTACCCGTTAAATGATCATGATCGGCGACTTTGTCTGGTACTTGTAATGATTTATTACATATATGACAAAAAGTGGCCGTATCGTAGGAATTTTGCTCATCTGCAGTTAATTTAATCATTGGAAGTGTGACGCTTAAATGATTCCTATATATTTCCTTAACATCTGCACAGAGGTTCTCGTAAAATAATTTCGGGCAGTCTTCTCCGGTATAAGTCATGAATTTACTCAATGAATCATCAAATGAACATTTTATATTATAGGCAAACTGTACGGTACATGTATATGTGTTTGGTTGGTATAGCTATTGTCGGGGTTTGGTGGACATGTATCGATCGGTTTTAAAATTGATTCAAAATCTGCATATACAAGAAAGGGTATACGCATTTTTCTATCATAATTTTGGAATTTTAATATATCCCCCGGGATCATATCACCTCGCTTGTCTTTTACAATGTCTTTTGTCGGCATAATAGTGTAAATTTTGTTGCAGTCATTCAATTTATATTGATTAAAAGTCAACTCGCTTGAAAAAAAAGTCAGACATCCATCACATAGATATTTCTTCTCACAATGCGATGATATTTGACTTCTTACAAGTCGCGAAATATCTTTTATCCATACATAATGGCCTTTAACACCGTCTTCTAAATATAATAAATTTACATGTTTTACCCTAGTGTCATTAGTGTGAAAAATTGGTCCTACAACGTCATGTTGTTTAGATTTAAAATTATTAAATTCTAAACCATAAACGTTAATGCTAATGTTGTTCATCTGTTCAAATTTGGAAATGTCTTTAATTTTAATTGGAAATTCTAGTTCGTCGTAATTTAAAATTTGAGAAAAGTGGGGATGTGATGCCGGGCGATTAGAACTCACATTCGTGGGGTGTAATTCGGATACAATGCTCCATAAAAAGCAAAACTCGTCTTCGTTTTGAACATTGATACACGCTTTCCGGTCCCAAATCTCTTTTGGCAGTTCAATAAATGATGACCCACGTATTGGTTTATATTTATTTAGATTAATTTCTAAATGGGAAATCTCCCTAAGTGACCAACCCGAATCTTTCTCCTGAAACTCACCACATTTTGTTTTAATTGTAGCACACATATTATCATAAATTTCTATAAAGTTACTCATGCTAGGTGTAATTTCGCAATATTTTGTATTAAATGATTTCAATTCACCCGCGGGGTTTTTTTCATTTATGTAAATACTAAATAGCTCTATATTAAATTTCAACCCGGAATTATAGGACTTGATAACGTTTTTAATCATGCAACGTACAGTGTTCCTTAATTTACTAATAAAACTATCTATATCTATACCCGATCCATTAATCCTATAACTTGCCACTCTGTTCTTGAAGCTGGAACAAACTTCTATAACATTTTGTTTGAACGGCTTCACCGCCACCTGGAGATGTTTTTGCGACCGCAGATATCCAGCGTACTTGACTCTGGTTGCGAATTGTTGATCACATATCTCGCAGTGATGGGTCGAAGAGGTCGCATGATCTAATTTAACCTTCTTCGAGGTGGAGGGTGAATCGTCAACATCTAGGGGCCTCTTCGAGGTAGTAGGTTTATCGGTGTTATGTTGTTGTTGTTTCTTGTGACGTTTGCAATTATCCTCTCTTGTGAATTGAGCATTGCAAACGTCACATTTATAATACATTTTAACCCCTATAAATTAAATTAACTTGTGAATTGGATATTTATAATTCAATTTAGCCTTACCACAGGTTTTCTGATGTCTTGAGAAGGCATCCTTTCTTCCGAACACTTTTCCGCATTGGGCGCAAGAAAACATTTTTTAAAAACTTGTATCTACGATGACGATTCGTTATCGAATGATGTTTTAGAGCTCTCAGCACGGTTCTTATAACGACGTTTTTTACATTGAAAATATGTGGAAATTAAAACGTCACGGTTGAAAAACATTTACTTAATAAACACTATTTGCAGCATTGCATTTAATTGCGACAATAAACCAGTTCTAGGAATGCGGATTCTAATGTGAAAGTGAATTTATTGAAAGTGAATCATTAATTTGATATATGATTTTAAATTTTAATTGCGATAGTAAACACTATTCAGTTTTAATAATGTGGATTTGCTAATCTAGTCTAACCTTGTCTAGTCTGGTGGTATTAACTAATCCAGTCTGATGTTATCTGATCCAGTACCGTTCCAGGATGGAAAATTTAGTCTGACCTTATCTAGTCTGGTGGTATTATATAAAGCACATTGCATTGAAGTGTACATTCACTTTTAATGAGAATAATTAATTGTTAATTAAATGTTATTTTAAATTTTAATTGCGATAATAAATACTATTCAGGAATGCGGAATTGCTTTTTCCAGGAAGAAAAATGTAGTATGACTGGTGGTGGTATTAACTAATCTATATAAAAGGGGGATACAGAACTCAAGCTAGTAGTTCAGTATTTAATCCTATAATCCACTAAATAGTCTTAGGCAACCAAATGCACAAGAAAACTTGTAATTTAATTGTAGGAATCTGTAAAGCGTCATCTGTGATTTAGTAGGGAAAATTGAATTACAGGGATCTGTAATTTTTTGAATTTTTACAGGAATCTGTAAATCGCCATCTGTGATATAGTAGAGAAAATTGCATTTTAGGAATCTGTAATTTTTTGAATTTTTTACAGGAATCTGTAAAGCACCATCTGTGATATAGTAGGGGAAATTGAATTACATGAATCTGTAATTTAATTGTAGGAATCTGTAAAGCGCCATCTGTGATGTAGTAGGGGAAATTGAATTACAGGAATCTGTAATTTTTTAATTTTTACAGGAATCTGTTTGAGGTGAAGGTGATTCCAGAACATACTATCTTTCCCTACTGACAACCATCACATATATATTTTTTCTACAATCTGAGGTGATCTGACTTCTTACAAGTCGCGAAATATCTTAAATATATATATATATATATATATATATATATATATATATATATATATAATATATTTATATATATATATACATACATATTTATATATATATATATATATATATATATATATATATATATATATATATATATATATATATATATATATATTTATATAATGACCTTTAACCCCTCTCTTGCAAATATAATAGATTTACATGTCTTCCCCTAGTGTCATAAGTATGAAAAATCGGTCCAACAAGGTCATGATGTTTAGATTTAAAATTAAACTCCAAACCATAAATGTTAATGATAATATTACTCGCCTGTTTAAATTAGAAATGTCCTTAATTTTAAGTGGAAACTCTAGTCTATCGTAATTTAAAATTTGAAAAAAGTGAGGGAATGATGCTGGGCGATGAGGATTTTCATTCGCAGGGTGTAATGCGGATACAATGCTCCATAAAAAACAAAACTCGTCTTCGTTTTGAACATTGATACACGCTTCCCGATCCCTAATCTCTCTCGGTAGTTTAATAAATGACGTCTCACGTATTGGTTTATATTTATTTACTTTAATTTCTAAATGGGAAATCTCCTTGAGTGACCAACCCGAATCTTTCTCCTGAAACTCGTGACATTTTGTTTTAATTGTAGCACACATATTATCATAAATTTCAATAAAGTTACCCATGCTAGGTGTTATCTCGCGATACTTTGTATTGAATGATTTTAATTCGCCCGCGGGTTTTTTTTCATTTATGTAAATACTAAATAGCTCAATATTAATTTTCAACCCGGAATTATACGACTTGATAACGTTTTCAATCATGCAACGTACAGTGTGGGTCCAGTGAAATCTACAAAGGCACAAATGATTGAGAGGTTTCTGAGGGCCCTGAATTTTAGAACGGTTTTTAGGTTAAAAATCTATTGAGTGCACGATCTGTAAGGACGGAATCCAGCTGGATTATCACCAATGTAATATCATGTTTGGCTTACGATAAAAGTTCCAGCAATGGTGGGTACTTCGAACCAGGGACTCCAAGTTTTGATTGTTATAGATTATGAACAATCTTAACACCTCCAAATGATGTTTACGGTCCGCTCTTGAATGCCTTCGAATCCCTCTGGATAGTCCACACCCGATTCGACAATATTTACTTGCACCCCTGTTTCAATTGCTCCTCCCACTCTACCTTAAACATGCTCTTTCAGGGCTCTCTGCCACTCCCATCTGAATCCTATTGCTTACTTAGTTTTTATTTCTGGACAGTCTTTCTCCTCCTCAAAGATTTCTACCAAACCTATTATGTGAAAACCCCAAAAGTAGTCGAATAAGTCCGATTATCCCATTCCATCTAACTTTTTTTTAGTCCAGCTATATTCCATACCAATATTTTAATTTGTTCTAATCTCTCCCCTAAACTGTTTTCGCCAGGGCTAATGACACTTTAATCAAAATGAACCATTCATTACATATCTTCAATTCTTGGTGCGCAAATTTCACTTCTTTCCCTTTGACATTCTTGCCTTCTTCTAAGCTCCTGTTGAATTTTCCTCTGCCTCACGTTTAAGTCATCATCTATTATTACTGCCGGCTATTTTCTTTTTATTTCTCATAACGTCCATTTTCTGCTCCCATTTACCTAGCTTAACCACTATAGGAGAACCAGCATTTCCGCTAGGTTTACACAATCTATACATCTCTAGGACTGTAGGCTCCAACCTCAGTTTAGCCGAAAATAACTACCTTACTTTCACTTTCCACCTCTCCGCCTCTTTGTCACCGTTTATAAATATGTTATTATTTTCTGCTCTGTTTCTTCCAACCAGTTCGTTTTTTCCCACTTTCCAAGTTTTATCTCTAGCTCCTTATTTTTACCTTTAATTGTTTTAAGTTCCTTTTCCAGGATTCCCACTCTTTCTCGAGACTACTGTCCACACTAATGGATTTTATCTGCTCCATCAACCCAGCTTTCCACGCTTTGTCTTCTTGCTTCTCTTTCGTCATTTTTCTTATTAAGCTTACTTACTGCTCCTTCACTTCAACCATCTCCTTCAGCAATATCTCCACCGAAATAAGTTCCATTTCTCCGGACGAGCTTTACTTCTTCTTCCTCCTCTTTTAATTAGCAGCTTCTGGAGTCCTATCCACATATATCCACAGACGCAAAACATATGATGTATGAACCACATCACTTATAGAAGAAATACTTCTTGCACAGAAAAGAATTGTCCGAAATATAGTGGGAATAAAAACAACAGAGTCGTGCAAACCACATTTTAAAAATTTTAAATATCTTGACAGTAGTCAATTTATATATACTGGAAACTGTCTCATGTCTCATATATGCACAAAATTCGCGATACTCTCCAAAAACACAAAGATATCCATACATGTGACACAAGAGGAAAACACCAGCTTTATCCCAGGAAAACAAATTTAAACTTGTGTTCAAAAGGACTTGAGAATCAAGGATATAAAATTTACAATAAAATATCTCATTTTTACTGGAAAATTTCAGTCTTCTAGTTTTTAATAGCCTTTTTACTAATTTTTCGTCTCTCATTCTGTCGTCTAATCTAGATGTTGCATTTCTTCCCCTTTCTTGATTTCGCTCGAATTTTGGTCCTCAATTTCTTCTGATTTGCTAAGATACTTTAAATTTCTTGGTTTTTCATATCTATCAAGGTATCATCCTCTTTGATTTGGTGTTGATGATTTTTTTTGTGTTTTTGGCGGTCTCCGAATTTTGATATACTCGGTGATGTTGAGACAATTGATTCTTCAGGTTTTTTAATTTTTCTTGCCTTATTTCGTTTTTAATGTTTTTAGCAATAGTTTGTTCTTTTCCTCTCGCCGTTTTTGCAATGAAATATATGATTGGATCATCCCATATTGTCCCTTCTGCTTCTTAATTAATTCGTAATTACTGCGCTGCCTGATCTCAAACTACTTTCGGTGTTAACGGAAATTTCTCCAGCGTCCTAGTATTAATTTCGTTGTTCTCAAACATTCCGTGTATAAATTTAATTACCGCGGCTCCATAATTTATTACTTCTCCATACCCTTTCATCAGACATCTTATTTGAGTATCTTAGAATCTATTCTATCTCAGAGATTCTCGTTTGCTGCTTCGTAGTTTTTCCTCAGCATTCGTACATCTTCACGTTCTGTTTCGTATAATCTTTGTAAAACATTTAATTCGTCCCGTGCTCGTACTAATACGTTAATCGCGTCAGATAATTCGTTATTTTCGATTATCGCGCCGAGATCTGCAGAAAATGTCGCGTCCGGTATTTTTCCCGGTATCGTCTCCCGCGTTCCACCACGTCTCATAGTTACTTGAGGATATAAGTGTTTTGGCTGTTCAATTTCCCTTCGTATTTGGTCTATTTCGCTCAATGCAATACTCTCGGAACCTAATGTGTCTATCCCATCCAGATCATATAATTGTTAAAAATTCATTAAAATGGCAAAATTGATTCACAGAAATTAATCCTTAATTAGTGTTATTAATAGTATGAGGAATAGGCTAAACACCACATCTGTAAATTGTTCAGGTTCAGACGGAATTTTGACTTCCGACATTGTTAAAGAATTGCATATTCTTGAACCAACCGAATGGCCTTCTGAAGTTAATATGGAATTTGGAGCAAAAGAAGTAGAATCTCTGTGTCAACGATTTAATTTACCTTTGGTGAAAATTTTAAATGCTTTTAGAGATTACTTGGCTTGTGGTGGTCGTAACATTTCAGACGATTTGAAAAAATATTCTAAAATTACAGCTTGCAGTTCTTCAGAATGCGAGCGTGCTTTCAGCAGCATGAATGTAATTGTAACGGAAAGAAGATAACGCATTTTAATTGATCATTTTGCAAATTTATTGTTTATAAATCAAGTTGGGAACTTTAGGCATTAAAAATTATTAGAATAGGTAGGTTATTAGGTTCTCAAAAAACACAAAATAGGTTCTATAAAGATAAGAAAGATATGGCAAAAGCAGATTTGTTACGGTGTTATATTTGCTGTTGCAATAAACTTCCATTATATTTTCTAAATTGTCTGGTATAAGACCGTGCCTCCTGTCAGATAAAACCATTTTATTTGCGGAAAAAGAACTTAGTGTGAAAGGCGAGAATCAAAAGGGAAAGTTTCGGGCACATTTTGTTATTTTCATTGGTTATACGTAAAAAAGAGCCCTAAAAACAAGGCTGAAATTGACACATGCGCAAAAAAAATTTCAACTATGAAAAGGTCTATTCAATATTACCGCTGTTTCTGGCGTGAACTTTTCAGAAAGCATGTACAAAAATGTACAGCTAACAAATATGGATTTGTAGGTTCATTTGAACTTAATTTTCCGGGCCTTTAGTGTCAGTCGTTTCATCAACTGCAATCCATACAAAACACTCGCCAATGTCAGAGCGAGTTTGTGCCAGCCTCTTTTGTAACATATCGGCAAATATTATTTTTTGCTTGTGGATTCGTTTGGAACGGAACGTTGCAGTATTTTTCTAAAAACTGTCTAAAACTTTTGGGCACTGTAATTTAAACCATGGTAAATTCGCTGCCAGCATTGCCTCACATAGGTCTAAATAAAACACATAATCCCTACTGTGAACTATGTTTTCAGTTAATAAAATCTGTTTTCCACGTTGGTTTGGTTTCGTTAAATTACTTTGATGCAAAGTTGTTTCTTCATATTGATTTATGTGCGATTTTTTAGAGCAAAGCACTTTTACAACAAGGCATAAAAATCAAAGAAATGGATATATTAATTCAGAATTATGTACTTTTATTAGCTACTTAGGTACATGTGTTTGACAGCATTGACAAAACACTATTTAACCATCTGTTGTAAACGCTTCTTTGTTTTTAATCCAAGACCTTAGTAAAGCGTTTTGACTGCTTTTATCTTTCGGCATGTTAACAAACAACGGTCCCCTCAAAAGTATTGTAACTTTGTAAACAAAAGTGTAATTTTAAGGTTCGAATTCACAAATATGTGAAGAAGACGACGAGAACAAGTTTAATGGTGTCAAATAGTACCAGCTGCTAATGCGTAGATAAAAAGAATGCGTTCCCCTCAAAAGTATTGTAACTTTGTAAACAAAAGTGTAATTTTAAGGTTCGAATTCACAAATATGTGAAGAAGACGACGAGAACAAGTTTAATGGTGTCAAATAGTACCAGCTGCTAATGCGTAGATAAAAAGAATGCGTTCAGTAATTTCAAATAGACGAATAGACAATTTATGAATAAACAATTTTTCGCCATTTTGGGCCACAAATAGGCGCTATAAGAGCTCATTAGGTATCTTTTAGGCAGTAGAAATTTAAAACAGCAAAATAGGCAAAATAGGTTTTTTAAAACTAGTATAAAACGATAGAGAATCATGTAAAACGGATTAAGGACTTGTCTTTTTAATCTGCCTATAATGAAAAAATAGGCAATTACCTAATGTTCCGACCTTTATTTAAAAAACTTCTTGGACCACCCTTGGAATTTTAGAATCCAATTTTATACATAAAAACCCGGTTGCGTTCTCAACAATCCGCTACTGACCAGCAAACTAAAAAAGCAGGGGCAAATGATGAAATTGTGTGTGATCCTATTTGGGAGTTACACTATAAGTGTACTACATAAAAATAATAATATCTTTGCAATCCTCATTTTTATCTTTTTTCGAATTTCAAATTTTGTGTTTGTTAATATTTTGTATCGTAAGAATAAAAAAACTTACAAGGAAAACAAAAGTTTGCTGAAAGCACGATGATCTCCGTAAAACTTTTAGGAAGCTGCTTGTAGAAAGTCGCGGACTATTTTTTTATCTCTCACCATGCGTTCCGTTACTTCTTATTTTACCAATACACCACTGGACACGTGTGTTGTTGTTCAGCATGTGAGAAAATAACCCCCAGAACTTGTTCGTGTGATTGCGTCTAAAATTTTGTTAACAAAAAAATATTTAAATTTTTATTTTATATCAAATTCGGCAATTTCATAAATTCAGCAATCTTCAATGAAAAATTACAATGTTTAATAATATTGATCATTAATGATAGCAATTATTAAATATATATGGGAATAATAAATTTTTATCGTATATTATATCCAATATAAATTGTTTTTATTTAATGTACTTAAATGAATACGTATGAAATGTACTTAATAAAATATTACTTGGTCTTTGTTTTCTTTCGGTCCACTGTGTTGGTATAGATAGACTGATAGATAGATAGATAATTTATTCATTGGACAATATAATTACATATTGTATAGAATATGTCAAAGATACATAATAATAAAAATTTAAAAAAAATAGAAACAGATAGTTATACATTTATACATTAACTTTTAGGTAATACAGTACAGTAGTACTACAACACAACTTCTATATACTCATTAAGCCTGTAATACGCCTTGCTTAATAACAGTTTTTTAATTTTATTTTTAAACATATTAAAGTGTTGATTTTTAAATTCATTTGGTAGTTTATTGTAACTTATACTTTTCCTATATATTGGACCATTTAAAAAAAATTCCTTTCTGTGAATTGGGATTTGTAAGGTATTTTCGTTCTTTGTGTTATAATTGCTAAGGTTTACAGATTTAAATTTTGCAATATTTTTCTTTACATATAATAATAAAATTGTAGTATATATTCAGATGTTGGTGTAAATATATTTATCTCAATAAAATAATCCTTACAACTGGTGTGTTTATTGATACCCACAATAATTCTTATAGCTCATTTTTGCAGTTTAAAAATTCTGTTGTGATTTGGTTCTTCTTCCCATGCAACTATTCCATACTTTAGTAGACTTTGGAAATGGGCAAAGTAGTACATTAATAGCATTTCACTATTAACCAAAGTTTTCATTTGTCTTAAGGCGAAGCATGCCGTAGATAATCTTGCACAAAGAATATCAGTATGATCTCCGCATTTCAGATTACTGTCAATAGTATTCCCCAGAAATGGTGTAGAATTTACTTGTTCAATGGAGCCCTGTTTTGCTTTTATTAAGTAACTTATATTTCTCTCACAATTAGTTTTATCAAATTTAATAAATTTAGTTTTTTTGTTATTAAGATGTAATTTATTTTGAGTGTACTATTTTTCGAAATCATTTATCTTATTAGTTGCTTTTTTTGATATATTTTAATTTTTTTGTCTGCTTCTACAATAGCTGAAGTATCATCCGCGAAGAGTATCGAATCTTTAAAATTAAAATCGGTGGTATATATTAAATAGAGCATGGGTCCTTGTACGGACCCTTGTAGTACACCACTATTTATTGTTAATATATTTGATGATTGATTTTCTTTGACTACGTAGTGTTCTCTGTTTTCTCAATAGCTTCTGAACCATTCATGAGTGTTTCCCCTTATTCCTAATTTCCACGATTTGTCTAGTAAGATAGAATGATTCACCAGGTCAAAGGCCTTGCTCAGATCTAAAAAGATACCTACTGTGTTTTTATTATCATCTAAGCATTTATAAAGGTTATTTATAAAATCAGTAATTGCAGTTGTTGTGGATTTTCCATAAGTGTAGCCATGTTGACTATTGTTCAGAAGTTATATTTCTCCAGGAAACATACTATTTTTTTAGCCATTAATTTTTCTATAATTTTTGAAAAGCAGTTCAAATTTGAAATGGGTCTATAATTTCAAGCTTAACTTCTGTCTCCTTTCCTAAATAATGGTAATATTTTAGACTTTTTAGTGAATTTGGGAATACCCCTTTATCAATAGAATTATTTATTATTGCTTTGAAAGGTGCACTTATTTCTTTGGAACATTGTTTTAAAATAATTGACGATATACCATCTGGACCACTAGAGTATGTTTTTTTTAGTTCATTGATTACACTAATAATGTTATTTTCTTGTACTGGTTCATTAAAAAATGTATTCAAATTAGATAGTTCAATTCTAGTATTTACTTCGCTAAAGTTATTTGAATTTATGCTGTATTCGTTTGTAACATTATTAAAATATTTATTCATAAAATTTGCACACGTTAATGAATCAGTATTCAATGAATCTTTTATTTTAAGTTGAATTTTATTATGAAATTTATTTTTATTTTTTCCGAGAATTTTCCATGCTGTTTTGTTCTTATTAACAGATTTCTGCATTAAATTGTTATGGTATATTTTTTTGCATTAATTATTACTTTATGATACATTTTTTTATAATTTCTATAATATTTCTTTAAATTTACATTTATTTTTGTAAGTCGAAACAGTTCTTTAAATTTAGTGGATGAGATTTTAATTCCTCTGGTGATCCACTGGTTGTTATTGCTTTTTTCTTTGTTAATATTGTTTTTTTTGTCATTAATGGAAATGCCTTGTCTAAATTATAAGAGAACATATTGAGGAAGAGATCGTACTGACTATTCATATTATTACAATTATACACATTAATCCAATCTTTCTTTTCTAACAATTTTTGAAAATAATTCATAATAGGTGTGTTACCAATTTGCCTATACCAAGTCTTACCTGATTGCTTTGTTACAATTACCTTATGTTGAATATTCAATATTATATCTGCATTGTGAGACCATTCCACATCAGTAACTTTTGTTTCAAAGTTTTAAATTTCATTAGAAATAAAGAAATTTTCCAATCTTGTAGGTACATTTATTGTTGCTTTCAAGTAATAAGCTCTAGTTATTACCAATATTTGCGTTTTCTTTGAAGATTCTGTCCAAAAAAATTATATTAAAATCCCCGCACATAATAGTTTTATATTTTTTGCTAAATTTTGTTAGATAATTTAATATTACTTTAAGTTTTTCAAAAAATATTTGTAAATCCCCATTACTACTACTGCGATATATACATAATACAATAGCATTTAAGGAGTCAGTTTTGACCTTTACTGCTGTACACTCAAAGTGAAGTTCTATTGATTCTAACCGAATTTCATCTATATGCACAATTTCTACATGTTCTTTGACATTTCCAAATATCGCAACCGCTCCATGTCCATAATTCCTTCTACTGAAATGGTCAATGAGTTGATAGTCTTTTAATTTCATTGTTGTAATTTCGTCATTTCGATACCAATGTTCACTAACCCATTGAATTGTGCACGGCTGTCTGTCTAAAAATAATTCAAGAAATTCACACTTATTTATTAAGCACTGGCTGTTTATATGAGTGATTGTCAAAGTTTTTTGGTTATTACCCTTAACCTGATTATTGAATTGGCTGACCTGTTGTAAATTGTCCTTTTTGGTTACTTTTTCGAAAGGATCGAAAGTCAAATCTTTTAACAATAATTCCTGCTGGCCAATTATCACCGTTGTAGAGATCATTTAACAATGTAATGCTTGCACCTACTTTAAAAGCTATACTTGTTGCCTCTTCTCTTGTGGGAAGTGCTTCTACTTGAAAATCATTATTTGGAAATTTTTGTTTTAGATGCTGTTCCACGTGTTCGCATTTAGTCTGTGTATTGGCTTTGCCTACATACACCCAGGCACGTCTCACTACTACACATAAAGATGGTTCCTCCTCGGTGGAAACTGCTTTTCCCCGCGTGAACTTAATTCTATGAGGATCCTTTGGTGTCCTTGATGATTTTCCGTTGCGAATGTTGCGACGCACTTCATTGTTTTCAGTGTTGTCTGTGTTATTACTGTCAACAACATTTACTTTTGCGACACCTGAAGTTAGCTTTGATTTCAAATTCAATTGTTCCCGGGATATTTCTGTTTCAATGTTATCTACTTTTTCTATGTGTTGATATGTCCTGATCACTGTTGCTTGCGTTTCTTTGAACTCCCTTATCTCTTTTTTTAACTTTTCTATTTCTTTAACTAACAGTGTGTTACTTTCCATCACAGTATTTTTAATTACATTTTCAAGTTCTTTCGTAGAGATTGTTATTGCATCACTTACATTTGCACTTTTTGTTGAACATGTCATGTTGCAATCACTAATTTGTTTTGTTTATTATATGTATTTGTTTCGTTTATTAGAATAGAGTCAGAACCGATGTTAACCGTGTCAACGCTAGACGAACACACGCGGTATGGCGTGCGTCTGTTCTTTCTTGTACTGCTCTCTAAGTCTTCTAAGTAGTTCTCTCTAAGTCTCGTTCCAAGTTCGTCGGTATCGACCGCCGCTGTTGAGTAATTTCGCCTGTTGTGTATATTCGCTGCAATTTCCAAGTACCTACAATTAGTATAAAATCATAAAAATTCAATTAGGGAAAGTCAGAACAATATTTTCGTCTCTATTGAAATGTTTTAATCATCTTCCCTGATATCACGGGTGGCAAGTACAGTGTTTTCAAAATTTTCCTACTATTACGACAAAATTTTTTTTATTTATTTTGTTTAATTACACCAAACATATATTAAAAAATTAAAGTGTTGCTTTTATTATGCGGTAAGAGCAATGAAATAACCTGTTACTTTTTTTAATACACTAATAATTATTTTCTAAATAATATTTTTCTAAATTTTGTAAAAAAAACCCGTTGGGCGCCAGCTGAAACGTGGTCCTAATATGGAGGACTCAGTAACCTTCTAATTTATGGGGAAAATAAGGTCCGTGGGTATTACTAAATTACAGTTAATAAGTCCGTAAGCTAGAATTCGGTAGAGTAAGATAGAAAAAGGAGGGGAGGACTACCGGCAATTATGGTCCGGGTAGGCCTTTGATTACTAAACAATCGAGTATAACTGTACTCATCCCCCTGATGAGATAATACAGATTATACTTAGCCTAACGACTGACTGACTATGCGTTGACTCTTCGTTCCTCGACTTATTGACCACGCGTGAACGGTGAATGCGGCCATGTGATTTCCCAGTGACCTCGACGACGATAGCGTGGTGGTGATAGCGTGGGATGGAGTTTAAACACATTAACTCACTAATACTCGGGATATATAATCAATTGTAATATTTGTTAATATCGCTAGCACAAATAGCATGTACAATATGGTACCCGTTCGGCGGTACAGCCTGTACAAAGATGCTCGACCTTATCTTAGAGTGTGAATTGATTGACAATTATTTACGCCTGATCGATTCGACAGTCCGTCTCGACTCCGTCTCGGTGCCTCGTTTCTTGTTCCCCACTTTCACTCGATCATCCCTCCTTGGCGACTCGATTAGTATCGAACGTGACGCGGGGGAGCCGCTAACCACGTTACAGTGCACATAGTTTTCTCGTTATTTGTGAGCCTTCTTGGGCTTTTCTCGCCACTTAGACGATCTTATCTATAGCATCTACTGTCGACTTTCCCTCCCTGAACCCTGAATGTTGCTTCTCTGAGAGGTTCTCACCTGTCTCTAATGCCTGTCTTATTCTTTGTAGCAGTAGTTGCTCTAGGAGTTTTCCTGCTACATCTAGTAGACACAGGGGTCTGTACGACGAAGGCTTCTCGATGGGCTTATCGCCCTTCCTAATTAAGACAAGTTTGGCTTTTTTCCATATATCTGGAAATATTCCCTCGGTGACTATATGGTTTATTATTTTCAGAACATAGTTTAGAAACTTTACCACAATGTTTTTTTATGACCTCTGATGGAAGTGCATCAATACCTGGGCTCTGGATGGCTCTACATAGTTCCACCTCATTGAAAGGCACAATCTCTAGCACGTCTGGTTGCTCCCAGACCGGTTCTTCGTGGGTTGAGAAAAGTGCATAGGCAATCTGTAGTATTGTTTCCATTGGGACCCTAATCTTTTGTTGCCTTAATTACGGACCTCTCATTGCAATTTGGAATCCATCCCCCCAGGTGTATTTGTTGATCTCGTAGCATTGGTTTTGCCAGTGGTCTCATTTTTATTTGTTGTGTTCCATTCCAAGAGTCTTTTTTACAGCTGTGTATTCCTGCTTGAGTTTTTGCTGGTTGTGTTGGCCTAGATTTTTTAGCTTTACGTTGGTATATGCGTCTGGCTTTATTACAGGCCCTTGCTTGAGCCCCATTTTTGTTTCCTTGCCTGCTCATGATTTCCTCCGATAGAGCTATTTGGTATGTTGGGCAAGTTCCAGAATACCCCTGGTGCCCCTTTGTCTTGCAGATTGGGCAGTATATATCTCCTAGACAGTCGTTGGCTTGATATCCCTCTTTGGTGTGTCGTAGACACATCTTCTGCCTATCTGGCCCTTTACATGCATTAGCTAGATGGCCTTGTTCCCAGCTTTTATAGCACCTTTCTAGGTCAATTCTCTCTCCCACTCTGCAATTGATCCATCCAACCTTTATGTTCCCCCTGTTTATTTTCTCCATAGGTAGGTCTGATATTTTTTATTTTAATTGCTCCTTCTGTATTACCGAGCACAGATCTTAACGCGTCCCCTAACTCCTCTCGTATCGTTACAGCTTCTAAATCTTTAATGTTCACAACGGTGTCCAAGTTTT
This sequence comes from Phosphuga atrata, assembly GCA_944588485.1. Lineage (NCBI taxonomy): Eukaryota > Metazoa > Arthropoda > Insecta > Coleoptera > Silphidae > Phosphuga > Phosphuga atrata. The sequence continues at coordinate 114,465 of CALYMW010000455.1, forward strand.
TCGTGCGGATTTCTATCTGCGGCAGTTTGTTTACAGCAGTTATTATTTCCATTGGGTTGTTCGTACTCCCTTCTTTCACTTCAAGTAAGAGCTCACCGCTTTTGTCTGCCTTATTCCCGCTAGCTTGACTCCTGATGATTCGGGGCCAACTTCTTTATTGACTACACTGAGGAGCTCGGCATATGTTTTTCCCTTTGATATTAGAAATACCGCCTCTATTAGGCTTTTCTCTCGCTTTTCTTTACGATGTTGCTTTTGGCTGAGGGCTTCTGTCCATTTCGGTTCCGTTTCCTCTTGTTTGTGTAATTTTGGGTCTGGTGCCGCTAGTGATATCTGCTTTTATCATACCAAAATCTGAAAATTTCAACTAGTGCTTTAATAAGTGCTTTATCCCGTATGAAGCTTAAATAGCGTTCAATCACGTCTATCACGGATACCTACAGAATTGTTATCCCGACGGCCGTAGGATGGGAATTACTACTATTTGCATAATTTTCTTCAATTATCACATCATGTAAACTGGGATTAATGTTGAAACAAACATTTATGGAAAAATATTCTGCGCTAAAATCTCTGATGAGGATATAATGCCGAGCTTAAAATTGGATAATGAAAATTATGAATTGGGGCGCAGATGTTTGTCTATTGATGAAATTCGAAAATCACCTGTATACTGGAACAATACACTCTACTGGATAAACAATTTGAATGCATTGGCGTGGGACATTTTCGTATAATTAATTTAGATAATGTTAGTATATAATATTAGAACTGTAACAATAGGCAATACTTTTTATTGATAAAATTTTATCTTTTTAATATCCTCAAAACAATCTTCAGTAAAACATTAGGACTAAATTAGGTAAGACCAAATTATATTAGGATAGGTTAGATTACTACATTCCGCCAAGCAACCTATTTTTGAAATTTTTCGCTATCCGCCGCGCTCGCTAATTACCGCACATCTATCTACACATACACGCTCGGCCTCGTACGGTACCTTTTATTTCCCTTGCTACTCGTTAAATATTTTATGAAGAAAACCCAAAAATTTATCCTTGTGTGCGGGACCTAATCGCCACAGAACTGGCGGATCGAATGGAGCGTGAGCTCCACGATCCGAGTGAAGGCAGCAGTCGAGAGAGAGCCACTCCCAGACTAAAGGCAGCTGCAGAGTTAGAAGCGGCAGCTACAGAGCAAACATTAGTTAAAACCCGTACCTACCAATCGCAATAAAGAGGCGGAGTCTGGTAATGGCGCCAAATTCAAAAATGTAGTTTAAGTTATGGGCAGTGTGTGCGCGAAGTGTGTTCCTTGTTCTTTTGTGTCGAATAGCTGACATATTGCCGCCCAATTTTTTCGAGAATCTTGAGTGTGGTTATCCCGATTAAATCAGCAGTTCTTATTGCTATATTATATATTTTATCATTTCGCTGAAATATCTTTTTTATTGTTTTAATAAAAATAATATAAATACTATTTCTTTTTCAGTTTTACATTAGTTAGGTTAGTGTTACATCCAGCATGGAAAGGTAATATATATAATCTTTTAACGTATACATATTTGGACATTCTACTTTCATGTTTTAGTGTCAATAAACTGACCTGTGATGTATGTCAGAAGACATTTGTGACTGTTTCTTCAAAGAATCGACATTTGAGAAATATGCATAATATGCAAGTGGGGAAAAATATGTTACAACGCATTCGTTGCTCCTTATGCCCAGAAGAAAAAAGGAGGCATTTCAATACCATGAGCTTCTGCTTAATCATTTAACAGAGATACATGGTGTAACTATTAAACATCTGATTTAAGTTTTAGGAACATTGCAGATTTTGAATCGTGGATGTCAAAGGAAAATAGACAAGTTGATTATGCATGTGTTAGAAGAAACAAACTTAAAACTCTTTTAACTCTTAATAGAAAATATTCCAATTAAGTAGATTATAATTTTCTTATCTATTGTAGATTTTGGTGGTGCTTTGTTGTACTGTGACCTTCATAGATCTATTGAACCTCTTCCTCTATCATCCTACATCATTGGTGTACATACCCATTTAGTTCTTATCTACTATTACACTAAGCTCTATCTACTTTCTATTTTATATATTTTTGTTCCTCTTACATAAATTAGAAGGTATTGGTATAGCTTTTTTGGGGTTTTCAAAAACTTGAGGGGTTTCATATGGTGCGGGTGTGGTGGTGGAAATAATAATAATGTTGTTGGAGAAAGTCACCCTGACTTAAGTGTTGAAGATTTCGCATTGGGGTACTTGAATGAATTCATGGAAAAGAAACTTAGAGATAACCAACATGTGATTTGTATGGATGGGACGCATGGAACAAATCGCTGTAAATTTGAATTGACAACTGTATTAATTAAAGATGAGGGAAATATGGGATTCCCAGTGGCATTTTTGCTTTCCAATAGATTGGATCAGGTGATTCAAAAAGTTTTTTTGAAGGCATTACAGAAAAGATTGGGATGCAGCATTAATGCCAAATATATAATGAGCGACGATGATCCAAAATATTACAATGCATGGACAGAGGCCATGGAGACTGCGGAAAAGCCAAGGAGATTGCTTTGTACATGGCATGTGGTAAAGAATTGGAATATTCAAGGCAGATCGAAACTGACGAAGCCAGAAAATAAGTTGCAAATGAAGACTGAAATGAGAAAAATTTTGAAGGAAACAAAAATTGAAAATTTTGTTGCACAGAAGGACAAATATTTACAATATTTAAAAGATGAAGGGGAATTACAGTTTTTAAATTACTTAGAAAAGTAGGACTTTAGCATAATACACTTATATTATTATTATATTATAATTATTATTATATTATATAATAAATTATTATTATATTATATTATAATTATAATTTCGTGCAAATTAAAAAAAAATTATATTTATCAATAAAAGGAAAATTGTAATTTATTTAAGTATTATGTGTTTAGCAATGTATTGTAAATTATTTAAGTATTATGTATTTAGCTATGTATTGTAATGTATTTAAGTATTATGTATTTATCTATTGTATTTCCTGTTTAAGGATGGATCAATCGTAATTACAATACTACATTACTTTGTTTTTTATGCTTGACAGTAGCATTCTCATTTACGTTAAATTCGTATATATATAAATATTGTGCAAAACGATTTATCCAGGGGTAAAAAATCGTTTCAGCACCTCCACGTGGTTTACCCCGGGTAATGCTAACGCTGAACGTAAACTATTTTGTAGAATTATAATTTCGTGCAAATTAAAAAAAAAAATTATATTTATCAATAAAAGGAAAATGTTAATAAATATTTATAATAAATAATAAATATTAATAAATTGCATATAATATTATCAAAATCATATAATTTTCTTTTTATTTTCAGAATAGTTGATTCTTCTGAAAACAACTATTCGACCTAGCATGCTATTCGACCCAAATCAACAATTACCCCCAACACTAAAAAATATACCTTAAATATCAACAAATTGATATATGGCAGACTTGATATATAGCGTGCAAGTTCCAAACGGTTCATTATTTCAAATATATTTTTGAATTTGGCGCCATTACCAGACGCTTTGGCGCTTTATTGCGATTGGTAGGTACGGGTTTTAACTAATGTTTGCTCAGCTACAGCGGTCCCTCCCCGGAAATTACGACACCCAACAACGGCCAATCCCTCTGCTGAAGCCAGAGGAAGGGACAGAGGTGTACTCGCCGAATCCTTTCACAAAACAAGAATGACCAGCAGGCGCACCCAAATATCCCAAGTGAACATCCGCCATGCCATGGCAGGCTCGGCTGCGATGGCCAGGATATTCACTAAACACTACCTAGGGCTTGAGGCGCTGCTGCAACAACCCTGGACCTACGAAGTTAAGATCAGAGCCCTCAGCAAGAGGGAATGTAAACTGGTATGAAGCAGCCGAGATGTCTCCCCTAGAACTTGCAGTATGGTAAGGAAGGGCATTAATTACTTATGCCTTTCATATTTCTTAACGCGTGATCTAGTTCCGATCCAAGCCACCATCAAGATCGAGGGCTTCACCGCGAGGTAGTGATCATCAGCATACTTCCCTAGCGATGGTAATAGCATACCACCCATAGAAGTACAAGGGCTGGTTGAACACTGTATTCGGAGAAAGCTGCCACCCATCTATGGATGCGTCGCGAATGCCCATAAAGAGATGTGGAGAGCACGGGCATTAAAAAGCGTGGTGGGTAGCTTTTAGAATATCTCATTAAAGGAAACCTAATTGTGTACAACGTCGGGAATACACCAACAATTGTCAATAAGATTAGACATGAGCTACTGGATATTACGGGAGTTAGCACTAAAGTAATTAAATTTACACTAATGTGATTAAAATGTTAAGAGTTTTTAGTGAACCCTCAATTTCAGACCTTAAGATCATAGAGTTTGAACTGGAACGAGCGAGTGAGTGAAGCTCCACCAACCGAAACCACAGACAAATTATGTGGGCCTATGTTTAGTTCCAAACTAAAAGACAACGTAGAGCACAGTGCGGGTTACTATTAAACATTACACGGTACTAGAGCAAGCTGTAGGAGAAATACATGTAGCAATCACCACAGCATGGGAAAAAGGAGCATAACGACGAAAAATGGGGGAATAAAAATTTGTCTACATTAAAAGCAAAAGTACGTAGAGTTTCCAAATATATATACATATATATATATATATATATATATATATATATATATATATATATATATATATATATATATATATATATTGTACCGTGGTTAGCGGCTTCCCCGCGTCACGTTCGGTACTAATCGAGTGACCAAGGAGGGATGATCGAGTGAAAGTGGGGAACAAGAAACGTGTCACCGAGACAGAGTCGAGACGGACCTGTCGAATCGATCAGGCGTAAATAATTGACAATCAATTTACACTCTAAGATAAGGTCGAGCACCTTTGTAAAAACCTACATAAATCGGTTTGTTATAAATAACTTTTAACTTATTAAACTGAATAGCAACTAAATTTTCCGTGAATGTCGAAACACTTCTCATGTTCGGTTTAGCGAGAAGTGTTTCCGCGCTAGTTTTACAACCAATAACATCCTAGTGATTAACAAGTTTTACATCCACTCGTTTATTCACATTTTCCATAGTTTTGCAAAAGACACAGTTGTTCATTAATTTAAAAAGCCTTTTCGAAATCGTTTTCAGCTGTCTGTCGTAAAGTAGTGTTTAGATCCATATATTGTTTAAGCGAATCAGATTGTTTGAATTCTATTGTATAAATTTTTGTAATTTTGAGTTCGTGATTTATTGCCTGCTTTAAATTTCGGTAGTGAACAACATACTTTTCTTCGTTTTTAGGGTTCCGTACCGAAAACGGAACCCTTATAGGATCACTTTGTTGTCCGTCTGTCTGTCTGTCTGTCTGTATGTCTGTCAAGACCATTTTTCTCAGGAACGCGTAAAGGTAACAAGTTCACAAATTTGTATCAAATACTCGGGTCTGTGGTATCTTTCAGCTGTGAAAAATCAAACTTGTATGTCAACGCGATCAAAAGATATGACCGTTTATGTCGCATATTTTGCGATTTCACAAGGGAATCAAAACCCATAGGGTACTTCCCGTTGACCTAGAATCATGAAATTTGGCAAGAAGCGGTGTCTTACAGCACATGTAAAGGGAAAAATCTGAAAACCGTATAAAATATGTAGTTTATGTAGTTTAATTACAAGAAAAATGCGAATTTACTATTAGAAACTTATGAAAATACACTAATGTTGTCGTAGTGGTATTGTCAGGCTCCAGAAGCATATGGGTTGCATACAGTTAGGTCCAGTATGTGTTGGCACCAAGCTGTTTATTCTAAATTTTCTTTGTTTATATTCGTTATGCATTTCATCACGTACGCTCTATATACATAATATATACAAGGTATATATTATGTCTAAATTTTGCTTGTTTATAACCGACATGCGACCATACTCAAGTCCCGTAAAATCCTGTATATATTATATTTCGTCTAATTTTTCTTTATAATCTAAATAGTATGTTGATATTCTACAAAATGCCAAAAGCAGTCAATTGAACAAATGAATGTTAAGAGTATCGAAACAGATCTAGAAATAGTTAATATATTAGTTTATATTAGATGTAGAGATAGTTAGATCTTAATATAAGTTAGTGAATAAGTGTAATACTAAAATAAAGTTTTCTTTTTATACGTTTAAAAAAAATACCCTGTATACCTTTATACAGGGTATATAGGTATACAGGCAAAATTGCTCAGTAAAAACAAATAGTGAAGTTCCAGAACCCCTTAACACTCATAGTGAATGGGGGATGTATGGTAATAAAATATAGGGTAGAATTCCATCGTACGACAGCGACATCTTGAGGTTATGCTTGCAGCGGTACTAAGATGGTCGTGATTTCAGGACGGCTACTTGTCAAGTTAACTGAATGTGCCTTCTACGTCCTCCACAAAAAAAGATATCTTACTTACAAGTTTGTACGGAACTTTCGATGCGCGAGTCACAACTCGCACTTGGCCGGTTTTTTCTTTTAATTTGTAATATTTTTTATTATTAATTTTTGAATCTGGTAGAATAATTCTTTCAACGAAGAATGGTAAATTGTTATGTGGGGCCTGTATCGATTCAGGATACTCAATGTCTGCTTCTATAAAATATCCTATAGTTGAATCATCACTAATTTTTGTCAAAGGCTAAAATTTCAGTCTACGTCAACCATTGAAAATCACCGTAAGGCATTAGTTGAGAAAATGCCCAGCTATACAAATTATTCGCATCCCAGTGCGCTAATAATATAACTGGGCTGGTTCGAAGTATACTCGGATAAATATTCGTTATTCGCCTTAGCATATCTCAGTGTTTCTTGACAAATACCTCCTCTAATGCCTTTGGAGATGAAATGGTGTATGTCTTTGTCTGTGAAAAGTTCTAAATTTACGTCTGTCATTTTCAGCATTGCATGCCAGCTTAGTCCGGGTGCCGTATAAAAATAGGCCTGATCAAGCTGATATGTTGTGATACATACGTATCTGAATTGTTCAAAACTGTAGGTCAATAGCAATATGTCAGGCTTTAATTATAGGTCGGAGCAATCTTTTAAATTTCGGCAATTAAATGTAGTCCAAACAGTGTGCTCAAATTTCTGGCTAGTTTCTCCAAATAACTAGCCATAATTCTTAATCAGTCGATAAATCTTATTTTCTGTCCCTCTTTTATCTATATATTCAATCAAAAAACCTACCGGTACATTTTTTGTGAAAGATATACATTTCTCTTTATTTTGTAGGATGATATCAATTTTTGCCTCATAATCATAGTTTGACATCTTATGGCAAAATACAGGAATCATTTTACGGATTTTATATTTCAAATTACAATTTAAGAGTGCGGCTCCCGGAAATTTGCCCGTTAAATGATCGTGATCGGCGACTTTTTCTGTTACCTGTAATAATTTATTACATATATGACAAAAAGTGGCCGTATCGTATGTATTTTGCTCATCTGCAGTTAATTTAATCATCGGAAGTACAACGTTTAAATGTTTCCTGTATAATTCCTTAATATCTGCATAGAGGTTCTGACAAAAGAAATTTTTGACGATCTTCTCCAATATATGTAAAAATTTTTTAAAAAAATCATCAAATGAAGATTTTATATTTTAGGCAATACTGTACTGGTACTGCACTGGTTTGGTGAGCATGTCGGGGTTTGGAATCCATTGATTTTTCTATCGAAATTTTGAAATTTTAATATATTCCCTCTCATATCTCCTCTCTTAACTTTTACAATGTCTTCTGTCGGGCATAATAGTGTAAATTTTGGTACAGTCCTTTAATTTATGCTGGTTAAAAGTCGATTCGGTTGAAAAAATGTTTAAACAGCCATCACATAAATTACTTTTTATCCTGATGTAATGAAATCTGACTTCTTACAAGTCGTGAAATATTTTTAATATATACACAACAGTAGGGAAAGATAGTTCGTCCTGGCGCCACCACAACCACCTACCTTGAAATTACAGATTAATGTAAAAAAATAAAAAAAATACAGATTTCCGTAATTCAATTTCCCCTACTATATCACAGATGGCGTTTTACAGATTCCTATAAAAAAAAATTGAAAAAATTACAGATTCCTATAATTCAATTTTCCCTACTACATCACAGATGACGCTTTACAGATCCCTACAATTAAGTTTTCTTGTGCATTTGGTTGCCTAAGACTATTTAGTGGATTATAGGATTAAATACTGAACTATTAGGTTGAGTTCTGTATCCCCCTTTCTATAGATTAGTTGATACCACCACCAGTCACACTAAATTTTCCTTCCTGGAAAAAGCAATTCCGCATTCCTTAATAGTATTTTTTGTCGCAATTAAAATTTAAAATAACACATAAAATTAATTATTCTCATTAAAAGTGAATGTGCACTTCAATGCAATGTACACGAAAAAATCAATTCTCCCCGTTATAATTGATTAGTTTTATATAATACCATCATACTAGATAAGGTCAGACTAAATTTTCCATCCTGGAACGGGACTGGATCAGATAACACCAGACTGGATTAGTTAATACCACCAGACTAGACAAGGTTAGACTAGATTAGCAAATCCACATTATTAAAACTGAATAGTGTTTATTATCGCAATTAAAATTTAAAATCACATATCAAATTAATTATTCACCTTCAATAAATTCACTTTCCTATTAGAATCCGCATTCCTAGAACTGGTTTATTGTCACAATTAAATGCAATGCTGCAAATAGTGTTTATTAAGTAAATGTTTTTCAACCGTGACGTTCTAATTTCCACATATTTTTTAATGCACGGAACGTCGTATATAAGAACCGAGAGCTGTAAAATATCATTCGACAACGAATCGTCATCGTAGATTCAAGTTTGTAAAAAATGTTTTCTTGCGCCCAATGCGGAAAAATGTTCAGAAGGAAGGATACCCTGTCAAGACATCAGAAAACCTGTGGTGAGTCTAAAATATATTATAAATATCCAATTCACAAGTTAATTTAATTTATAGGGGTTAAAATGTATTATAAATGTGACGTTTGTAATGCTCAATTCACAAGAGAGGATAGTTACAAACGTCACAAGAAACAACAACACAGCACCGATAAACCTACTACCTCGAAGAGGCCCCTAGATGTTGACGATTCACCCTCCACCTCGAAGAAGGTTAAATTAGATTATGCGACTCCTTTGACCCATCACTGTGAGATATGTGATCAACAATTCGCAACCAGAGTCAAGTACGCTGGACATCTGCGGTCGCAAAAACATCTCCAGGTGGCGGTGAAGCCGTTCAAACAAAATGTTACAGAAGTTTGCTCTAGCTTCAAGAACATAGTGGCAAGTTATAGAATTAATGGATCGGGTATAGATATAGATAGTTTTATTAGAAAATTAAGGGACACTGTACGCTGCATGATTGAAAACGTTATCAAGTCGTATAATTCCGGGTTGAAATTTAATATAGAGCTATTTAGTATTTACATAAATGAAAAAAATACAGCCTGTGAATTAAAATCATTTAATACAAAATATTGTGAAATTACACCTAGCATGAGTAACTTTATAGAAATTTATGATAATATGTGTGCTACAATTAAAACATAATGTGGCGAGTTTCAGGAGAAAGATTCGGGTTAGTTACTTAGGGAGATTTCCCATTTAGAAATTAATCTAAATAAATATAAACCAATACGTGGGTCATCATTTATTGAACTGCCAAAAGAGATTATAGACCGGAAAGCGTGTATCAATGTTCAAAACGAAGACGAGTTTTGCTTTTTATGGAGCATTGTATCCGAATTACACCCCACGAATGTGAGTTCTAATCGCCCGGCATCACATCCCCACTTTTCTCAAATTTTAAATTACGACGAACTAGAATTTCCAATTAAAATTAAAGACATCGCCAAATTTGAACAGATGAACAACATTAGCATCAACGTTTAAACTTTTAAACCTTTAAACAACATGACGTTGTAGAATAAATTTTTCACACTAATGACATTAGGGTAAGACATGTAAATTTATTATATTTAGAAGACGGTGTTAAAGGTCATTTTGTATGGATAAAAGATATTTCGCGACTTGTAAGAAGTCAAATATAATCGCATCACGATAAAAAATATCTATGTGATGGTTGTCTTACCTTTTTTTCAATTAATTCGACTTATAATCAACATAAATTGAATGACTGCAACAAAATTTACACTATTATGCCGACAAAAGACATTGCAAAAGGCTAGCAAGGTGATATGATCCCGGGGGATATATTAAAATTCCAAAATTACGATAGAAAAATGCGTATACCCTTTGTTATTTACGCGGATTTTGAATCAATTTTAAAACCTATAGATACATGTTAATCAAACCCTGACAATAGCTATACCAATCAAACACATATACACGTACCGTACAGTTTTGCCTATAATATAAAATGTTCATTTGATGATTCATTGAGTAAATTCGTGACTTATACCGGAGAAGATTGCTCGAAATTATTTTACGAGAACCTCTGTGCGGATGTTAAGGAAATATATAGGAATCATTTAAGCGTCACACTTCCAATGATAAAATTAACTGCAGATGAGCAAAATTCCTACGATACGGCCACTTTTTGTCATATATGTAATAAATCATTACAAGTACCAGACAAAGTCGCCGATCATGATCATTTAACGGGTAAATTTCGGGGAGCGGCGCACTCAAATTGTAATTTAAATTATAAAATTCCGAAAATGATTCCTGTTTTCTTCCACAACATGTCAAATTATGACGCGCATTTATTTGTTAAAGAGTTTGGCTGCGATGAGGAAAAAATCGATATCATTACTCAAAATAAGGAGAAATATATTTCAATCACCAAAAATCTACCGGTCGGCGAATATGTAGATAAAAACGGGGTGGAAAATAAAATTTACATAAAACTGAGATTTGTCGATTCATTCAGATTTATGGCTAGTTCTTTGGAGAAACTAGCGAAAAATTTGAGCGATGATCAATGCATAGAGGTTAGAAAATTTTACCCCGACAATGAGCATTTTATGTTATTAAGACAAAAAGGTGTTTTCCCATACAAACACATGGACTCATTTGATAGACTGACTGAAACATCTATACCGCAAAAGGACTGTTTTAACGACTACCCAAATTATCATATCATCACCGACAAAGAATACAATTTTGCACAGACTGTTTGGGCGACTTTTAATTGTAGAAATTTAAAAGATTACTCTGACCTGTATTTAAAGACTGACGCATTGTTATTGACAGATATTTTCGATCAGTTTCGAAACGTGTGCATCACGACATATTAGCTCAATCCGACCCATTATTATACGGCACCCGCACTGAGCTGGGATGCAATGTTGAAAATGACGGATATAAATTTAGAACTTTTCACCGACATAGACATGCGCCATTTCGTCTCGAAATGCATTAGATGAGGTATTTGTCAAGGCGGACAATAAATACTTATCCGAGTATAATCCCAATCAACCTACCACCTATTTAGCGTACTGGGATGCTAATAATTTATATGGCTGGGCACTTTCCCAACTAATGCCTTACGGTGGATTTAAATGTTTGACGGAGACCTATTGGCTATTTCATCGAAGCAGACATCAAGTATCCTGAATCACTACAGGTCCTACATAATGATTTACCATTCCTCGTTGAAAGCATGGTTCCACCAAAATCAAAATTTAATAACACAAAAATTATTCCAAATTTAAACAATAAAGAAAAGTATATTGTTCACTACAGAGAATTAAAGCACGCAATAAATCACGGACTCAAAATTACAAAAATCCATAGAATAATTGAATTCCGGCAATCTGATTGGCTAAAACAATATATTGATTTAAACACTACTTTACGGCAGGCGGCTAAAAATGATTTTGAAAAAGACTTTTTTAAATTAATGAACAATAGCGTATTTGGCAAAACGATGGAAAATGCAGCCAAACGAGAGGATGTTAAACTTATCAATCATAGGGAAAATATTGGCCGTAAACCGGGCGCGGAAACACTTCTCGCTAAACCGAATATGAAAAGTGTTTCAACATTCACCGAAAATTTGATCGCGATTCAATTTGAAAAATTAAAAGTTCTGTATAACAAGCCAATTTATGTGGGGCTTTCCGTTTTAGAACTAACAAAATTGTCAATGTATGAATTTTATTACGATTTTTTGAAACCAAAGTATGGCGACAAAGTTACTCTATGCTACTGTAACACCGACAGTTTCATTTTATTGATTGAAACCGACGATCTTTATACAGATATCAAGGAGAACATTGATAAATTTGATACTAGCAATTACGGGTCTGATAACGTTTTCGATATGCCTCTAAAAAATAAAGGTTTTCAGCCTGAGCATTTATGTAATTGTTAACATATTTTTTCCTGTTAATAAATGTCTTTATTTAGCATATATTTTTTTACTTTAATTTTGTTACCTACCTTCTATGATTTGAGCGTGAAGTGGATATATTGTTGGATAAGGTTGAAAAATAATGAGAACTCTACATACATCCAATTTATGGTGGGTTTATTGTAATAATACAATTAATTCAATAAATTCAAATACTTATGTATAAATTCAATATTTCTCGCACCACATATATCATATTTGTTAATATGATTTAAACATCTACTTCTAAATTAATAACAATATATTCATTACAGCATATACTTGCGAGATCAGCAATAACATATAAGCGAGATTACATATAAGCGAGATCAGCATATACTTGATCTTTGCGGTTGGGCAGAGAATCCTGCAACTGTTACATACTTTGATGATAATAAAAAGTTCTATGCTCTAATTCCATTGAAATATTTATTGGGTTTTGCTGAGGATTATACGAAAATATTAATTAATGTGAAGCAGGAATTAATACTACTACGAGCTAGAAATGGCGTGAACTGTTACAAAGGGGACGCAAATATAACGTTCGATATTGATAAAATTTACTGGCGAATTCCTCATCTCCAACTCAACGATGAAGTTCGATTGAGTGTCTTGGATAGACTCAAAGAAGATAAACCTATATTAATGCCGTTTCGTAGGTGGGAATTGCATGAACTACCCTCTTTAAAAAGTACTGATAGAGATATCTGGTCTGTAAAAACATCTACGACTCTGGAGAAACCACGATATGTTATAATTGCACTGCAAGAGGAGCGAAAGAATACTCATGTAAAAAGCGCCTCCAAATTTGATAATGCATCACTGCGAAATATGAAAATTTATCTAAACTCAGATTCATATCCATATGATAACTTAAATCTTGATATAAATAATGGTGATTATGCACAACTCTATTATATGTATGCCACTTTCCAAAACAGTTACTATGGTGGTGGTACAAATGAACCGATATTAGACATGATTCAATTCAAGCAACATGTTCTTTTTGTGTTTGATGTATCTAAACAAAATGAAAGCATTAAATCATCTACGGTTGATTTAAAAATTGAATTGGAAGCTACGCAAGCATTTAAGCCAAACACTCAAGCCTATTGCCTTATTTTGTGTGATGCAGTCGTTGAGTACACCACATTGTCGGGAATAGTTCGAAAATTAATTTAAACTCATTAAAACGATATTGTTAAATATTTTTTGTATCATTCAATTCCAGTGTGAATCTAGAAACGGTGATAAATGGTTGCGGTGTTCTGCAGATCCTGCATGCTTTCATAGAAGAATCATTTGGAAAAGTTACGGACATCAATATGAATCGGCGATTTATTATTGATGTTCAAGGCTTTAAAGTAAATGGAAAATTTATACCAAAGGAATTATCCATCAAAGCATTCGATAGGGGGTGATGTAGACACCTACTTTTTCAAGCCACCAACACCATTCCAATCTCTAAACACCTCAGATAAGAATCAAGCGCGATGGTTGGAGGATCATCACCACGGACTTAAATATAGCGCTGGAAATCTATCACTAAAACTGATTCAAAATATTATAATGTTTCACATTCAACAATCAGATAGTTTTAATATTATTTTTGTAAAAGGACATTTGAAGAAGTTGTTATTAGATTCAATTTTTAATTCTTACTTACATTGTAATGAATATATTGTTATTAATTTAGAAGACGATGAGGATGAATTTTACGATTGCCCCAATTTAATTAAAACTAAACACACATGTTTAAATCATATTAATAAATATGCTATATGTGGTGTGAGAAATGTTGAATTTATACATAAGTATTTGAATGTATTGAATTAATTGTATTATTACAATAAACCCACCATAAATTGGATGTATGTAGAGTTCTCATTATTTTTCAACCTTATCCAACAATATATCCCTTTCACGCTCAAATCATAGTGAGGTAGGTAACAAAATTAAAGTAAAAAATATATGCTAAATATAGACATTTATTAACAGAAAAAAATATGTTAACAATTACAAATAAAAGAATATATAGACATTATTACAGTTTTGAAGAATTCATAACACAATTTGATAGTTTAAACACATCAGTTGATATCTTTAAGATTTATTATTATATTCTCTCTCCCTCATCAAATCATTCACCATATCTCCATTTAAAATATCTTTCAAGGAATATACCGGGCTTGCTTCAACACTATAGTAAATCGGTCCACCTTTGTTTGGTTTATAATAACATTTTGGATAAGCTGTCTTATTTTCTATTAAATTATGAAGCTCATCGTAATCCTCTCTATATATATAGTAAACAATTTTTGTTGGGAATAACAGATACATTAATCAATTTCCCCACCACCATCCAATATAACGAATTGGATTGTCGTCAGGTTCAAACAATTTTGAATTCTGTGTAATTATCCACAATATATTTTAACACCTCTTCTACATCTTTACTAATATTTTCATTATCCTCAACTTTATAGTATTTATAATTATGGAGTATCCCGACTTGTATTTTAACCATCTTAATGTAAACTATTTTTTAACAACTGATGATGAATTTAGAGTTCAGGCTATATATACACGTCAGATGTATCACGTGATCAATGACTTATCCGGATAAGTTGAAACAGGAAAATGCTTAACCGTTTCTTAATAGATTTAATGGTTTGGGGATTGATGTAAATAGTTTTCTAATGAAGTAGAAAGATAAACATTATTAATAATTCTAAGAAAAAAATATAAATTATTTTAAATTACAAGAATAAATATATAAACATATATACAATACAAATATATAAACATATATACAATACAAATATATATATATATATATATATATATATATATATATGAATTTATCACATTGGGGTTGTATTGTTTTTTGGTATTTTGGAATGGCCCCACGCAAGAGTATGTACGCCGTCGGGGCAGATGTAACGTTTATCATCATTGCTGCTTAGCGCAATTTTATTTTGCTCGATGGTAAATATGTCATGTTTGTAGCTCCTAAATGTCCTTTGTTTACGATATATTTGCTCCCCGGTGAGCAAACACTGTTTATAATCCTCGCCACTAATGTCTTTATTCACTACACATTTTTTCACACCTTTAGCCTTCTTCTTCCAATTCGCTTTATCTCTCTCTGTGCAATGAGCATACATTTTCGCTCTTATCCCAACATGTTCAAACATAATCTCACCCGCCAACTCGTCCTTCATTAAGCCTAACACACCTTTATTTTTTAGAGGCATATCGAAAACGTTATCAAACCCGTAATTGCTAGTATCAAATTTATCAATATTCTCCTTGATATCTGTATAAAGATCATCGGTTTCAATCAATAAAATGAAGCTGTCGGTGTCACAGTAGCATAGAGTAACTTTATCGCCATACTTTGGTTTCAAAATATCGTAATAAAATTCATACATTAACAATTTTGATAGTTCTAAAACGGAAAACCCCACATAAATCGGCTTGTTATATAGAACTTTTAATTTTTCAAATTAAATCGCGATCAAATTCTCGGTGAATGTTGAAACACTTTTCATATTCGGTTTAGCGAGAAGTGTTTCCGCGCCCGGTTTACGGCCAATATTTTCCCAATAATTGATAAGTTTAACATCCACTCGTTTGTCTACATTTTCCATCGTTTTGCCAAATACGCCATTGTTCATTTATATAAAAAAGTCTTTTTCAAAATCATTTTTAGCCGCCTGCCGTAAAGTAGTGTTTAAATCAATATATTGTTTTAGTCAATCAGATTGCCGGAAATCAATTATTCTATGGATTTTTGTAATTTTGAGTCCATGATTTATTGCCTGCTTTAATTTTCTGTAGTGAACAATATACTTTTCTTTATTGTTTAAATTTGGAATAAGTTTTGTGTTATTAAATTTTGATTTTGGTGGAACCATGCTTTCAACGAGGAATGGTAAATCATTATGTAGGACCTGTAGCGATTCAGGATACTCAATGTCTGCTTCGATGAAATAGCCAATAGGTGAATCATCGCTCATTTTCATCACGTCAAAGTCTAAAATTTCAGTCTCCGTCAACCATTTAAAACCACCGTAAGGCATTAGTTGCGAAAGTGCCCAGCCATACAAATTACTCGCATCCCAGTACGCTAAATACGTGCTAGGTTGATTGGGATTATACTCGGATAAATATTTGTTATTCGCCTTAGCGTATCTCAGCGAGGCTTGACAAATACCTCCTCTAATGCCTTTCGAGATGAAATGGTGCATATCTATGTCGGTGAAAAGTTCTAAATTTATGTCTGTTATTTTCAACATTGCATCCCAGCTTAGTCCGGGGGCCGTATAATAATGGGCCGGATCAAGCTGAAATGTTGTGGTGCACACGTTGCGAAATTGTTCAAAAATGTCCGTCAATAGTAATACGTCAGTCTTTAAATATAGGTCGGAGTAATCTTTTAAATTTCGACAATTAAAAGTATTCCAAACGGTCTTTGCAAAATTGTATTCTTTGTCGGTGATGATATGATTATTTAGGTAGTCGTTAAAACAGTCCTTTTGCGGTATAGATGTTTCAGTCAGTCTATCAAATGAGTCCATGTGTTTGTATGGGAAAACACCTTTTTGTCTTAATAACATAAAATGCTCATTGTCGGGGTAAAATTTTCTAACCTCTATGCATTGATCATCGCTCAAATTTTTCGCTAGTTTCTCCAAAGAGCTAGCCATAAATCTGAATGAATCGATAAATCTCAGTTTTATATAAATTTTATTTTCCACTCCGTTTTTATCTACATATTCACCGACCGGTAGATTTTTGGTGATTGAAATATATTTCTCCTTATTTTGAGCAATGATATCAATTTTTTCCTCATCGCAGCCAACCTCTTTAACAAATAAATGCGCGTCATAATTTGACATGTGGAAGAAAACAGGAATCATTTTCGGAGTTTTATAATTTAAATTACAATTTGAGTGCGCCGCTCCCCGAAATTTACCCGTTAAATGATCATGATCGGCGACTTTGTCTGGTACTTGTAATGATTTATTACAAATATGACAAGAAGTGGCCGTATCGTAAGAATTTTGTTCATCTTCAGAAAATTTAATCATCGGAAGTGTGACGCTTAAATGATTCCTATATATTTCCTTAACATCTGCACAGAGGTTCTCGTAAAATAATTTCGGGCAATCTTCTCCGGTATAAGTGACAATTTTACTCAATGAATCATCAAATGAACATTTTATATTATAGGCAAAACTGTACGGTACGTGTATATGTGTTTGGTTGGTATAGCTATTGTCGGGGTTTGGTGGACATGTATCCATCGGTTTTAAAATTGATTCAAAATCTGCGTATACAACAAAGGGTATACGCATTTTTCTATCGTAATTTTGGAATTTTAATATATTCCCCGGGATCATATCACCTCGCTTGTCTTTTATAATGTCTTTTGTCGGCATAATAGTGTGAATTTTGTTGCAGTCATTCAATTTATGTTGATTAAAAGTCGTCTCGCTTGAAAAAAAAGTCAGACATCCATCACAAAGATATTTTTTATCGTGATGCGATGATATTTGGCTTCTTACAAGTCGCGAAATATCTTTTATCCATACATAATGGCCTTTAACACCGTCTTCTAAATATAATAAATTTACATGTCTTACCCTAGTGTCATTAGTGTGAAAAATTGGTCCTACAACGTCATGTTGTTTAGATTTAAAATTAAATTCTAAACCATAAACGTTAATGCTAATGTTGTTCATCTGTTCAAATTTGGAAATGTCTTTCATTTTAATTGGAAATTCTAGTCCGTCATAATTTAAAATTTGAGAGAAGTGAGGGTATGATGCCGGGCGATGAGGATTTGCATTCGCGGGGTGTAATGCGGATACAATGCTCCATAATAAACAAAACTCGTCTTCGTTTTGAACATTGATACACGCTTTCCGGTCCCTAATCTCTTTTGGCAGTTCAATAAATGATGACCCACGTATTGGTTTATATTTATTTAGATTAATTTCTAAATGGGAAATCTCCCTAAGTGACCAACCCGAATCTTTCTCCTGAAACTCACCACATTTTGTTTTAATTGTAGCACACATATTATCATAAATTTCTATAAAGTTAATCATGCTAGGTGTAATTTCGCAATATTTTGTATTAAATGATTTCAATTCACCCGCGGGGTTTTTTTCATTTATGTAAATACTAAATAGCTCTATATTAAATTTCAACCCGGAATTATACGACTTGATAACGTTTTCAATCATGCAACGTACAGTGTCCCTTAATTTACTAATAAAACTATCTATATCTATACCCGATCCATTAATCCTATAACTTGCCACTCTGTTCTTGAAGCTGGAACAAACTTTTATAACTTCGTGTTTGAACGGTTTCACCGCCACCTGAAGATGTTTTTGCGACCGCAGATGTCCAGCGTACCTGCCTCTGGTTGCGAATTGCTGATCACATATCTCGCAGTGATGGGTCGAAGGGGTCGCATGATCTAATTTAACCTTCTTCGAGGTGGAGGGTGAATCGTCAACATCTAGGGGCCTCTTCGAGGTAGTTGGTTTATCGGTGTTATGTTGTTGTTGTTTCTTGTGACGTTTGCAATTATCCTCTCTTGTGAATTGAGCATTGCAAACGTCACATTTATAATACATTTTAACCCCTATAAATTAAATGAACTTGTAAATTGGATATTTATAATTCAATTTAGGCTTACCACAGGTTTTCTGATGTCTTGAGAAGGCATCCTTTCTTCCGAACACTTTTCCGCATTGGGCGCAAGAAAACATTTTTTAAAAACTTGTATCTACGATGACGATTCGTTATCAAATGATGTTTTAGAGCTCTCAGCACGGTTCTTATATACGACGTTTCATGCATTAAAAAATATGTGGAAATTAGAACGTCACGGTTGAAAAACATTTACTTAATAAACACTATTTGCAGCATTGCATTTAATTGCGACAATAAACCAGTTCTAGGAATGCGGATTCTAATGTGAAAGTAAATTTATTGAGGTTGAATAATTAATTTAATATGTGATTTTAAATTTTAATTGCGATAGTAAACACTATTCAGTTTTAATAATGTGGATTTGCTAATCTAGTCTAATCTTGTCTAGTCTGGTGGTATTAACTAATCCAGTCTGGTGTTATCTGATCCAGTACCGTTCCAGGATGGAAAATTTAGTCTGACCTTATCTAGTCTGGTGGTATTATATAAAGCACATTGCATTGAAGTGTACATTCACTTTTAATGAGAATAATTAATTTTATATGTTATTTTAAATTTTAATTGCGACAATAAATACTATTCAGGAATGCGGAATTGCTTTTTCCAGGAAGGAAAATTTAGTGTGACTGGTGGTGGTATTAACTAATCTATATAAAAGGGGGATATAGAACTCAACCTAATAGTTCAGTATTTAATCCTATAATCCACTAAATAGTCTTAGGCAACCAAATTAATAAGAAAACTTGTAATTTAATTGTAGGAATCTGTAAAGCGTCATCTGTAAATAGAACTCAACCTAATAGTTCAGTATTTATTCTTATAATCCACTAAATAGTCTTAGGCAACCAAATGCACAAGATATATAAATAACTGACATGTTTCCACGTGGCGCCATCTGTGATGTAGTAGGGAAAATTGAATTACAGGAATCTGTATTTTTTTAATTTTTTTACGGGAATCTGTAAAGCGCCATCTGTGATATAGTGGGGGGAATTGAATTACAGAAATCTGTAATTTTTTGATTTTTTTTACAGGAATCTGTAAAGCGCCATCTGTGATATAGTGGGGGGAATTGAATTACAGGAATCTGTAATTTTTTGATTTTTTACAGGAATCTGTAAAGCGCCATCTGTGATATAGTGGGGGAAATTGAATTACAGGAATCTGTAATTTTTTTAATTTTTACAGGAATCTGTAAAGCGCCATCTGTGATTTAGTAGGGGAAATTGAATTACAGGAATCTGTAATTTGAGGTGGAGGTGGTTCCAGAACGAACTATCTTTCCCTACTGGATGATATGTGTGGAATTCACTTTTTGCAATAGTCTCTTCATAGCTAATTTTGGAAAATATATTTATTTTATCCATATTGTTACTGTCGCTTTAACTTATATCCTAGAGATAATAGTTTATTTTTTAGAGCGGTTGTTAACACTTTACGAGCTAAATGTTGACTGATTGAATTATGTCTTGTAACGTCTACTTTTATATGGTTACTATGGAAATTAATCCCCATTTCTCTCTCTCACTTAATACTCTTCAACTCTAAACGCACTAGTATTTTTTCACCTCTAAAATTCACAGGTCGGCGGCTTGATCGAGGATTGTCAACGTGATGTTATCTATTGCTCGAGCGTTTATTGATAGATAAATAATATTTCGTTGTTCAATATTTATTGCAAAACCTGGATCAACACTAGGTGAGAATTCAAATATAGTATGTGATAATGTATTACCGTAATAAGCGCCGTGTACAATGTTACACTCAACTCGAATACTATTAACTTTTATAATTTCTACCGGTAAATCTGATTCGTGTAATAGATTAGCCACCAACTTTCTTTTAGAAAAGCCTAACAATCCCCATATTGTGTAACAATCAGAGAAATCAATATCGAAATTACTCACATTTACTTTATTTCACACTTTAGCGTGTTATTGTTTGGTTTAATTGATAGAACCTTATCACGCTCAACCTTATCGTTAAGGGTAGCGTCAATCAGCTGATTTTGCAAATTGAGTTCGATGTCAGTTATCTCATACGAACCAGCCGGTATTTTAATCTGCTTTCCACTGTTGTACTTAAACAGATTATTACTATTTTCTTCAATATTCGGGATAGTATTGTATGTGTAAAATCCAACAAGTCCTAGGCAATAAAACGTGTCAGGGTTCAGTTCTATTGGCGGGTAATAATTCACAGAGAGCACATTTGTATTAATTTGCAGTGTGAATGTCTGAGACATGACTGATGAATTTATATTGCTGTAACTGACTTTATTCCGCTAAAAATTGCAGACATAAATGTCCACAATTGTAACTATTAAATTTCTGATATCTATCATGATTATATACTATTTCACTCCCACGAAAATATTTTAACAACTCCGCGGGCGGTTGTAGATCACCGAAACTGTCAAAGTATGTAACTAAATTTCCACGCTTTCTATACGCTACCCAATGAGTGCCCACTCCTTTAACAGAATCTAAATTTATTACTGCACACTCGTTACGGAGAGGTTTTGTTGATGGAAGAGTGTCACGCATAAATACACCACGAAAATGCTTAATTTGTTCTCGTGTAGCATAGTTTTGAATATCTATATCAGTGAGCGGACGTCGAGGTAGCTTACTTAGTAGGTTTTTGGGGACTGCTTTAAATACAAACCCAAACCTTTTCGATATGGTTTGAGATATAGTCCACTTCCACTTTTACCTATTGCAATTGCTTCCATCGTCTTGTTATGTCGCTGTGATTCGGCCAATTTATTTCTAGCATCTTTGGAAGCGTTCACTGCTTTTGCAATTCCAGCAGCACCACCTGCTAGCGAACCAAGGGCGCTTAAACCCGCAAACAGTGGTATCAGCGGTAGAATTCCACCTTGTTTCGGTATTTGGATTACACGAGGAGTACGAACTTTTCTACGACCACCTGCCTCCTTAACTGCCGCCCTAGCAGTCGTGAGAGCAATTTTACCACCCTCTCGCTCATCCAATGATTTGAATTTTTTGATTGCTTTGCATACTTTTGATACAATTCCACTATTTAGTGCAATTTTCTTCTGCTTTTTTCTCCTAATACCCATTCAGCTGCTTTTCACCGAACTTTGCGTCTCCTGCTTTTACTCTTCTCCAGGCTGCTTCTTGAAGAATTTGATCAACTCTATGTCGATCTGATTGAAGGTTTCTTTGTGAATATGCAATGTCGTGTTCTTTACATGCACTGTCTAGAGGATTAATACCAGAATCACCTCTTGCTATACGCTTCTGCAACTTAGTACCCGGTCCGCAATACTGATAACCTCCAGGTATATGTATCTAGAACGACAGCTTGTTGATGAGTGAATTGATGATACCTCTTCCAGCGTATATGTTGTTATGAATGTGTGCACGTTATAATAAGTTTATATACAGTTGTAGAGCATTATATATTTTTTTAGTATCATGCGATTCGTTAAACAGAAACTATCATAAATCTTGATACGTGTATTGGTGAAGGTATATCGCTCACGAAAGGGATGCGTCATGGTATCTTGCTACCAAATACGTTGAGATGCTTAATTTGCGGTCCATCAAACTGTGGAAAATCTAATGTAATGTTGAGTTTGCTGTTTGATGAGAATGGTGTAAAGTTTAAAAATGTGTATGTCTACTCAAAATCACTATACCAATCGAAATATAAGTTTCTTGAAAAAGTTTTAAAACCACTCAAGGGCGTTGGATATTTCCCATTCAAAGAGAATGTGGACATTATGAAACCCAGTGATGCAAAACCTGATTCGCTTTTCATTTTCGACGATGTGGCTTGCGATAAACAGGATGTGATACGAGAATATTTCCGCATGGGGCGACACAATAATATTGATTCTTTCTATTTATGTCAAACGTATACTCGTATCCCCAAACACCTCATACGTGATAATGCTAATTTTATAATACTCTTCAAACAAAATGATTTAAATCTTAAACATGTTTATAACGATCACTTAAGCGGTGATATGACTTTCGATAAATTCAAGGAAATGTGCTCAGCATGTTGGACAGAGCCCTACAGTTTTATAACAGTAGATAAAGATTATGATATTGATAAGGGGAGATATCGTAAATATTTAGATCAGTATATAATAATAGGTAAATAGATTCAAATAGTCAGTATACAATAAAGTGTTGAAGGAGGAAGTTTTATTATCGGATTGAACCTGATTACTATTACCTGATTAAATCTAATTGATACCTGAATAATAATTATCTAATAAAACCTGATTAAACCCGTATATTAGCTGATTATACCTGATTATTAGCTGATTAAACCTGATTATTAGCTGATCAAACCTGATTATTAGCTGATCAAACCTGTTTATTAGCTGATTAAACCTGATTACTACCTGTTTCAACCTGTTATAAAAAATACTATGTGATGAGTAGAAATGTTAAACGGAAACTTATTGATGATCAAAAAGCTATTCGTAAAAAGTTGCTTGCTAGTAAATTGAATAGAACCGAAGAAGATGAACTGCTAAATAAAACTTATAAACCTCTAATCGAACCTTTGAAAAATTTAATAGCCACATCACAAAAACCGTAATTACAAAATATTTCAAATATTAAACAAGAGATTGCTAAATTATCCCCATCCAAAAACGAGCAGCCACAATAGGAAAATGATGATGAAGTTATTAAAGCTGGAGCTAAACGTAAAGCAACTAATTTCATACAAAAACCTAAACCTAAGCGGGTAGATTTTTTACCACGCGAACAGGAAATTTCATATGAAGATATACCTCAAGATGATGATGCAGATGAAAATGTTTTTGAAAGTGATCGACACATGTATCAAACGTTCATCGAAGATATAAACCCCCAAGCTATAGAGTCTTATTTAGAAGCTTATGCTCCTCTACCGAGACAATATATAGAAATGTTAATAACAGATGGAAAGGATGAATTAGATATACAAACGGGTATTAATATCAATCTAAATACTGATAAATGGATCATTGGAAAATCAAATGTCGAGGTCATCGGAAAAGATTTACGAATAGAATTGATTAAATACATCGGTACCCCAGGTTATTATGAATTACTTTTCAAGAAGAAGCCTATTGGTTATAATGATAATGACAAACGCAATTATAAAGGTATTTTGAAAAGAAACAATGTGCTGCGGAGAAATTACGATCCAAATTCACAGATTCAAGGAACTAAAACATATAAATATAGAAACATAATTAAACCACTTTTTGAAAAAGCCACTCCTCGAATACATTCCTGGTCAAGTTTCTCCCCATCTGGAAGGGGGCTGTTTGATTCATCTTTGAATATTCCAAAGAATAATATACTTAGAGTACAATATCGGTACTGGGATAGCCTTGAAGAGTTAGTAGACCGTTTGTGTCTTTTACACGCATCTAAGAGTGCTGGAAATACATCCCATCAGAATGAAATTGTAGCCATTGAAGAGGAATTACGAGAGGCTAATATAATAGAGTGAATCGCGTATTCATAGTTCAAATCAATGATGAGTGTCAACAAGTTTGGACGTCATTCAAATCGCAAAACGGTTCAAACACGAGGTCCTCCTGGGCCCGGATTTCTTTTTACTCGTACCGGTGATTTTAATGTTGAGAACAGAAGAATTTGTTACATAAGTGAACCGCTAGATAAGTCTGACGCTGCTACTAAAGATTTTGTTGATACTTCTATTAGTGACGTTAAACAATATTTGAAAATTGTAAATGAAAAGATTGATGTTGCTATTAAAGACTTCGTGATGTTGATGAAACACTCACAAAGGAAGTATCGGATTTAAAAACATTTGAAAATAAAATTAAATCAGATTTACTCAATTTAGATAATAAATTACAAACAACCATTAATATTATACCAAGCAATATTGACTCGAAACTTTTAAAAGTGCAAGAGGATATTGATCAACAATTTATTCATTCCCGTAATGAAATTGAATTACTAAAGAAACGTTTAAATGTACCACCAGCAACTACGCGCAGAGCAAGTATTAATTTAAGCACCATTAAACAGGATGTAGTGAATGAGTTGCAAAAACCAGCTAGAAAAAAAATTATCAGACGTAGAGTTATATTAAAAGGCATGGATGATTTATGGCAAGCAGATTTAGCCGAATTTGGTGCTTATGCTCGCGAAAATAAAGGTTATAAATTTATTTTGGTAGTGATTGATTGTTTCTCAAAATTTCTGTGGACTGTTCCGTTAAAGGATAAATCTGCGGTGAGTTTAACGGATGCATT
The DNA here is from genome assembly GCA_944588485.1 of Phosphuga atrata. NCBI lineage: Eukaryota > Metazoa > Arthropoda > Insecta > Coleoptera > Silphidae > Phosphuga > Phosphuga atrata. The sequence goes on from CALYMW010000455.1 coordinate 139,937, forward strand.
CAAGAAAATTTTTCGAGAGTACCCGTACACCACACAATCTGCAAACTGATCAAGGTAAAGAGTTTTATAATCAACAATTTAATGCATTAATGAAAAAGAATAATGTTAATCATTACTCAACGTACACCGCAGTAGGGAATGATGCTATGTTCTGGCGCCACCACAACCACCGACCTTGAAATTACAGATTCCTGTAAAAAAATTCCAAAAATTACAGATTCCTATAATTCAATTTCCCCTACTATATCACAGATGGCGCTTTACAGATTCCTGTAAAAAATTTCAATAATTACAGATTCCTGTAATTCAATTTCCCCTACTATATCACAGATGGCGCTTTACAGATTCCTATAAAAAATTCAAAAAATTACAGATCCCTGTAATTTAATTTTCCCTACTATATCACAGATGGCGCTTTACAGATTCCTGCAATTAAATTACAGATTCCTGTAAACAACCTGTCAATCTTTAACTTACCGCATTACAGATACCAATCTTTCTCAACTACATCACAGATGGCGCCACGTAAAAAATTAATAAAATCACAGATTATAGCTTTGCAGATCATTTGGTTGCCTAAACTATTAGTCTGATATTAGCAATTTCCCCTACTATATCACAGATGGCGCTTTACAGATTCCTGTAAAAAATTTCAATAATTACAGATTCCTGTAATTCAATTTCCCCTACTATATCACAGATGGCGCTTTACAGATTCCTATAAAAAATTCAAAAAATTACAGATCCCTGTAATTCAATTTTCCCTACTATATCACAGATGGCGCTTTACAGATTCCTGCAATTAAATTACAGATTCCTGTAAACAACCTGTCAATCTTTAACTTACCGCATTACAGATACCAATCTTTCTCAACTACATCACAGATGGCGCCAAGTAAAAAATTAATAAAATCACAGATTATAGCTTTGCAGATCATTTGGTTGCCTAAACTATTAGTCTGATATTAGCAAATCTAGTCTAACCTCGTCTAGTCTGGTTGTATTAAATAATCTTCAAAAATGTTACAAATAATTTCCGGTTATAATTAATTAATTATATTAAATTAAAACAAATTTAATTCAATTATTTTAAATATTTTTTAAAAATTCCCAAATACCCCGCACTAAAGGAAAAAATATTTTGGAGGAGTATTCAATAATTAATCAACATAACTTTTAATCAACATAAATTGAATGACTGCAACAAAATTTACACTATTATGCCAACAAAAGATATTGTAAAAGACAAGCGAGGTGATATGATCCCGGGGGATATATTAAAATTCCAAAATTATGATAGAAAAATGCGTATACCCTTTGTTGTATACGCAGATTTTGAATCAATATTAAAACCGATTGATACATGTTCACCAAACCCCGACAATAGCTATACCAACCAAACACATATACACATACCGTACAGTTTTGCCTATAATATAAAATGTTCATTCAATGATTCATTGACTAAATTCATCACTTATACCGGAGAAGATTGCCCGAAATTATTTTACTAGAACCTCTGTGCAGATATTAAGGAAATATATAGGAATCATTTAAGCGTCACACTTCCAATGATTAAATTTACTGAAGATGAGCAAAATTCCTATGATACGGCCACTTCTTGTCATATATGTAATAAATTAGTACAAGTACCAGACAAAGTCGCCGATCATGATCATTTAACGGGTAAATTTCGGGGAGCCGCCCACTCAAATTGTAATTTAAATTATAAAATTCCGAAAATGATTCCTGTATTTTTCCACAACATGTCAAATTATGATGTGCATTTATTTGTTAAAGAGTTTGGCTGCGATGAGGAAAAAATCGATATCATTGCCCAAAATAAGGAGAAATATATTTCAATCACCAAAAATCTACGGGTCGGTGAATATGTAGATAAAAACGGGGTGGAAAATAAAATTTACATAAAACTGAGATTTGTCGATTCATTCAGATTTATGGCTAGTTCTTTGGAGAAACTAGTAAAAAATTTGAGCGATGAACAATGCATAGAGGTTAGAAAATTTTTCCCTAACAATGAACATTTTATGTTATTACGACAAAAAGGTGTTTTTCCATACAACCACATGGACTCGTTTGAAAGGTTGACCGAGACATTTATCCCGCAAAAGGACTGTTTTAACGACTACCTAAATAATCATAACATCACCGACAAAGAATACAATTTTGCACAGACCGTTTGGAATACTTTTAATTGTCGAAATTTAAAAGATTACTCCGACCTATATTTAAAGAATGACGTATTACTATTAACGGACATTTTTGAACAATTTCGCAACGTGTGCACCACAACATATCAACTTGATCCGGCCCATTATTATACGGCCCCCGGACTAAGTTGGGATGCAATGTTGAAAATAACGGATATAAATTTAGAACTTTTGACCGACATAGACATGCACCATTTCATCTCCAAAGGCATTAGAGGAGGTATTTGTCAAGCCTCGCTGAGATACGCTAAGGCGAATAACAAATACTTATCCGAGTATAATTCGAACCAACCTAGTACATATTTAGCGTACTGGGATGCGAATAATTTGTATGGCTGGGCACTTTCCCAACTAATGCCTTACGGTGGATTTAAATGGTTGACGGAGACTGAAATCTCAAACTTTGACGTGATAGAAATAAGTGCTGATTCACCTATTGGTTATTTTGTCGAAGCGGACATCGAGTATCCTGAATCGTTACATTCCCCACATAACGATTTACCATTTCTAGCCGAAAGTATGATTCCTCCAAAATCAAAATTTAGTAATAAAAAACTCATTCCAAATTTATATAATAAAGAAAAGTATATTGTTCATTATCGAAATTTAAAGCAGGCAATAAATCATGGTCTCAAAATTACAAAAATTCATAGAATAATGGAATTTCAGCAATCCAATTGGCTAAAACAATACATTGATCTAAATACAACTTTACGACAGGCGGCTAAAAATGATTTTGAAAAAGACTTTTTTAAATTAATGAATAATAGCGTATTTAGTAAAACGATGGAAAATGTAGACAAACGAGTGGATGTTAAACTTATCAATCATTGGGAAAATATTGGCCGTAAACCGGGCGCGGAAACACTTCTCGCTAAACCGAATATGAAAAGTGTTTCAACATTCACCGAAAATTTAATCGCGATTCAATTTGAAAAATTAAAAAGTTCTATACAATAAACCGATTTATGTGGGGTTTTCCGTTTTAGAGTTGTCGAAATTATTAATGTATGAATTTTATTAAGATTTTTTGAAACCCCGATATGGTGATAAAATTGCTCTATGCTATTGTGATACCGATAGTTTTATCTCATTAATTGAAACTGATGATATTTATGTAGATATTAAAGAGAGCATTGAAAAATTTGATACGAGTAATTTCGGAGTTGCTAACGTTTACAACATACCATTAAAAAATAAGGCTGTTTTAGGTTTAATGAAAGATGAGTTAGGGGGTAAGATTATGTATGAATTTATTGCCTTACGACCTAAAATGTACACGTATTGTACGGAAGAGGATAAAGTGAATTGGTTCAAAAAGGCGAAAGGCGTTAAGAAGTGTGTAGTGGATAAAGATATTACTGGAGCCGATTACAAGGAGTGTATGTTTAGCGGTGAATTGTTATACCGGCGACAGAATATTTTTAGAAGCTATAAACACACTATCTTTACAATACAGCAAAATAAAATCGCACTGAGCAGTAATGATGATAAAAGATCTATCTATATTCACTTCCGTCTTAAAAAATTGTTTTGTATATATTTAAATTTTAATTATGTTTACTTATTTTCGATTTCAATGCAATAAATTCATATATAATGTTTAATATATTTAGATTGTAATTGTATATTATTTATTTATAAAATTAATTTTATGTATTATGTAATTGTTTATTATTTATTCATATAATAGGTAATTGTAATTAATGTTTATATCTGTTAAGTGTTAATGTAAATGAGATAGTTTATGGGTATCAAAGAAAATTTAATCTTGGATTGGATATATACGTGTGACTTTCGTTTTTCTATATTAATTCAGTAAAATGTAACAAATATGTATTTATATATACTGAATATAAAACTATATAGAAAGCAAATCCACATTCCTGAATAGTATTTATTATCGCAATTAAATTCTAAAATCACATATAAAATTAATTCTTCTCATTAGAAGTGAATGTAGGCAGTGATTATTATATAAATTATATAATAAAAACAATATATATGCTAAAACATTATAAAAGTGTTCTCATTTTCCTAAACTCTTGCGGTATTGCCGCCTATATAAACTTGCAATAAATACTTTATTAATCATTATAATATTTCTATATCTTTTGTAATTTTAATAAAACGTTCAAATGAATCCACCTCTTCATCGAAGTAAATAAATCACTTAAATATTGTCTTAAATTCAGCATATCACCTTCTAGCTGATCAATTAAATCTATTTCCTCAATAGATATGCTTAAATATAGATTTCTATTTATTTCTTCTGCAATTCTGATTGGTGATTGTTATTTTCTAAATTGATGATTGATCTCTTCTGCAAGCATCTTCCATTTTTTATCTTCCTCCGAACAAGTCACTCGCTAATATTTTTCCCAAGATTTACTTTTTTTCGACAACCATAACTTCGATGAAGAGGTGGATTCATTTGAACGTTTTATTAAAATTACAAAATATATAGAAATATATTATTTTAAAATATGCGCATATAAACAAATTCAATATAAAAAAAATGTTTTCAATAAAAATATGTATAATAATAAATACAATCATTTCCATATAAAAATTTTTATTTAACAAGATGTATCATAGAAATAGGTATATTAACAAACATTTAACAATTCTTTTATAATAATAAAATGAGATTAAAAACTATTAAGATTTTTTTTTTTTAAATAATTGTATAGACATTCCACATTTCTTTCACTGCATACTGAGTATTCATTAATATGATATACACATTTATGTTTCGTTTTAATTAAATTAGGGCAATCGTTAAATTCACCTTCATTATCCTGCTCTAAATTTTTTACAATAAAATCATTATTATGTAAATAAGAATTGAAAATTGAATTTAAAAACAGTTTCTTACAATATCCTTTCACAAAAATTATATTAAAACTATATGATTGTTTTTGAATGTGAAACATTAAAATATGTTGTAACAGTTTCAACGATAAATTCCCTTCGCTATATTTAAGTCCATGATAATGATTCTCCAACCATCGAGTTTGTTTCTTATCTGCAGCATGAAGAGATTGGAAGGATGTTGGTGGTTGGAATAAGTAGGTGTCTACATCCCTCTCATTAAATGATTTGATGGAAAGCTCCTTTGGTATGAACTCTCCATTTACATTAAAGCCTTGAACATCAATAATAAATCGCTTATTTATATAGATGTTTTGTTTCTTTATGAAAATTGGTCCCAGTAACTCTTCTAAATGATTGAGGATGAATAATTAAAAACTAACCGAGGATGAATGTTGAAAATTTCCCCCTCAGAGCCTATTAAAAATGTTGTATTTTTCTTCTCCATTGAGAGTTTTAAATTAATTTTTGAACTACCCCCGAATTTATCATATAAATAGGATAAGTTTAAAACTTCAACTAATGTCAGATAATTTTATATAACCGTTTTATAAAATGCATCACATTTAACTACCCCCCCAACTCCACCGCACAACTAGGTAAAATAAGTTTAAAATAGCAACTAATGCCATATCATTTTGTATGAGCGTATTTATATCCTAAGGTTATTAAAAAGGATATAATTTTCAAGGTTGAAATAAATTTGCTTAATAAAGCGGTAAAAAAATTTACGTAATTATGCATTTAATTGTGCAATAAAATATCCAGTTCTAACAAGAATTGTTGTTTTTTTTTCATTAAAAAAGGATTTAATTTTCAAGGTTGAAATAAATTTGTTTAATAAAGCGATAAATTTTTTACGTAATTATGTATTTAATTATACAATAAAATAATCCATTCTAAGAAGAATTGTTGTTTTTTTCCATTAAAAAAGGATATAATTTTCAAGATGCATGATTCGTTTTAATTAAGTTAGGATAATCGTTAAATTGAAACTAATAATAGCTTTTTAAAATATTTAATATCATTTTTATACAATTGCTAGGTTAGTATCATGTCAGTGAATTAAATTAAAAGAAATTAGTTTTGTTAATAGCACTTGTAACTTTTCTAAAACAACAATTCTGGGACAATTTATACCAAACATCTCATAATCTATTTTACCCGCACGCACAATCGTTTTTGTGAATTCGTTAAATTCAAAAAATTTGTCACCCTGAAAGAAATACAACAAACCATTTATATATCGGAATATTGAATCTATTCATCTAGGTATTCCAGGTAAATCAGATTGAATTGTTTCTAACGCTATTGATTTAACAACCTCTTTAAGTATGTACAATTCCTTGTATTTCTGTTGTGTTTGGTAATTCTAAACGATTATTTGCATCGCCACTAAATAATTAATTAAGTGTACGACTTTCAATTTCATATATTTCATAATTTATGAGAAAAACAATTTCTGTATCAGGTGCTCGATAAACTGCTTTAATTCTAGTGAAATTATCAATTGAAAAAGGTAACCAATCGGTGATTACTTTTGGTGATTCATAGATATCTTCCTGTAAATCTTTTATCCAAAACCAATCCTCATAAAACATGTATAATCTATTCTCAATAACAAGTAAAGCATCGAATTTTTTCACTTCACACAGATCGGGTGCATGTTTTTTCTTTGCTGGTATCTTAGCAACCTCTGTTGTCGTCGTTGATATCTTATTAGTCTCTGTTGTCATTGTTGTTGTTGTTCTAACGCTAGGATCAGTGGTTATAGAAGTAGTAGTACTTTTTGTTGTTCTAACGCTAGGAGCGGTGGTTGTAGAGGTAGTAGAACTTTTTAACAATGGAGGTCCATATCTGCGTTGAATTTCTCGAATATCATCCTTACTTAAATTTTTGAAATCATCATCATCTTCATACCATGGTTTTATCACAGATGATTTATCGTGTGAGTGTTTTAATCCCAATGTATGACCTATCTCATGTACAAGGATATTAAATAAACTATCTTGTCCATCCGGTACTTTATCAAATCCTGGATACCAATCCAAATCTTTATCTAAATGGATTTCAATGGGTTTTTCAGAGTCTGGAAAATATGCACACCTTCACCTAGCGACGCGCTGCAAGGTCCTTTTTGTCTACATTTAAAAAAATTATGAGATGCCTCTCTGAACGATCACTATATCAAAAATTGTTCGCGTGTTGGCGAAACTTTAATTGTGAATGTTTCTGCCATAGATCAAACGCTTTAAAAGTAGCATTCATATACTCAGAGTGCCATGGAAGTAGAGCAAAATGCCATGTTAATTCAGTTTTATTCCACTTAATGATTTTGTTATGGATATTTAGTGGTGAAGTATCATCGATTACGCCGCATCGGGGCTTCTTTATTAATGATAAAGTATAATTGTCTATATTACCCGATGTATCTGGTAAATTATAAAATTCTTGTAAATGAATTAAGGCTTCCAGTATCGTATCATTTTGTATTCTAGATAATGAAGTATTAATTGATTCCAAATATCCAAATCTTCTCAGGTACTTCACCGTTAACTCATAGTCACTTAAACTCAATACTATCGAAGCACATATTGTTATTATAAATATTATAATTGTATACATTGTTATCACTTTGAAAGATTTATCACAAATGCTAATTCAAATATTACTAGTTTAGGTATTTATATTCAAAGGACTAACCAATCGGATACTCAATAGATGATTCATCACTCATTTTATTTTTCAATAAACCGATAAATATATATACTCATGAAATTGTTTACGTAACATTAGCTAATCTAGTCCGATTTATTTAAAAAAAACTAATCACTTTTAAAATTTAAAAAATACTTCTGTCAATTAGAATGGTAATTAATTATGGTGAATAAATTTTTCCTATTCTGTTCTAAGAATAGGATGTATGTAAAATGTTAAGGTTACAATAAATTTACTTATTAAAGCAATAATAATAATTTACTGAGAGAGTTGTAATTGAGTTTTACAATCTAAATAATATGACTAGAAAATTAAAATACATAAAAGTAAATATTAAAATATATGGTTATAATACAAAAAAAATACAAACAATTTCTTACCTCCAACGTGAATTAAATTTTTAGCTGCCAAACCAGATCTTGGGGCAATTCTCCCGTAACAACCTTGTGGTAGTTGGATTTCAATTCCAGTATCAATTATTTCCTTACCATGGGCTGGAATTTTATAGTCGAATGCGCTTCTTAAATCATATCCAGCGGCTCTTTCTGATCTTTTACTTGGAACATAGGTTTCCGGAAAAGATATTGTAAATTTTAGAATGATGTTGTCAGCCTTTGAATTCATTTTTGAATTTATTGATATAAAAATTAAAAGGTTGTACTGTGTTTTTAAAACTAAAGCTGAAGTGTCTGTAGTCCCCTTTATATATCTAAATAGATGATGAATAAATTAATAAAACTAATCAATTAGAACGGGGAGAATTGATTTTTTCGTGCACATTGCATTGAAGTGTACATTCACTTATAATGAGTATAATTAATTTTTATATGTTATTTTACATTTAATTGTGATGATAAACACTATTCAGGAATGCGTATTTGGCTTTGTATTTTTACAGAATGGAAAATCTAAATAAATCTTAGTTTGATATTAGCAAATCTAGTCTAACCTTGTCTAGTCTGGTGGTATTAAATAATCTTTAAAAAATGTTACAAATACTTTACGGTTATGATTAATTATATTAAATTAAAACAAATTGAATTCAATTATTTTAAATATTTTTTAAAAATTCCTAAATAATTATAATAATAATAATAAAATAATTATAATAATAATTAATTAAATAAAAAAATTTATTTTTTATTGTTAATAAAATATTTGAGATTTTGATTTATATACATACAGTAGCTTCAAAAAACATATAAAACAAAACGGTAAAAAAATAAATTTAAATTTAAGGGCGCTTACTCCTAAGATACCAGTTGCATCCATCTTCATCCTTTAAAAGAAATTATGATTAATAAAAATAACAATTAGATAAATCAAAAAATATATTTTTTTCATTTTTTCAGGTCTGCTTACTCATGAGCTATCAGTTGCATCCTTCAACATCTTCTTCCTTAAAATTTTCTTTTCAGGTCCAGAGCAGCCGGCCGATATATTTTCCTCTTCATCCTCGTTTGGGTGGATTCGTTTTTTATTATTATCAACATCCTTAAATTTAATATCACCATTTTCGAAAACTCTGATAGACAGTCCTCTCCTTACTAACTCTTCTAATTCTTCAATTTTTTCGATGAAGGGTTGGTTAAATTTTGTTGGAAGGAATACTGTCCCAATTTCTAAATTTAGCAAAATAGCTTTATTAAATCTAGTTTGCACTACTTTTGCTTCCAAAATTATGAAATCATTATCTTTTGTCAATTCTTCTAATTTAATGTAGGACAGTTTCTTACCAATCAAATTAAGTTTTTCAATTAATGACATGTTTTTTAGTAGTGTTACTATTTTGCTTTATAAGTTTTTACTGAAGCTACTGTATATAAATCCCCTTTTATATACTCAAATATTTTATGAAAAAAAATTTACTAACTATACGTTTATTACAACAAGAATGAGAATAATTAATTTTAGATTATTTAATACCACCAGTTAGACTAAATTTTCCTTCCTGGAAAAAGCAAATCCGCATTCCTGAATAGTATTTATTATTGCAATTAAATGTAAAATAACATAAAATTAATTATTCTCATTTAAAGTGAAAGTGCACTTCAATGCAATGTGCACGAAAAAATCAATTCTCCCCGTTATAATTGATTAGTTTCATATAATACCACCAGACTAGATAAGGTTAGACTAAATTTTCCTTCCTGGTAAAAGTAAATCCACATTCCTACATAGTATTTATTATCGCAATTAAATGCAAAATAACATATAAAATTAATTATTCTCATTCTTGTTGTAATAAACGTATAGTTAGTAAATTTTTTTCATAAAATATTTGAGTATATAAAGGGGGATTTATATACAGTAGCTTCAGTAAAAACTTATAAAGCAAAGTTGTAACACTACTAAAAAAACATGTCATTAATTGAAAAACTTAATTTGATTGGCAAGAAATTGTCCTACATTAAATTTGAAGAATTGACAAAAGATAATGATTTCATAATTTTGGAAGCAAAAGTAGTTCAAACTAGATTTAATAAAGCAATTTTGCTAAATTTAGAAATTGGGACAGTATTCCTTCCAACAAAATTTAACCAACCCTTCATCGAAAAAATTGAAGAATTAAAAGAGTTAGTAAGGAGAGGACTGTCTATAAGAGTTCTCGAAAATGGTGATATTAAATTTAAAAATTTTGATAATAATAAAAAACGAATCCACCCAAACGAGGATGAAGAGGAAAATATATCGGCCGGTTGCTCTGGACCTGAAAAAAAAATTTTAAGGAAGAAGATGGATGCAACTGATAGCTCAGGAGTAAGCAGACCTGAAAAAAATGAAAAAAATATATTTTTTGATTTATTTAATTAATTGTTATTTTTAATAAACATATTTTTTTTAAAGGATGAAGATTTTAAAGGATTTTAAAGGTTGCAACTGGTATCTTAGGAGTAAGCGGCCTTAAATTTAAATTTATTTTTCTTACCGTTTTGTTTTATATGTTTTAAGTTTTTACTGAAGCTACTGTATGTATATAAATCAAAATCTCAAATATTTTATTAACAATAAAAAATATTTTTTTTTATTTAATTAATTGTTATTATTGAACACTCCTCCAAAATATTTTCCTTTATATCCACTCCTAGTCTGGTCTTAACTGATCTAATCCAGTCCTAGGCAGATCCTATCTGATCTAATCCAGTCCTAGGCTGATCCTATCTGATCTAATCTGATCTAATCCAGTCCTAGGCTGATCCTATCTGATCTAATCCGATCTTAGGCTGATCCTATCTGATCTAATCTGATCCTAGGCTGATCCTATCTGATCTAATCTGATCCTAGGCTGATCCTATCTGATCTAATCCAGTCCTAGGCTGATCCTATCTGATCTAATCCGATCTAATCTGATCCTAGGCTGATCCTATCTGATCCAATCCAGTGCTATAATAATATATTCTATAATATATAATATATCTCAAATATTTTATTAACCTCCAAAATATTTTCCTTTGTTGTGGGCTATTTAGGAATTTTTAAAAAATATTTAAAATAATTGTATTAAATTTGTTTTAATTTAATATAATTAATTAATTATAACGGGAAATTATTTGTAACATTTTTGAAGATTATTTAATACCACCAGACTAGACGAAGTTAGACTAGATTTGCTAATATCAAACTAAGATTTATTTAATAATATATTAGTTCAACCTAGTAGTCCAGTATTTAATCATATTTTTTTTTATTTAATTAATTGTTATTATTGAATACTCCTCCAAAATATTTTTTCCTTTACTGCGGGGTATTTGGGAATTTTTAAAAAATATTTAAAATAATTGAATTAAATTTGTTTTAATTTAATATAATTAATTAATTATAACCGGAAATTAAGGAACATTTTTGAAGATTATTTAATACCACCAGACTAGACGAGGTTAGACTAGATTTGTTAATATCAAACTAATAGTTTAGGCAACCAAATGATCTGCAAAGCTATAATCTGTGATTTTATTAATTTTTTACGTGGCGCCATCTGTGGTGTAGTTGAGAAAGACTGGTTTCTGTAATGCGGTAAGTTAAAGATTGACAGGTTGTTTACAGGAATCTGTAGTTTAATTGCAGGAATCTGTAAAGCGCCATCTGTGATATAGTAGGGAAAATTGAATTACAGGGATCTATAATTTTTTGAATTTTTTATAGGAATCTGTAAAGCGCCATCTGTGATATAGTAGGGGAAATTGAATTACAGGAATCTGTAATTTTTGGAATTTTTTACAGGAATCTGTAAAGCGCCATCTGTGATATAGTAGGGGAAATTGAATTACAGGAATCTGTAATTTTTGGAATTTTTTTACAGGAATCTGTAATTTCAAGGTCGGTGGTTGTGGTGGCGCCAGAACATAGCATCATTCCCTACTCACCGCCATGAAAGCATGTATGGCTGAACGGGTTATTCGAAGAAAAGTTATATCGAGTTATATATTGGATGAGATACCTAGAAATTACAATGCAACAAAACACTCTACAATTGGTATGAAACCTAAAGATGTGAATTTAAATAAAGAGAAACAATTACTCAAGACAGTTTATTCACATATAAAATTTGCTGATAAAGGACAATTTAAAGTAGGTGATTTTGTACGTATTAGCAAACAGAAGGCGATGTTTGCTAAAAGATATACTCCTAATTGGTCAACAGAACTGTTTAAAATTCAAAAAGTTAAAATTTCCAATCCTGTTACATATTTATTGGAGGATATAAAGGGTAGACCAATCCAAGGAGCATTCTACGAATATGAACTACAAAAGGCTAAACATCATGATGTGTACTTGGTTGAAAAAGTGTTACGTCGTAAAGGATTGAAAGTGTATGTGAAATGGCTCGGCCTCGATAATTCACAAAATAGTTGGATTGATAATACTAATGTACTTTAAAATATGTATATACTCATTGAAAATAGTGACGACTATTATACTACCTGTAATTTTATTTATAAACTTGTTAATAAAATATTTTTTTTATTTTACTAATTACTTAGTTTTATTTATTACCACCTATAACCCTGAAACTGAATAAAATGGATAAGTAAAACGATACATATTGTTAAATTATTATTTTTATTATAATTATATACATATAACAATATACATATTTCTCCTAACTATCAACATATTTACAATTACTGATAACAACATCATTATAATTACGAAAATTAGGGAATAAATAAAATAATTAGGAATTCCTAACGGTATTGGTGGTATTATAGTTGTTGTTATATTGTTTTCATTTCCGTCGGATAATGATGTTGGTTGTGATGATGAGCTATCTCTCGTATAATTGGATTCAACTGAAGACTCTGAAGACTTAGAGTTTTCATCTAATCTCAGCTCGATGATATTTTCCCAAGGAGTGGGTAATTTTGTTTGTAAACTTTCCCATTGATCACTTTTGTAAAATGATCGATTTGGAAACACGTACATTAGTTTGTAGTTTATCACACCATTTTCATCACTATCATCGGTATTTGCTTGTGTTGTGCATGTAGGTGGTATGATAACTAGCAGTAGAATCATTCGTCTCCATCTTAGCGGCCATGTATCATTTTTTTCAATATTCATACAAATATAACATTCTACAATCTTACCCGGGGTCGTGGAAAAGAATGTATTATCGAATAAGCCCACCATCAAAATGTAATTTGCAATGTTGATCAACATAATGATTTTTTGCGACTAACAACGAAATGTTTTCTGCTTTTCAACAATACATTTATAACAGTTATAGCGAGCTGGTAGGGGTCCATCAATATGATCCACATCAGTTGGTAAATTGTAATGTTTGAAGCATGGGAGATAGGTGGCTATTTCTTCATTTTCCTAAAAATGTGGTGGTAGTGAATTCCACATCGAATATAGTTCTCGAGGTGTTGTATGGTTCATTAAATGTAATTTATACTGGCTACAACAGTAACAAGCACAATGCTTATTCCTTGATACAAAGTTCAGAAAAAAGTTGATAACACTTTTTAGCATCTTGATAACTTCTTATTATTAATTTCAATCGTTGTATATTTTCAATGTGTCGCTCCAGTCGTGCTTTTCTTTGTACTGCTGTATCGTCGTCGATGATCTTAACCATAACACTGTCGCGTTGTTTCTATGGCTTTAATTGATTTCAATTTATTATATGCTAATATTTCATAAATACAATCTATACATTCAAAGTGATGACTGGATGAAGAAAATTGTAGCAGACTTTGCAACGTTGGTATGACTTCACTATCTTTAGGTAAATTTATAAAATGTTTTAGACACTCGTTGTAATAATTATTAAAGTTTAATGTTTTCAAACCTTCCAAGCGGTAATCGATTAATTTAAATAACCCATCTAACTTGCATGCCACCTCTCGATCCAAATCGAACTGAACTCCTCTGCTTTGTAACGTAATATATCTGTTTCTATTCCTCCTGGGTTATAAATGAAGAGTAATGGTGCAGTTATGGTAAACGGGAACTATTTCGGTATATGGTATTTCTTCCGTTTGAGCTTCTGGTAAACAACTGCAATTGGAACACTTTCTATTAACACCTCTCTGTCGTCTAGTCGTAAAGAATGCATTAACCTTCTGCCATTCATTTTTTAATGTTTACCATTCAATTGGTATTAATGTTAGACTGTTTTTCGAATTGAATATTCGAACACACTGATAAAATCCTCGAACTGCGCTGAATCCAGTTGAAACTGATAATGACCTGGAGATAGAGTAACTAACTTCATTTATGAGACGATATTCACTTTTAATCTCATCATCGAACTCTTGTAGTAAGTCATCTAAGAATGTAGATCAACTTATACCCGAATCTGGTGCGGTTATCGTTAGAGTTGTTAAAGACATTACGTTGATATTACTAATTCAATTTGTGTGTAGTTCCCATATTTATACTCAAAATCGAACATTCAATAAGCCAATCAAAAATGCTAATTAAGTCAAGGTCAAACAAGTCTCTAATTTTAGTTACTTATGTTCTTACATCACGAAATTGTTTATTTTCAAAAGCAATTCTTTTTGTGTGACTAAAAATTAATTAAAATGTCAAGGTTTTGTGTATACACTTGTAATGAGAATAATTAATTTTGTGATTAGCATAAATGATTTGCTAAAAAATATGTGGAAATTAAAACGTCATGGTTGAAAAACATTTACTTAATAAGCGTTTAAGGCGGGGAGAATTATACAATAAACCAGTTTTAAGAATGCAGGTTCTAATGTGAATAATTAATTTGATATGCAATTTATATTTTAATTACATCATTTTAATTGTGATAGTAAACATTATTCAGTTTTAATAATGCGGATTTGCTAATCTAGTCTAACCTTGTCTAGTTTGGTGGTATTAACTAATCCGGTCTGGTGTTATCTGATCCAGTCCCGTTCCAGGATGGAAAATTTAGTCTGACCTTATCTAGTCTGGTGGTATTATATAAAACTAATCAATTATAACAGGGAGAATTGATTTTTTCGTGCACATTGCATTGAAGTGCACATTCACTTTTAATGAGAATAATTAATTTTATATGTTATTTTAAATTTTAATTGCGACAAAAAATACTATTCAGGAATGCGGAATTGCTTTTTCCAGGAAAGAAAATTTAGTGTGACTGGTGGTGATAATAACTAATCTATATAAAAGGGGGATACAAAACTCAACCTAATAGTTCAGTATTTAATCCTATAATCCACTAAATAGTCTTAGGCAACCAAATGCACAAGAAAACTTGTAATTTAATTGTAGGGATCTGTAAAGCGTCATCTGTGATGTAGTAGGGAAAATTAAATTATAGGAATCTGTAATTTTTCAATTTTTTTTTATAGGAATCTGTAAAACGCCATCTGTGATATAGTGGGGGAAATTGAATTACAGGAATCTGTAATTTTTTTAATTTTGACAGGAATCTGTAAGCGCTATCTGTGATATAGTAGGAGAAATTGAATTAGGGGAATCTGTAATTTTTTAAATTTTTTACAGGAATCTGTAATTTCAAGGTCGGTGGTTGTGGTGGCGCCAGAACGAACTATCTTTCCCTACTCACAACACCCATTAACGCCTTCCAAATATAATAAATTTACTGGTCTTTCCCTAGTCTCATTAGTATGGTAAATTGGTCCTACTACGTCATGTTGTTTAGATTAAAATTAAATTCCAAACCATAAACGTTAATGTTAAAGTTATTATTCATATTACTCATATCTCAGTATCATATGTTTTTAGATTATGCCGGCATAATGACTACTTAAATTTTTAATTTGAAGACAGAGACAAGCAAATTCGCAATGTATAATTTGAAGACAAATAAACAAGTATATAAAAGACAAACCAGACAAAGGTAATCTTAGTAGTGTAATATACAAAATTCTATGTAAAAACTGCGAGAAATAATATGTTGCCCAAACTACACAACTAGTAGGAAACAGGATCAAGCAATATATAAGGGTTTGCCAACCTCAACATGTCGGGAAAGAGAATAAAATGGCTCAAGCAGACCACAAATTTAGAGGACAAATTTTCAATTTTTAAGAATACAATGTTCTATTCTATTATATATATATATATATATATATATATATATATATATATATATATATATATATATATATATATATATATATATATATATATATATATTCTATTCGATAGTTTTAAAACCTAATTCCGGATCTGGATAAAAAGATTTCATTTTTTGTAGCTGATTTCAAGAAAAGATGACAAAAAGCTAACAGAAAACATGACAGGTTCTTATAAAAACTGGTTGAACACTACACAAATTACGTACATGTATATAGTTCAGAAAAAAATACATATTAAACTTTGTATTGTTATTAAAAAGATTTTTAGTTATCATTTTATATTCTAAATTTTGCTCAAATAATTTTTGCCAAGAAATCATGCATTCGGCCCCACTGCGCAACGTTTGTTTTCTGGTTCATTCAATGATTGGGTGAAAATTCAAAATTCTGTCAGAAGATGTCTCTTTCATATGCCATGATGTTTTAATCTCCCCGTTGTTTATATTTCTATGTATTTTACTATCTAGAATAGAATTTCTAGAAGAAAAGACTGTATTTATTAAGTCATTCATTATCAAATTAGCAAATATGGGGCTAATGCAGCGGCACCTACATAGGACCAACCCGAAGAAGTTTCGAAACCCGGTTTTATGAACACAAACGATCTCTACGATTGAAAAATAACAAATCTACCTTCGCTAATCACCTAATAACCACAGGACACCAAATTTCGGCAAACAACCAGCCGACAATATTACATCGCATGGAAAAAGGATTAAAAATGGACCTACTAGAAACTTTAGAAATCGGAAAAACCATCAACAACAGTTCTAGTAACTGTCTCAACGAACAGACCGAATTTCTGCACCAATCACCACTCTTGAAAATATGGCAAAGCCCATGTTAAAATCATATAAATATATGTAATTTTTTAATGTTTGTATTAGATCTGAAGATGCCACTGTGTTGGTGAAACTAGTAATCAATAAAATATCAAGTGAAACAAATCACATAAGTTGTTTAATTTTTTAAAAACCTATTTAAAATGTCGTTTCATATAGTTAAGGCTAAAACAATTAATGATTTAAATATGGGGCTGGCTGGGTTGCCCATCGCGGAACCACTCGTTTGTTTGTATAATTGGTTGTCGAAACTAAAATAAATGTTTTCAAATAGAAATTCTACTATTTTGAGTAGTGATTTTTTATAAAAATCACTACTAATATAATAAAACGTATCGCATTTAAGGAATCTCCATTTTTTGTTAATATATTTAGTAGATAATATTTGTTAATATATTTAGAAATTTAAAGCAGGCAATAAATCACGAACTCAAAATAACAAAAATTTATACAATAATAGAATTCAAACAATCTGATTGGCTTAAACAATATATTGATATAAACACTACTTTACGACAGACAGCTGAAAACGATTTCGAAAAGGCTTTTTAAATTAATGAACTGTGTATTTTGCAAAACTATGGAAAATGTGAATAAACGAGTGGATGTAAAACTTGTTAATCACTGGGATGATATTGGTTGTAAAACTAGCGCGGAAACACTTCTCGCTAAACCGAACAAGAGAAGTGTTTCGACATTCACGGAAAATTTAGTTGCTATTCAGTTAACAAGTTAAAAGTTATTTATAACAAACCGATTTATGTAGGTTTTTACAAAGGTGCTCGGCCTTATCTTAGAGTGTGAATTGATTGTCAATTATTTACGCCTGATCTGGGGTTGACTCATACAAATTATTCGCATCCCAGTACGCTAAATATGTACTAGGGTGGTTCGAATTATACTCAGATAAGTATTTGTTATTCGCCTTAGCGTATCTCAGCGAGGCTTGGCAAATACCCCCTCTAATACCTTTGGAGACGAAATGGTGCATGTCTATGTCCGTAAAAAGTTCAAAATGTCAGTCATTTTCAGCATTGCATCCCAGCTCAGTCCGGGGGCCGTATAATTATGGGCCGGATCAAGCTGATATGTCGTGATGCATACGTTTCTAAACTGCGTGCGTTCGGCATCCTAGCTATCGCCGTCGAGCTGTCGACGTCAGAAAATACCATTCTTTTTTTTGCACGGTTTTTTGACAATTACCCCCTTACCGCGCGGCCGAATCAGGCTTTTGCGGCACACGGCGATCCCGCCCGCCGATACGCGTATTTAGGTACCACTCCCGGTTTCCTGCGTCGCTCGCTTCACCCTGTGCGGCCGAAATGCCGAAAACAATCCGCAATCGCCTGTTTGGCCGGCAATTTGCGAGTTCGACGGTCGGCGGCGAGAATTTTGGTTCGCATCGCGCTGGACAGATGCGGGAAGCTAAAAAACGGATCCGCACCTCCATTGGGCCCCCGATCCAGAAATCTCTCCATAAATGTGTAGGGTGCACTATAAAAGTGCACGTTCTTTTTTAACACTGTCTGCGTTCAACGTGCCGCGGAGACTGGCAATTTTACCGAAGCAGTTGTTACCCGTTGTTCCATAAACCTCATGTAAATTTCCAAGTTCCGTCCAAGACGCATCCCGAACGAGTTCGTTTGAGAAAAGTTCGTCGTGTTCGGGCAAGTTTCTTGTCGAAAATTAAAGTGCGTGGATTATTTCGGGCCAATTAGTAAAAATAGTTGTGAAAACGGTGATATTTGTCGAATTATGTGAAAAATTTTCTGTGGTTATGTACGGTGTGTTTCTATTCTTACTTTTTTATACATTTATTTCTATAATAAACAAACTTATTAACAGATAATTTCTATACTCCATACACATTTTTTTCCTACGAGAATCCTTATCTTTCGCATTTAAACTAAACAATTTAGTTACATTACGTTATTGACATATCTCGGATTAATTTAATTAGTAATTAAATTTAATTATTTAATCAAGTCAAGTCAATTGGAATCATATCAACAGACAAACATCCGCCCCACAATTTATCATTTTTAATATTCAATTTTATACTCTGCAGTATATCCTTATCGGAGATTTTAGCGCCGACTATTCCCCGTAAATGTTTGTTGTATCATTCATCTAAGTTTACATGTTGTGATAATTGAATAAAATTACGTAAATAGGTAAATACGTTGTCGGGTTAACAATTCTGTAGATATCCATAGAGGAGATTTCAGCTTCAAACGCAATAACGCATTTCTCAAAAAACGAATTGTTATTTTCAGATGTCGGTGTGATAAGGGCAGATATCATTGAAGCATTAGGCCAAGTAATTATATCCTAGCATATGTATTCAACATTTTCACAACTAGTGTTCTCCTCAATGAAACCTCCTCCATGAACCCTCCTCGATGAAAAACATATTTATACTAACCGCTAATCCTTATTTACGTTGTTATATAGCTGATTTTTGTGTGTGACATTAGCTTTTTCTATAACACTAAGTTTAGTAGTTAGTTTGGAAACTATTAGTTAAGACACAATTGCACCAATCATAAAAGTCATGTTTGCTCGAGCTTACTATTTCTCCACGATGATTATGTTAGGAGATCGGAAGAAGCAGCTTTAACAATAATGACTTGCACACATATTACAGCGAAACTTTACACAACTAGTTTTACTAGAGGCCATTTGTCTTCCAAATGTAATTGGGTTTTCTTTATAACAATCAACACACCGTCTTTTAACATCCGTTTTTTCCTCGTTCACTACCTTTAGCCTTGGATGAAGAAACAGCTGATTGGTTTATTGAATCAAGAACATGTGCATATTTTTCTCTACTATTATCACAGTCACCATTCAAACTCTCAACTTTATTCTTTTGACATCTAGGAAGAGTCTCATATGATGGTGATGAACTAATGGTGAAGGTGCTAAGTTAATCTAAGTAGGGCCAAATAGATGGATTTTTTACGGACACGCTTCTCACCAAATACAATCCCCATCTTAAAAGTAAAACACCAGCGTTAACACTGAATTATAAATACTATCCACCCCTAATTATATCGTACAGAGTTCTTTGAATCGGTGAGGGTGTAAGGTTTATGTAACCCCACGCTAAACAGGGTGTGAGGTCTATGTAGCCCCACGCTAAACAGTGTGTGAGGTCTATTTTTAGTCAGCTTTTATCCGCTTTTCTCATTGGTTTAGTTGGGTTAGCATTAGGCTAGGTAACGGAGGTTAGGAATGCAGCGCTCTTTATTCATAACCTCCGTAACCTAACCTAACTCTTCTCACCAAATACAATCCCCATCTTGATAGTAAAACACCAGCGTTAATACTGAATTATAAATGCTATCCTCCCCTATTTACATCGTACAGAGTCCTTTGAATCAGTGAGGGTGTGAGGTTTATGTAACCCAACGCTAAACATAGTGTGAGGTATATGTAACCTAACGCTAAACAGGGTGTGGGGCAGAGGCAGATTTAGGGCGGGCGAGGTGGGCGCGCGCCCTGAGTCCCCTACCTCTTAGGGGCCCCGCAAAAACCTAACTTTACAGTTTTTTTATTGACAGTAATTTGGGTTTGATATGTGCAATTTTAATTAGTACTTGATCTTTGAATTAATCACTCATCTAAAAAAAATTATATTTTCTTTTCATTGGTGTCTTTAAAATAAAACGACATATTTCAGGAGCCTATAAAAGACGCAAGCAGGCTGCCAACCAACAGAAATGAGCTTTGGACAAATTTATAAGTGGCCCTGGTCACTCAGGGCCACTTATAAAACAATTAAAATGAAGGACAAGGAGTTTCCATCAGTCAACGAAAAGAGCTAGATAAAGTTGAAAACAAAGGTATAGAAAGTAAAAATGATGACCAAAATGAAGAACCAGTCAATATTCAACCAGGTGAAAAACTTAACTTAAAACAAACATTGAAATTGTTGATTAAATTTGTTGTGCTTGTATTGTTGCGGGTTAAACACGTGGCATGCGCTCTTGGAGGGTTCTCCGATTTATCGATCCATCCACGATGTAATGATTCCATCCACGGGTAACGATTGTTACCCCCATCCGCGATGCTCCTAGGTATTTAAACTGGAAAACTCTGGATACAGAACCATATCGTGTCTTGGTGGGTAGACTGTTGGACGAGGATCGTTTTATATACTGTGTTTTTTTCATATGATATTAGGAGACCAGCCCTTTGTGAAATTTCGTGTAATTTTTCAAGTGCATGCTTTGCTGCTTCTCTGGTATTCGATACTATGGCAAAAGCACCAACAAACGCCAAACATTTGATATTAGCTCTATAATCTCTTCTCTTACCAATGTGTATTCCCTCAATCTCTTGTTCCCAAGTTCTGATTATTTCTGCCAGAACCATATTAAAAAGGATGGGTGAAAGTCCATCTCCCTATCGAACACCTGTATGTATTTCAAAAAGTTAAAAATTTCTCCACCAAACTTAACCCTTGATGTAGTATCAATGAGAATTTGTTACATTAATGCCCTGGTTTTCCTATCAATTTTGAACTGATCCAAAATGCTGATGAGAGTTGGTCTGTCGACGGAGTCGTAGGCTTCTTTGAAATCAACAAAGGTAACCACGGTGTTTCTCGTATTATAAAGATCGTATTGTAAAGATATCGTAGTATAAGATCGTATTTGCTTCGTATCATATTTGATTGTCTTCAGACTCCAAATTTGTTCCGTGCATGAGCGCCCCTTGCGGAAATCTGCATGATATTCTCCTATCTGTGGGTCTACTTGAGGTTCAAGTCTATTCAAGAGAGCTTTCGAAAGAATTTTGTACGTAACTGGTAGGAGGGAAAGGCCTCTATAGTTGTTCGGGTTCATCTTATCACCTTTTTTATGATGCGGGTATCAGTGCACATTTTCATGCTGGGGGATTTGTTTACAATTGAGAAGATTGTTGAAGTACTCAGGTAAAATTTGACAATTCGCATTGGTTTTTGTCTCAATTAAACCATAAGATCGACGAAAGCACAGGCTGGATGGTCGATATCCCGTAAGGTTCTCTTTAAAATTCTGTAAAAACTCCTAGTATTATTTTTTGTAATTTCTTGTTCTATTTCCTCTAGTTGTTTTTTTTTTAAACTATGTCTATCTTTTCTAAGATCCTGCGTTCCTGAGAAGATCCGATAATTCTGTCCGGTTTGACGTGTTTGTTTCGTTGATTTCTTGCAAAATACTGTCCCTGTTTTTTTAAATATTCAGGGTCAGTCTTAAAAATTTCTTAATTGACGTGGTCTTCTCCTGTTGGGTTGGAGTTTAACATTAATTTGTAACAAGTAGTGATCAGAATCGAAGAAACCTTTCCTCGATTCCAGTCGAAACCAGTCCGTAGATTTATATAATTTTACAAGTTAAATAAAAGTTTTTTAATTAGTGTTTTATTTTAGTAATTATAGTATTAGTTCTTTAATTAGTGGCATAAACCTAATGCATTTTTCAATTCAGGGTAAACTTTTGAATCCTTAATTGTTCCAGAGGTTATTAAATAAGTTTTTGCTGTTGAATATCACTAAATGAGCATCAATTAAACACAATTTAATTCAATTAGTACCTTGAATAAAATTATTGTTTGTATTACAACAACAAATTATTTTTATAATTTATCTAAACATCTTAAGTTGGAACATGTTAAAAAGAACGTTGAAAGAATTTGCATGAAACTATTTAAATTTGTCCTACATATTTATTCCAATATATTATTATGTAGGTACATTGTCTACAATATTTCCAATTTCATTTTCGAATTTGTATTTGTATTTATGATATAATTTGTTTTTTATTTATTAATAACAAATATTACTTGAAAATATTTTGTATGCTACTTAATTGTCTGCAGAAAGTTTATAACTGTTATAAATATTAAATGAGAATCCAAATTCATGTTTTATTTTCAGTTTTACTAACTAAATATTGAGACTTATTTTGAAACGAATCAACATTTACTGCCGATATATTTTATCAATTTCAAATCAGTTTTACAAGCAGTTGAAATCACAATTTATAAAAAATACAAAAATCGATTACGGTCTCTATTTTTCTCCAACGATTAAGATACATTGATTTAGGCCTAACAAATGTTGTTACCTGTTTCCTTAACCAAGCTTTTCTAATCTGTATTGATAAAGGTGTCGAGCTAGTTTCGTCGCATTTTTAAGGCGATGAGAAAATGCTGTCCCTAATTTATATGGATATATTTTTCATTTTATTTTTATTTATCATTATCCTTTATCATTAATAAGCAGCATGTTAAATTTGATTTCCAAATTTAACTAAATTCGCCAAAAAGATCAATTAGAGTTATTATTCATTGTCCGAGAATTGCCTAGATTTGTGTAACAATATTTACAATTAGAAATTAGTAACCCCTTTTCCCCATTACACACAAGGGGGAGAAGATAAGAAGGTCTAAAACCACCCCAAGAGGCAACCTCACCTGCACGAGCGATGACCCCAGTCATCCGGTACACCCTCTTAGACAACAAACGAGGCTCTAGCGACCGAGTGGATGAAATGACACATCTAGACGAGCCCTATTAATAAGCATTGACCAGCGTGATAGGTAACGGCTAAACACCTATTAACATGAAAGATACAAAAAGAACACGGCCCTTAGTACCCGGCGGACCGCCCAACCAAGGTAGTGGTCAAAGGGCGCAAAGAATTACCGGAAAAATGCAGTCTACTAAAGCGAGAGACGAACACTGCACATCTCTACTTATAATACGAGAAAACTCTTGAGGCGAAGAGAAAGTCCACCAACTTAAAGAAAAACGGAACTAACTCTATGGGGATATAGTAGAATATGGTACAAATACCTGGCTATAGTACGAAGAAGAGAAAAGCAGACCACCCTAAAATTAGGACATACTCTATACTACAGAAGAAACGAAGAGAGCTCAGATGGAGGAATAGGTTTCCTAATCCACTAGAAACAGTAAAACTATAAAACTACAAAAGCACCCACTACATACAAACCAGCTGAGAATAGTAAATAAAGAGTAAACAGTAAAAATACCGAAATGCGACAGGAAATACATTTGAGACTCTAGCAAGAGATGGGTAGCGAAGACTAGAGAAGAGAACAGAACCATGAAAGTACTCAGACAAAAAATAACACCTGAAAAAGAAAAAATTACCAATCTCGAAACGGACGAAAACGTCCAAACTATCAGAATAAAAGAGAAGATAATTGAAACTGTAAAACGCTTCTATTTAAATCTGTATAGTGCTTACGGAATATACCCCAATCATTCCCCGAATTCTAAACAAGCGATCAGAAGATAACCAAAGAGGAAATCTCAAAATGACCGAAATTAAAAAATGATGGAAATTAAAAACAACAAGGCGCCCAGGAAGGATGATATTAGGATCGAAGAAAAGAAAAGGAGGAGAAGAGTTATTAGAAGCCATAAAGACCTTATTCAATAAGTATCTCACAAGGAATAACAAGGAATAACACCAATAACATGCAACAATCATTATTATGAGCAATGTTCCCGTTAAGCTGCGCGGGTGCGCGAACGCGCAGCAGTTTTCTTGATATTTTAAAATCTGCGCAGGTAAATTAAGTTTCCGCGCACTTAAATTACGAGACGTTGATTTTGTCCTCGAAATTAGGAAAATTTCGGAAGAAAAAAGATTAATTTACATATATATATATATATATATATATATATATATATATATATATATATATATATATATATATATATATATATATATATATATATATATATATAATTATATATGTATATATACATATATATAGATTTAAAAAGACATATTATTCAAAAACAGAATAGAGGAGCTGCTAATAAACCACAAATATTGGAAAAATGTTAATTTTAAAAATGTAGAAATGATAATGGAAACACCTGAAGAACGTCACGGAAAAAAGAGAAAAACAAGAACGGTCAAAATCTGATTTTGAGAAAGTTAATGTATTAATCTGAAACGTAATATTGGCTATACGTATTAAAACGAATACGTATCAATCAATTCCGTTCCTAAGATCCATAAGCATATGGAAGGAAAATTTAAGTTTTAGGCCAAAATTTAACTTAAAATTAAGTTTTAAGCCACAATATTGGCGATGTCAAAATTATGCTTTTGAATTCACCGAATGTATAAACTATATCCTGGAAAAAAATCTATTTAAAGAAATGAAAATTCAACCTTCTATACATTAATTGTTGACGAAAGTACCGATATTTCTATACAAAAGTACTAATTTTGGATTTTAAATATCGTGATAATGATATAAATTACAAAAGTGTATTTATTGGTATAATGAAAGTCGAACATTGTGACAGCATTTGTACTAAAAAATTATTATTATTAAATTTAGTCTGAAAGTGTTTACAAAATGTTTCACCGATCGAATATGAAATGCGAAAATTTGAAGATTTAGCTCAAGCAACTGCACATGATGCCATAACATTTAAACTAATCAATGAAGAAATGTAGTTTACCAGATATTTCGCAGATAGTCCAAAAATTACGATGTTCTAATTGAGTATTGTTAAGTTATGGAACGAAATTATCCTATCTGTAAATATTGTGTAAAAATTCTGACGGATTCTCAATATAGGGTTGCAATTTTTGCTCTCAATATCTTATTAGAAGAGCTTTCATCTTTGTACAAATACCCACAGAAAAGTTGTTTTCTTAAACTATTATTGATGCACATCAGCATGTTAAGACGAAAATAAGAAAATTTAAATCTCAATAGCTGGGAGACAAAATCCTCTGGAGCAGTCATGTCAAAAACTATTATCAGATGATCAAAATAATATTGATACTTATGTATAATTATGTATAAGGAACTCAAAAAATATGTATAAGGCAATTTGTCCAACGTGTTTGATTTCCCGATGACGATAAAAAACAATGGGAAGCACTTAATAATGAGATTATTAAAAATTCAGGAAAATACTAAAATTTTGGAAAACAGAATATAATAAATCTTTCCGAAAAATATTCTATAATTATGATTAATATATCAAAGTACGTTGATAAAACATGAGATGAATATTCTGAAATGAAATTTACAATACTGAAGCAGAGTAAACTTGGATTGTTCAAAACATTCGTCGATACGTTAACTTTGTTACTAACCCACTCATAATTTTCTAATCTTGCTATTCTTTACAATATTATGGGTACCTTCCAAGCGTCCAGTGCGAATGGTGAATGTGGATTTTCAGTCATGAATTACATTAATAGAAAATATCGCAACAGACAGCAATATGAATACCTAGGTGATCTAATGAGAATAAAATTATATTTTTCAAATGGGCAAATAATAAAAACCCAGTTTAAAAACAATTAGTTAGTAGGAAAGTCAGAAGACAACAAAATAATAAATTTTCATTGGAAATATTCAAACTATTACTTTGCTATTTGATATTATGGTTTGAATAAATAAAAGTATAAAAAAATTACGCAATTTATTTTTAGTTTAATTTTTATTGCTCACACTCGACTTTGGACCGCGCAGCACTAACAAAAATTAGAGGGAACACTGATTATGGCAATGCAATAATCATTATTATGCACCAGAAGGGTAACGCAGCTGACCTAAAAAACTATAGACCAATAAGCCTGCTCTCGCACTTCGATAAATTCTTCACCAAGATCATAAGTAGACGTCTCACAAGCAAAATAGACTTTTACCAACCGCCTGAACAAGCAGAATTCAGAGCCGGATACCTAACAAATGTACACCTGTAAACGATCAAAACCCTAATTGAGAAGTGTGTTGAGTACAATAAGCACCTCGATCTAACTTTTGTGGACTATCAAAAAGCATTCGATTCAATCAACCATAGAGAGATGCTCTAGCCACTGAGCAACTGCCGAGTAGACCAATGGTATTCGGCCACTCTTTAACATATTTAAAAAATGCTACCACATGCGTAATACTACACAAAAAACATAGATTCCGGGATCAACATGTTGTGAGGGTTTCCACTACCCTCATCCAGTACATGTTCAAGACCATAGAACTGGAAGATAAGGACATAAACAACAATGGCAAAGAGTAGAGACTCTAACGCTCATTAAAGATCTGTATAGCGCAACGAGCCATGGAACGTTGCATGCTCGGAATCACATTAAGAGAAAGATTCCGACACGAAATATAAAGACAGAGATCTGGGGTTACTGATGCAATTGGTGCTTATGCCAGCAGTGGACGAGACAGGCTGTGATATGATAATGATGAACCCGCTTTATCAAATATTTGCAGTATTTTGTTTAATTTTTTTTTTCTGAAAGCATAGTTAGTAAGTATTAGTAAGTAAGTATTTAGTAAGAAAGTATGGTATAATTTACGAATCGACAGATGTTTTGATATTAATTATTTTGTAATATAATAAATATATTTTGGAACACTTTTTAAAGTTTATATTAAAACTCTAAAACATTAAAAAATTAAAGTAGCATATAAGAAGTAGAAACGATATAGTTAACAAAATAATTAAACTAATAACAATCCATTAATGCCTAATTCCCAATGGTACCTTCCCAGATAAATTAATTTACTCTAGAAAAGGTTTTAACCTCGTATAATAACAAAATATTTAACAAAATTGCCTTTGGAAAGGAAATATTTATTTCAACGTTATCCAAATTATCAAATTTGTACAAAGAATGTTTAAAGATATGCTCAAATCATGAAATTTTTATTGGGAAATTTTATTTTTGTTGTCATTTATGATTCATTTTCGTTAAAAACCTCAAGATTTTTCAGAAAAATATGCATTTTCTCCAGTAACTACATATATCACGTTTCAAATTGGTTTACAAAATACTGTTCCTCATGGGTAGTTTCTTATAGACTGGCAATAAAAACACAAATTTCCTTACCGGCTTCAAAAGGACAAAGATTGGAGAATAATCCTAATTTTCTCCCACAGCAGGTTATAAATGTTAAGCTTATCCCTATTTCTGATTACAATATTCAAACAACTAGTCTAATAAAGTTGATATTGAGATTCATAGCTGGAACAACCTACTATCAATCTATTCATAATTTGGACTAGAAACGATATCTTTATAACGTTAGATTTGAATTTACTTAATCTATATTTGTAAAAGAAGATATTTAGTAAATTGGTTATATATATTGCTTACTAAGTAGACTAAATTACTTTTAAATTCAAATTAAAATTATTTATTTACCAAATGAGATACATAAAATATCTAAAGGCTATGTCAAGAAATAATTAAAATACAATATTACAATAAGTAAAAGTAATAAGTTAGTTAAATTTAAAATAAATAAAATCATTAAGACAGTACATAGGGTTCATTAATAGAACTTTTTTCATATTATTTCTAAATTTTTTAAGTGGCATTTCATTTTTCATTATGTTTGGTATTTTATTATAAATTTAATTTCCTTGATTCTCAAGTCCTTTTGAAAACAAGTTCAAATTTGTTTTCCTGGGATAAAGGTGGTGTTTTCCTCTTGTGCCATATGTATGGATATCTTTGTGTTTTTGTAGGGTATCGCGAATTTTGTGGATATATGAGGCAGTTTCCAGTATATATAAATTGACTACTGTCAAGATATTTAAATTTTTAAAATGTGGTTTGCACGATTCTGTTGTTTTTATTCCTACTATATTTCGGACAATTCTTTTCTGTGCTAGAAATATTTCTTCTATAAGTGATGTAGCTTCCTATAGAACAATGCCATTTGTTAATACGGATTGCACCTCGGCAAAATACCAACTTAGCAGGTCTTCCTTGTTCACCAGATGCTCTTCCAAGTGGATTCCTAGGAACTGTGCTTCTTTAGCTCCGTTTAAACAGTGGTTTTGTCAATGTTCTCAGCATAGGTGCTTCTAGCTGTATAAAAAATGTTTTCATTTTCACGGGAGGGCTGCAGCACTGCAGCCCTTATGGGCGATACGCCACTGCTGATGATATTGCCATTTTATCGAAACAGACAAGCAGCAAAGCGTGCACTTGAAAAATTACACGAAATTTCATAAAAGGGCAGTCTCCTGATATCTTATGAAAAACACAGTATATTGAACGATCCCCGTTCGACAATCTACCCATCAAGACACGATATGGTTTTGTATCCCAGTTTCCCCAGTTTAAATACTTATTAGAAATCATACAACCGTCCGGCCTAAATATAATAGCAAATCATGAACGAGTAAAAAATTACAGAGAGCCTACCGACTTACATGGAATCATTATAACAAAAAATCAATATCTGTTAATGCAAATCTACAACACTACAAAAAAGTCGTTTTTCCAGAAGTACTATATAAACTAAAACTTAATCTAAAAGTATTGAAAGGCTTGGACTTAGATTCTGATCAATATCCAACAAATTTTTCCCTTGATGTGATCCCCATCGAAATTTTACAAAACCAGTTCCTCAACGTAAATATGATATAGAGAATATTAAAGGTAATGAAAACTTCATGAAAGGAATTGAAGAAATACATCCACAAAATTGGCTGAAACTTCAAGCAGGATTCTTACAAACAGCTGTAAATATAACCCTTTAAAAGATGCTGATTGGTTGATTAACGAATAAATAATAGCAGTTGGCCTTATGTCTCAATTTATATGTAATGGACAAGACTAACAAGACTGTAATGGACAAGACTAAACAGACAAGACAAACAAGACTAGACTAGACAGACAGGAATAGAGAGACGAGACTACACAGACTAAATTAGACAGACAAGCGGAGAAAATTCTAAATCAGTTGCGGGGGTAGCGGGGAAACGAACATACAAAATTGACTGCAATCATATATATTAAGGCTTGATTCAATGAGATTATATGATTCAGACCGGACAGGACTAAACAGACAAGACTAGACATACAAGACTAGACAGACTACATATTTCCAGTGATATTTATCTGAATAATTTCCTATGTGTAAGTGAACTTTCTTAAACCTGTATCCTAAACCGTATTAATTATTTATATATTTAATATAAATAAAAATCTATTTCGCCAATTTGGTTCAATTTTGAGTGAAAAATGGAATATATTGTTTTATTTTCAGTTTACGTAATCAGTTTAGTATCTGAACTTGAAGCTTTTAAATGTATGAGAAAGAAATAACATCCAATATTTTTTTTAAAACTTCAACGATAGAAAATGTTAATGTAACGTGCGCCTAGATAGGACCAAAGGTTTGGCAGTCATAACAACTCCCTGTTATCTTATCAGCTGTACGCGAGAGCGTGGGGTTGATAAATTATGGTGATATGATCAATTTCTTAGAAATTGATCATACCACTATGAATTGAATTAACTTGTAAATTGGATATTTTTAATATATTTTAGGCTCACCACAGGCTTTCTGATGTCTTGAGAGGGTATCCTTCCTTCTGAACACTTTTCCACATATGGCGCAAGAACACATTTTTTTTATCCACGATCCACGATCGTATCTACGATGACGATTCGTTATCGAGTGATGTTTTATAGCTCTCAGCTCGGTTTCAGTCAGTCGGTTTCAAATATTTCAATCACCAAAAATCTACCGGTCGGTGAATATGTAGATAAAAATGGTGTTGAAAATAAAATTTATCTAAAATCAGGATTTGCTGATTCACTGAGATTTATGGCTAGTTCTTTGGAGAAACTAGCGAAAAATTTGAGCGATGATCAATGCAAAGAGGTTAGAAAAATTTTCCCTGACAATGAGCATTTTATGTTATTACGGAAAAAAGATGTTTTTCCGTACAAACACATGGACTCGCTTGAAAGGTTGACCGAGACATCTATCCCGCAAACGGACTGTTTTA
Source organism: Phosphuga atrata (assembly GCA_944588485.1). Taxonomy (NCBI): domain Eukaryota; kingdom Metazoa; phylum Arthropoda; class Insecta; order Coleoptera; family Silphidae; genus Phosphuga; species Phosphuga atrata. The sequence continues at coordinate 170,994 of CALYMW010000455.1, forward strand.
ACGACTACCTAAATAATCATATCATCACCGACAAGGAATACAATTTTGCACAAACTGTTTGGACTACTTTTAATTGTAGAAATTTAAAAGATTACTCCGACCTATATTTATAGGCTGACGTATTACTATTCACGGACATATCCGGCCCCTGGACTAAACTGGGATGCAATGTTGAAAATAACGGACATACATTTAGAACTTTTCACCGACATATACATGCACAATTTCATCTCCAACGGCATTAGAGGAGGTATTTGTCAAGCCTCGCTGAGAAATGCTAAGGCGAATAACAAATACTTATCCGGGTATAATTCGAACCAACCCAGTATATATTTTGCGTACTGGAATGCGAATAATTTGTATGGCTGTGCATTTTCCCATCTAATGCCTTACGGTGGATTTAAATGGTTGACGGAGACTGAAATTTCGAACTTTGACGTGACAGAAGTAACTGTTGATCCCCTGTTGATCACCTATTGGTTATTTTATTGAAGCGGACATCGAATATCCTGAATCGTTACATTCCCCACATAACGATTTACCATTTCTGGCAGAAAGAATGATTCCTCCAAAATCAAAATTTAGTAATAAAAAACTCACTCCAAATTTATATAATAAAGAAAAGTATATTGTTCAATATCGAAATTTATAGCGGGCAATAAATCATGGACTCAAAATTACAAAAATTCATATAATAATAGAATTTAAGCAATCCAATTGGCTAAAGCAATACATTGATTTAAATACAACTTTACGGCAGGCAGCTAAAAATAATTTTGAAAATGATTTTTTAGATTAATGAATAATAGCGTATTTGGCAAAACGATGGAAAATGTAGAAAAACGAGTGGATGTTTAACTTATCAATCATTGGGAAAATATTGGCCGTAAACCGGGCGCGGAAACACTAACGGAAAAACTAACCTAATATGAAAAGTGTTTCAACATTCACCGAAAATTTAATCGCGATTCATTTTGAAAAATTAAAAGTTCTATATAAGAAACCGATTTTTGTGGGGTTTGCCGTTTTAGAGTTGTCGAAATTATTAATGTATGGATTTTTTAATGAATGAATTCTTATAGTTAAACCTTTCTGAACCATATTTTCAAGTTGTTCCATATTTTTAGGTATGAATTGAATCGTTTGGGGAGGAACTTCCAGTTCACACTGGATCCCCGGCCCGTATTTTGCATTGACTGCGTTTACCCCCAGAATTGTATATTCACAGTTTCTTTTCATTTCTGACACTTTTAAATATAAATTTTTACCAATTTTGTTAAAATTTTTCAATGTTGCAGCAGCAGTATTCATTTTTTGTTGTTGTTATTGTTTTTTACTCGTTGATTTTATACTGAAGCTACTGTATGTAAATTTCCCTTTTATAGAGAGAATGTTTAATACCACCACCAGACTAGACAAGGTCAGACTAAATTTTCCATCCTGGAAAAAGCAAATCTGCATTACACAATAGTATTTATTGTCGCAATTAACATTAATTATTCTCATTGGAAGTGAAAGCACATTTTTTTTGCTAAGAATGAATTAAATTTTCCATACTGGCAAAATACAATTGTAAATCCGCCTTAAACTACTAAAAACATGTCTTTAATTGATCAACTAAATTTATTTGGAAAGAAACTATCTTACATAAAATTAGAGGATTTAAAAAAAACTTGTAAAGCAAAAGTAGTACAAACAAGATTTAATACAGCCACTTTTTTAGATTTAGAAATTGGGACAGTATTCCTACCCACAAAATTTAATCAACCCTTCGTTGAGAAAATTGGTGATTTACAAGAGTTTGTAAGGAGTGGATTATGCCTAAGAGTTCTTGAACATGGAGATATTCAAATTAATAGGTTTTATAATAATAAAAAACGAATGCACCCAAGGATTTGCTAATCTAGTCTTAATTTATTTTAATTTAAACGATGTATAAATTTCAAACAGAAGGCTATATAAGCGCGGATAATAAATAAATTTGTATATAATCCGCAGCCATGTCTAATCATCAGTGTCTATATATATAGTCAGTGTATATATATATATATATATATATATATATATATATATATATATAAATATATATATATATATATATATATATATATATATATATATATATATGATATATATATATATATATATATATATATATATATATATGTAAAGAAAACATGACGCTCATACTGATGTCTTTAGTTTTCTTAAGTTTTAATCAGCCGCTCCATGGAAAGACCGACAATTGATAAAACGGACTAGACGTCAGTTGACACAAGTAGGGAAAGATGATTCGTTCTAGACTCACCACCTCCTTATGGGTTTTACATGCAATCAAGCCCCTTATGGGGAAATTACATGTAAAATCTAGCACGATGCCCCTTATGGAGATTTACATGTAAATCTAGCACAAAGCCCCTTATGGGGAATCCTATGCAAAATAGTTCTGAACGCGTCCGAGCGAGAATGTCTAGATGACGCTGCAAGATACGTGTACGTTGGATAGTGGGGAAATTTAAAATGAGGGGTCAGGGGTGAAAATTAAGATAGGGGTTGATTCAATTGAGATTATAGGGGGATTTAGATTCACAAGACTATACAGACAAGACTAGACAGACAAGACTAGACAGACAAGACTAGACAGACAAGACTAGACGGACTAGACTAAACCATTTTAAACCATTTGATGAGAAAAATCAAATCTGGTGTCAAAACAGCTCTAGCATGTACCCTAAGGGAGATACCGTCCGACCGCCTACCCCTCAGTAGATGACGTCATCCGCCGCGGCAGATATTACTAAACTAATTATCTCGATGCTAATGCGAATGCTAATTGGTTTGTGTTTAATTTTATAAACGTAATAAGATTTTAATTTAAATAAAGTTTCAGTATTCGGTTTAGCATAGCCGGATGTTTATGCATATCAGTGTAATCAATTTCTTCGTTTTGTTTTTCGTATTTGTGTTTCGTTCAATCTACTGCCTGGGTTTTGCGATAAGACGCAGCTGGATGTTTTGTCAGACATAATTTCTTATCAGCGGTGCGCGAGCTGAGAAAATAATAAAATATGAAGTGCGGTCTAAATTCCCTGTTATTCGTTTTTATTTAATAAACACAATGGCGTGAAACATCTAGCGGGATATATACGCAGCGAACTCTCTCATTCTATCAGTTCTTAAGTAAACCTCGTTACGACAAGTCGCCAACTTAAAAATGTTCTCCTGTACTAAGTGTGTGAAAGTGTTTGGAAGGAAGGATGCCCTCTCAAGACATCTGAAAACCTGTGGTAAGTTTAAAAATATATTATAAATATCCAATTCACAAGCTAATTTAATTTATAGAGGTGAAAACTAACCTCAAATGCGAATTGTCTGCTATAACATTCGCAAGAATGTACGGCTTAAAACGCCATATGAAACAACATCACAACATCGATACACCATCTACCTCCAAGAGACCCCTAGAGGCCGACGATTCACCCTCCGCCTCGAAGAAGTTAAAAATGAGCCCACCAACCCCATCAATCCACCGCTGTGATGTTTGCGATCAAGTTTTCCCGACCAGAGCCAAGTACGCTGGACATCTGCGCTCACAACAGCATCTCCAGGTGGCAACTAAACCATATCAGAAAGGTATCACTGAAATTTCTAGCAGTTTTAAGAAAAGGGTCGCAACATATAGAATTAATGGGTCAGGCGTAGATATAGATAGCTTTATAATCAATTCGAGGGGCACTGTTGGTAGCGTGATTGAAAACGTTATCAGGTCGTATAATTCAGGGGTAAAATTTAATATTGAACTCTTTGGTATTTATATAAATGAAAAAAAACCCGCGGGCGAATTAAAGTCATTCAATACAAAGTATCGCAAATTAACCACTAGCATGAGCAACTTTTCCGAAATTTATGATGATATGGGTGCCAAAATTAACACCAAATGTAGCGAGTTTCAGGAGAAAGATTCGGGTTGGTCATTAAGGGAGATTTCCCATTTAGAAATTAATATCAATAAATATAAGCCAATACGTGGGACATCATTTATTGAACTACCGAAAGAAATTAGGGACCGGAAAGCATGCATCAATATTAAGAATGAAGACGAGTTTAGCTTTTTATGGAGTATTATATCCGCGTTACACCCAGTAGATGTTCACACAGATCGCCCGGCATCATATCCTCACTTTTCTCAAACTTTAAAATACGACAGACTAGAGTTTCCGCTTAAAATTAAAGACATTTCTAAATTCGAACAGACGAACAATATTAGCATTAACGTTTACGGTTTGGAATTTAATTTCAAATCTAAACAGCATGACGTAGTAGGACCAATTCATCATACTAATGAGACTAGGGAAAGACATGTAAATTTATTATATTTAGAAGAAGGGGTTAAGGGCCATTATGTATACTTTAAAGATATTTCACGACTCGTAAGAAGTCAGATTACATCTCGTCACTATAAAAAATATCTATGTGATAGCTGTTTAACCTTCTTCTCAACAGAAACGACTTTTAAACAACATAGAACGAATGACTGTAACAAGATATACACTATTATGCCGACAGAAGACCTTATAAAAGATAAGAGAGGTAATATGATGGCGGGGAATGTATTAAAATTTCAAAATTTCGATAGAAAAATGCGTATACCCTTTGTTGTATACGCAGATTTTGAATCATTATTAAAACCAATTGATACATGTTTACCGAACCCTGACAATAGCTATACAAATCAAACACATATTCACGTACCGTACAGTTTCGCCTATAATATAAAATGTTCATTCGATGATTCATAAATTCATAAAGTAAATTTTTCACTTATACCGGAGAAGATTGTCCAACATTGTTTTGCGAGAACCTCTATGCAGATGTTAAGGAATTATACAGGAAACATTTAAGCGTTGTACTTCCGATGGTTAAATTAACTGCACTTGAGCAAAATACATACGATACGGCCACTTCTTGTCATATACGTAATAAATTATTACAAGTAACTGACAAAGTCGCCGATCACGATCATTTAACAGGCAAATTTCGGGGAGCCGCCCACTCAAACTGTAATTTGAATTATAAAATTCCTAAAATGATTCCTGTATTTTTCCATAACATGTCAAATTATGATGTTCATTTGTTTATTAAAGAATTTGGTTCCGACGAGGAAAATATTGACATTATTCCACAAAATAAGGAAAAATATATATCTATCACCAAAAATCTACCGGTCGGGGAACATGTAGATAGAAAAGGGGTAGAAAATAAAATTTATTTGAAATTGAGATTTATAGACTCATTAAGATTTATGGCTAGTTCTCGGGGGAAACTAGCGAAAAATTTGAGCGATGATCAATGCATAGAGGTTCGAAAATTTTTCCCCAACAATGAACATTTTGTATTATTAAGGCAGAAAGGTGTTTTCCCATACAAACACATGGACTCATTCGATAGGCTGACTGAAACATCTTTACCGCACAAGGACTGCTTTAACGATTCATTAAATAACTATGTCGTAACCGACAAAGAATATAATTTTGCTCAGACTGTTTGGACTACATTGTCGAATGACAAATCGTTGACAAACTGTCGAAATTTAAAAGATTACTCTGACCTATATTTAAAGACTGACGTATTGCTATTGACAGATATTTTCGAACAATTTAGGAACGTATGCCTCACGACATATCAGCTTGATCCGGCCCATTATTATACGGCGCCCGGACTGAGCTGGGATGCAATGTTAAAAATGACTGACATAAATTTGGAACTTTTCACGGACATAGACATGCACCATTTCGTCTCCAAAGGCATTAGAGGGGGTATTTGCCAAGCCTCGCTGAGATACGCTAAGGCGAATAATAAATACTTATCTGAGTATAATTCGAACCATCCCAGTACATATTTAGCGTACTGGGATGCGAATAATTTGTATGGCTGGGCACTTTCTCAACTAATGCAATTTAATAATAATTAAAATTTAAACAATCTGATTGGCTAAAACAATATATCGACCTAAACACTACTTTACGACAGACAGCTAAAAATGATTTCGAAAAAGACTTTTTTAAATTAATGAACAACAGTGTATTCGGCAAAACCATGGAGAATGTGAATAAACGAGTGGATGTAAAACTTGTTAATCATTGGAATGATATTGGTCGTAAACCTGGTGCGGAAACACTTCTCGCTAAACCGAACATGAGAAGTGTTTCCACGTTTACGGAAAATTTAGTTGCGATCCAGTTTAACAAGTTAAAAGTTTGCTATAACAAACCGATTTATGTGGGGTTTGCCGTTTTGGATTTGTCGAAATTATTAATGTATGAGTTTTTTTACGATTTTCTGAAACCCAAGTATCGTGAAAAAGTTGCTCTATGCTACTGCGACACCGATAGTCTCATTTTATTAATCGAAACTGATGATATTTATATAGATATCAAGGAGGACATTGAAAAATTTGATACCAGCAATTTTAGACCTGATAACGTTTTCAATATACCACTGAAAAATAAAGCCATTTTAGGGTTAATGAAGGATGAGTTAGGGGGTAGGATTATGAATGAATTTATTGCGTTGAGACCGAAAATGTACGCGTATTGCACGGAGGAGGATAAAGCGAATTGGCTCAAAAAGGCTAAAGGAGTTAAGAAGTGCGTAGTGGATAAAGATATCACTGGGGCCGATTATAAACAATGTATGTTTGGTGGCGAAGTTGTATATCGGCAACAGAATATTTTTAGAAGCTACAAACACACCATCTTCACAGTTCAGCAGAATAAAATCGCGCTAAGTAGTAATGACGATAAGAGATTCATCTGCTCAGATGGTTGCAGTACTTTAGCCTTTGGCCATACGCTTATCTCATAAAGTAATTTTCAATTTACTCCATAAAGTAGTTTTCCGTATATTTAAATGTTTATTATTCACCTTCAACCCAATAAATTCATTCATAATGCATATTTTTGTATTGTAGATAATGTATATTTTTGTATTGTAACTATTAATAATGTATAAATGTTTATATATTTATTCTTGTAATTTTAAATAATGTATATTTTTTCTATTGTAAATAATATATATTTTTGTATTGTAACTATTAATTATGTATATATGTTTATATATTTATTCTTGTAATTTTAAATAATGCATTTTTCTTATAATTGTTAATAATGTATATATTTTTACTTTCATTTTGTTATCTAAGTTTTCAACATAAACGATAGAGAAATACATTATTGATAAGAAAACACCTCGATACACAGGAAATAATAAACGTTGTCTAATCACAGAATATTTTCAATGTGTGACAAGGAGAAAACATGAAAAATAATCAAATTATATACGTTTTATTAATATATTTTACTTTAAACTGTAATAATATCTATATATTCTTTTATTTTAATTGTTTATAATTGTTTAACATATTTTTTCCTTTTAATAAACGTCTATATAAAATATATTTCTATTTTCATTATGTCAACCTCTTTCTACATTTTCAGACTAAACACAAATTAATGATAAATAATAATTTTCTCAATCGCAACCTCCTATTATGAACTAATCTCTAGGAAGATATGCGCGTCGGAACAGCTGTGAATAATAGATCAGAAATATTGCTTCTCAAGGATGGCAATAAGGTTATAAAATAAAGAAAACACCACATAGAATTTACTAATCTATTAAATTTTAATAATAATACATTTAAATTTACATCAATACATTTAAATACTTATATAGTAATTCAATTCAAGTAGGCAATCGTAAATATTACTCGATTATATCGGCTTCTCTTAAAGCGTTTTCTATAGTTTGAATCTCATAATCCTTAGATGTGTTTCCAAATTTTTGTGAGTTTCTTAACAGCCATAATCGTTCAACCAACTCGTTAGGATCATTCCATTCAATAAATGGATTAAACGACTTCCCGTTTGCAATTTTTTCATTGAGGTAAGGTATGTTCCCTTCGAAATCATAGTCTGTGAAAACACTTTCTTCATCTTCTTCTCTCTTGTTAATGCAATTTCTTGGAAATCCTGCAGGGGTATTCTGTTTGGATGTTTGAGAATTACTAATATCAAATCGATGTTCCAATAAATCCAGGTAATTTAGCAACTCTTTAAAGGAGTCAGCTAATATTGAGACGTTTATTCTGTTTTCTTTTATCCCCGCCATTAAATCATTATCTATAGCATGATCTTTAGATATCTCTGCTTCAATATCTGTAGCATAGTCTTTAGATACATCTGCTTCAATATCTTCAGCCACACTTTTATCCAAACTGTTTTCTTCCATTAAGTCATTATCTATAACATGATTTTCAGGTACTTTCGCTTCCACTTTCTTTACTTTACTTTCAATCAAGCTGTCATCGTTTTCCGATTGTTTCGCTCGCTGTACTTTCTTTAATATTCTATCTCAAAATTCTTTCGATTTTTCATTTTCAATTACTAGACCATCATTTTCAAGTATTTTGATACGTTTTTCTTTCTGGATTATCTCGTCATCTCGCAAATTTCTAAATGCTGCTTCATTAAGAGTGTCTTGCGATTGTTCTTCGAGATTCATCAGTTTACTCATCTTAGTTACATAATGTTTAGTCGGCAAATGGCGATTATATATACCACGACGAGAAAATATTTTTGGACAATACTCGCATACAATTTTAAAGTTTTGGTTGTGACCTCTTTCATGTCTGCGTAAATTTTGAATCAATGAATATCGTTTGGTACACTCGTTACATTTAAACTGTATTTTAGCCGATATAATCGAGTAATATTTACGATTGCCTACTTGAATTGAATTACTATATAAGTATTTAAATGTATTGATGTAAATTTAAACATGATGTATTCACACCATCGTCCAGTATTACAATGGAAGAATGATTAACAATCAAGTTATACAATTCAATAGATAGAGAAGAATAAAAAGTGGATGGAAAGTGGATGTAAGTGGATGGAAAGTGGATGCAAGTGGATGCAAGTGGATGGAAAGTGGATGCAAGTGGATGGAAAGTGGATGCAAGTGGATGGAAAGTGGATGCAAGGGGATGCAAGTGGATGGAAAGTGGATGAAAGTGGATGTAAGTGGATGGAAAGTGGATGCAAGTGAATGCAAGTGGATGGGAAGTGGATGCAAGTGGATGGAAAGTGGATGCAAGTGGATGCAAGTGGATTGTTTGCCGTACACTAATTCGAATGGCATAAACGTGGTGGTTGAATGTGGTGTAGTATTATATGAAAACAAAAAGTAAGGGACATGGCTACACCAATCAGTTTTATTTTTATTAACAAAATTCCTCAAGTATTCGCCCAACGTTCGATGAGATCTTTCGACCGAATTTGATTCGGGGTGGTAACTAGTGCAATTTAATTTCTTTATTTTCAAAAGTTTGCAAACATCTTTGAATAGCTCCGACATGAAATTACTTCCCTGATCTGTGACGATTTCGCTCATTATACCGAATTTACAAATAACTTCATTTACAAAACATGTAGCTATCGTAGATGATTCTATATTGGGAACCGGGATTGCAATTAAATATTTACTTAAGGCATCCTGACACATTAGTAAAAATCTGTTGCCATGTTCGGATATAGGTAACGGTCCTACGCAGTCAAGGTAACACTTTTCAAACACTAATTCTGGAGTATCTGTAATAATTAAGGGTGCCCTATGAGTCTTATTTTGAACCTTATTTTGTTGGCACTGCATACATTTTTTAACAAATTCTCTTACATCTGATTTTAAATTATCCCAATTATATTTGCGCCTAATTCTTTTGTACATTCGGCCTATACCTGGGTGTCCTCCGGTGGGCAGGTCATGATATTCCGTTAAAATTGTATTTTTTTCATTTTCACTAAAGTTTTCCTTCCGGACCTTGTTATGGCACACACAAATTTTGATTCCCGAATTTTTAAATATATATCTTAACATAAGCCTAACCTTACACAACTTCAAATTGTTACCAAAATTACTCCCTGCATAAATATTTGTTATGTTATGTTCAATAAGTTTTTCTTTTAATTTTATCAAAATATAAAATATATTCTCATATGAAACCTTCAAAAGAGAATTGACTGAGGGTACGAGACAGATAAGTTTCCTATTATTAGTGATATTCATTAAATAAACGTTTCCCCGTTGTACGTCAAGTTTGTCAAGGTCGTCTTGACATTGTAATTTATTTACGACGTCAACATAGGGTTCTAATGGTCTCGCATTTTCGTCTAATTCTAAACAAAAATTTGCGTTAGCAGGCAAATCATCTAGAAGTGAATCTTGGCATTCTTGAATACCGTCGTCGGGGATAATCACATTACCTTCTAAATACTTGCAAAAAATTTCGTAATCGTTAATTACTTTATTTGTCAAATTAATACTACAACTGGGTTCTCTGATAATTGTTTCATCCCAATCTATTCTACTTAAAGCGTCCGCGTTTTTATTGAATTTGCCGGGCTTGTAACTAACTTCGAAATCGAATTCTTCCAATTTGAGTCTCATTCGAGTTAAACGGGAATTTGGGGACTTAATATTTTTTAGGTAAACTAATGCCTTATTGTCACTGTGAACGAAAAATTTGTTGCCAAACAAATACGGTCTAAAATAATTGCAAGACCAAACAATGGACAATAATTCCTTTTCGCATGTGCTGTAATTTCTTTCGGCCTTATTGAGCGATCTTGATGCGTAAGCGACGGGCAGATCCTGACCTATCTTACCCTGCGACAAAACACTACCGATAGCATAATCTGAAGCATCGGTCGTTAATATGAACGGTTTTGAAAAATCAGGATAAATCAAAATTGGCGAATTAGTTAATAAATGTTTTAATTCATCAAATGCAATTTGGCAACGTTGCGACCATTGAAAATGCACATCCTTTTTTAACAAGTTATTTATCGGGGAAACAACCTTTGAAAAATCCTTAATAAATCGTCTATAGTACGAAGCCTAACCTAAAAACGACTTTACTTGTTTCTGACATGTTGGTACAGGAAAATTTTTTACCGCTAAGATTTTTTCTTCGTCAGGCAAAATTCCTTCATCAGTAATTTTGTGACCTAGGTACACAATCTCAATTTAGAAATTCGCATTTTTCCGGACTTAATTTTAGGTTAAAAGATCGTAATCTTTCAAAAATTTCTTGTAATTTTTCACAATGAGTACGCAAATTATTTGAAAATACTATAATATCATCCAGGTAAACAAATGCCTGTATTCCCGACAACACGCTATTCATAAGGCGTTGAAATGATGCTCCAGCTAATTTTAGACCGAAAGGCATTCTTTTAAATTCATAGTGAGCAAATTGATGTGAAAATGCCGTTTTATGCCTGTCATCCGGATGCATTTCTATCTGATGGTACGCGTTCGATAGATCTAACTTTGAATAATACTTGGAATTCCCTAGTTTGTCTAAAATGTCGCTAATATTGGGAATTGAGTACGAAAATCCTACTGTAGACTCGTTTAGCCTCCTAAAATTTACAACGTTGTTAAATTTTCCTACGTTATTACAATTATTAATAACTGAATCGAAACTATCTGACTCAATTGATACTAAATCTATTGGCCCGAGACTGACATTGACCGAATCTTCTGACGTATTCAGAATTCCCACGAAACATTTATTTTCCCTAACATACGAAATTGAATTAGTAATAAAAATATTGTCGCTGATTTGGCGACCTTCACAAATATAGACGAATGAATCAGGGTTGTCTACCCTGCACTAAACTTGAAATATATTTTCACTCCGAGGAGGTATGTTTAATACGTTTCCTTCTAAATTATCTAAACCGACCTCAGTTTCAACAATGCGACCTTGACGCGGAGACGTCAAGTAATTAGTGTCCCTTATATCTAAATTTTCATTAAAACTCAAACAATTTTCTCCGAAAAGCATTCGTTTCTTTCCGAAATCCAAATTAACATTAAATAACTCAAAAAAATCACTTCCCAAAATACCATCGAAACATATAGGGAAATCGTTTGAAACGACGTGGAATAATTGATTTTTGTCCTCTAATTTCTCGAATATGGCTCCTAATGTTTCCACAAAACCATTTGTAATGCCCCGAATTTTCGTTTTCCTGCCACTATCCCAATTTAATTCATTCCTTAAAATTCCTAATTTAATAATGCTTATGTCGGCTCCCGTATCTAACAGAAATGTTGCAAAACCTTGTTTCGAAATTTGTAACGGTAAATGTACATTTTTTAAACCTGCTCCGTTAATGCTCTTGGAAACATATACCGACAATTCACTAAATTTATTTTCGATTTTATTTTTTTGAACATGTTCCGGGCTTAAATTGCTCGGTCCGACGACACGGAACTTACTGTCGGACCCGGTGCATTTCCCGAACCACTAGCAATGTTATACGAATGACGCTCTTTAGTAAATTGTTGGTTTACTTCGCTTACATTTGTCTGCCGGTTTTGTTCGTTGTAAATTCTTCTCCTACACTCGGAAATTCTATGACCCGGTTTTTTACAATAAAAACATATAATCGGGGAAATAGCTCGGGAATTTTGGGATAGCTGTGGGCCGTATACTGAACCTTCACCTTATATTCGAACGGTATTGTAATTTTGAGGTGATTCGCTGTTTCTATTTCTTAAGTGACAATCCTTCCCTAAATGACCGCTCTTATTGCAAACATCGCAAGATTTTACCCCACGTTTTATGTCTATTCTACTAAATGCAGTATTTAACTGACACTCTTCCGATCGGGCAAGCTCAACCGCCTCCTTTAACGAATTTGGTCTTTGTGCCTTTACTATAATTTTTAAAGAATCCGACAAGCCTTGCAAAAATACATTTAATGCCTGAATATCGTAAATATCGTTGATCTCTTTAGCTATTTCTAAAGTCTTGCCAACCACAAACGCGTCAATCAAATTCGACAAACATTTCTCAATTCTATTAGCATAGTCAATTACACCTTCACCATTATATTGGTAAGTTGAATGTAACTCCATTTGACAACAATTTAATTCGCCCCATGTCGAAAAATTTCCGTACCTAGTCAAATCTCTAGCCCTACCTGTTAATTTAGATGTTTTTATTATCTTAAATAATATATCTCGGACGTCTAAAGCTACAGCATCCATCGCCAAATCGCACGATTCTATGAAATCTTGCACTTTACCCGCCTGTCCATCGTACTCCTTGAAATATCTCATTGCTACATCTAACGTCATAAGAGCCATTTTTATTATAACGTGCAATTCGTCAACAATTATGCGAAATATTTTGCGTACGAAACAAAGATATACTTACGTTTTTTACGAAATCTCAGACGTAGTTTGTATCTAATCAATCGAATTGTCCTATTGTGGAGCTGCGTGATGTACGGCGAAACGACACTCGTAGATTCACTGCATTTGATGTAGACCTGGACGGAACTCGCTGCGACCAAAGGCAACCAAATTTCCAATTCCTTTTTGGATACTTTCTGGATCCAACCGATTTTGAATTCCGAAGAATTCCACCAATTTCGGATTCTTCTGGATCCTACCGCTGCCACCAAAAATATAGTATCTCTGTTGCGAACTGGTAATTTGGTATGGTGCTGCTCCAGGATCAGGACAATGGATGAATTAATTACACGCAAATATGTCCTTTATATGTAATTAAATACTACTTATCTGCTAATATCTTACAATATGTACAACTAATCGCTAACTTATTACAATAATTACTAACTAACTTAAAATAACAAATAATAAACAATACACTTAATTCTACGAAACTTATGGTCGAAACCCGGAATTTACTTCAACGAAAATACGGAGGTTCGTCTTCAAAACTCAAATTACTCTCTTGCTAGCTCAATTCTGACTGCCCCTTTTTAACTTCCCCTCTACCTCATCACCTCGGTCTTGGTGTGAGTCCTCCCCTAATCTTTATGGAAAATTTCCAAAACTCATAAAACAAAATCCTCTCGGCGTCTCGGCACGATCCCTAAGTTCGAGCGTCTGCCCGCATGATTTAGATAAAGCAGACTAATGGTCCTAAATAAACAAAAACTAATCGGGTGTCCACTTAGTTTTCTTTGCCGACTCGTGAGAAACTGAAATTCTTTGAAACCAAAATCGCGAGATCACAACACTAGAAGTCGCAACAGAAATCCAAAAACAGTTTTGGATTCACCAATAAATTCCCTACAAGTTTTGTTTGGAACTTTTTTCCAAATTTACGATGATTTTCTGATAAATTTTAGGCCAAAATTAAACAAATTACGTTTAAAGTAATGGGAGCTAGTTCAAAATGATATAAAATAGGAACTAGAAGTAGCAACAGAAATCCAAAAACTGTTTTGGATTTACCAAGAAATTCCCCACAAGTTTTATTTGGAACGTTTTTCCAAATTTCCGTTGATTTTCTCATAAATTTCATACCAAAATTGAACAAATTCAGTTAAAACTAATTGGAGCTACTTCAAAACGGCATAAAATAGGAAGCAGAAGTCGCAACAGAAATCCAAAACCAGTTTTGGATTCACCAAGAAATTCCCTACAAGTTTTATTTGGAACGTTTTTCCAAATTTCCGTTGATTTTCTCATAAACTGTATGCCAAAATTGTACAAATTACATTGAAACTAAGGGAAGCAACTTCAATACGGCATAAAATAAGAACTAGAATTCGCACCAGAAATCCAAAAACTGTTTTGGATTTACCAAGAAATCCCTTCAAGTTTTGTTTGGAACGTTTTTCCAAATTTCCGTTGATTTTCTCATAAATTTTTTGCGAAAATTGAACAAACTACGTTTAAACTAATGAGAGCAACTTCAAAATGGTATAAAATAGGAACTATAAATCACACCAGAATTCAAAAAACAGTTTTCAATTCACCAAGAAATTCCCTACAAGTTTTATTTTGATCGTTTTTCCAAATTTCCGTTGATTTGCTCATAAATTTTATACCAAAATTGAACAAATTACGTTAAAACTAATGGTTTGATTCGTTTGGTTACGGTTTGATTACGTTAAAACTAACTGATTCACCAAGAAATGCCCTACAAGTATTAATTTGAACGTTTTTCCAAATTTCCGTTGACTTTTTTATAAATTGTATGCCAAAATTGAACAAATTACATTGAAACTAATCGGAGCAACTTCAATACGGTATCAAATAAGAACTAGAAGTCGCACCAGATATCCAAAAACAGTTTTGGATTCACCAAGAAATTCCCTACAAGTTTTATTTAGAACATTTTTCCAAATTTCCGTTGATTTTCTCATAAATTGTATGCCAAATTTGAACAAAATACAATGAAACTAATGGGAGCATCTTCAAAACGGTATAAAATAGGAAGCAAAAGTCGCAATATAAATCGAAAAACAGTTTTGGATTCACCAAGACATTCCCTACAAGTTTTATTTGCAACGTTTTTTCAAGTTTCCGTTGGTTTTCTCATAAATTTTATGCCAAAATTAAACAAATTACGTTTAAACTAATGGGAGCTAGTACAAAATGATATAAAATAGGAACTAGAATCCAAAATCCTAACTAGAATCCAAAATTTTTTGGATTCACCAAGAAGTTTTATTTGGAACGTATTTCCAAATTTCCGTTGATTTTCTCATAAACTGTATGCCAAAATTGTACAAATTACATTGAAACTAAGGGCAGCAACTTCAATATGGCATAAAATAAGAACTAAAAGTCGCACCAGAAATCCAAAAACTGTTTTGGATTCACCAAGAAATTCCCTTCAAGTTTTGTTTGGAACGTTTTTCCAAATTTCCGTTGATTTTCTCATAAATTTTTTGCCAAAATTGAACAAACTACGTTTAAACTAATGAGAGCAACTTCAAAACAGTATAAAATAGGAACTAGAAATCACACCAGAATTCAAAAAACAGTTTTAAATTCACCAAGAAATTCCCTACAAGTTTTATTTTGAACGTTTTTCCAAATTTCCGTTGATTTGCTCATAAATTTTATACCAAAATTGAACCAATCACGTTAAAACTAATGGGAGCAACTTCAAAACGGTATAAAATATGAACTAGAAGTAGCAACAGAAATCCCAAAACAGTTTTCGATTCACCAAGGAATTCCCTACAAGTTTTAGTTTAAACGTTTTTGCAAATTTCCGTTGATACTCTCATAAATTTCATAAAAAAATTGAACAAATTACGTTTAAACTAATGGGAGCTACTTCAAAACGGTATAAAATAGCAACTAGAAGTCGCAACAGAAATCCAACAACACTTTTGGATTCACAAAGAAATTCCCTACAAGTTTTATTTCGAACGTTTTTCCAAATTTCCGTTGCTTTTCTCATAAATTGTATGCAAAAATTGAACAAATTACATTGAAACCAATGGGAGCAACTTCAAAACGATATAAAATAGGAACCAGAAGTTGCAACATAAATCCAAAAACAGTTTTTTCTCATAAACTGTATGCCAAAATTGAACAAATTACATTGAAACTAATGGGAGCAACTTCAAAACGATGTCAAATAGGAACCAGATGTCGCAACAGAAATCCAAGAACAGTTTTGGATTCAACAACAGTAGGGATAGATGATGCGTTCTAGGCCAACCTCAACCTTCGACAGTGCGCATGCGCGACGACCTTGACTTGACCTTGACTTGACCTTGACATGACCTTGACATGACCTTGACTTGACCTTGACTTGACCTTGACTTGACCTTGACTTGACCTTGACTTGACCTTGACTTAACCTTGACATGACCTTGACATGACCTTGACATGACCTTGACTTGACCTTGACATGACCTTGACTTGACCTTTACATGCCCCTATTACATCACAGATGGCGCTTTACAGATACCTGTAAAATTCAAAAAATACAGATTCCTGTAATTCAATTTCCCCACAGATGGCGCCACGTAAAAAATTATAGATTCCTGTAATTCAATTTCCGCTACTATATCACAGATGGCGCTTTACAGATTCCTGTAAAATTCAAAAAAAATACAGATTCCTGTAATTCAATTTCCCCACAGATGGCGCCGCGCGGAAACATGGCATTTATTTATATATCTTGTGTATTTGGTTGCCTATGGATTAGAGTTATAAATGTATTGAGATTATCCTGTAATTAAATATATTCAAAAAAATTGAGTAACTTAAAATATCTTGTGTATATGGTTGCCTAACACTATTTAGTGGCTTAGTGAATTAAATACTGGACTACTAGAGTGAACTAGATTAGTTATTGTCAGACTAGAATAGATATTATCAGACTAGAACCAGACTGGGAAAAGTAAATTCACATTCCTACATAATATTTATTATAGCAATCATTTATAATGAGGAAAAATACCACCACCAGCCTAGATAAGTTTAGACTAGATTAGCAAATCCGCATTATTAAAACTGAATAGTGTTTACTATCGCAATTAAAATGCTGTAATTAAAATATAAATTGCATATCAAATTAATTATTAACATTTTATTAAATGGCTTCAAGTAATATAACAACAAAAAAAATAATAAAATTACAGGAGTTATTTAGTGGATTAGAGTTATAAATGTATTGGGATCATAACATATAAAATTAATTATTCTCATTAAAAGTGAATGTACACTTCAATGCAATGTGCTTTATATAATACCACCAGACTAGATAAGGTCAGATTAAATTTCCCATCCTGGAACGGTAATGGATCAGATAACATCAGACTGGATTAGTTAATACCACCAGACTAGACAAGGTTAGACTAGATTAGCAAATCCACATTATTAAAACTGAATAGTGTTTACTATCGCAATTATAATGCAAATCACTTCTGCATTCCTGAATAGTATTTATTATCGCAATGGAAAATTTATTTGTGCGGTATTGACCTTGAGCTCATTGCGAGCGCGTGCAAGATAAGTGAAATACTTGGAAACGCCGCGTATGCGAGCGCGTGCAAGATAAGTGAAATACTTGGAAACGCCGCGTATTCAGTTTCCACATATTTTTAAATGTATGAAGCGTCGTATATAAGAACCGAGCTGAGAGCTGTAAAATATCATTCGACAACGAATCGTCATCATAGATTCAAGTTTTTAAAAAATGTTTTCCTGCGCTGAATGTGGAAAAGTGTACAGAAGGAAGAATACCCTGTCAAGACATCAGAAAACTTGTGGTGAGCCTAAAATATATTATAAATATCCAATTCACAAGTTAATTTAATTTATAGGGGTTAAAATAAATTATAAATGTGGCGTTTGCAATGCTCAATTCACAAGAGAGGATAATTGCAAACGTCACAAGAAACAACAACAACATAACACCGATAAACCAACTACCTCGAAGAGGCCCCTAGATATTGATGATTCACCCTCCACCTCGAAGAAGGTTAAATTAGATCATGCGACCCCTTCGACCCATCACTGCGAGATATGTGATCAACAATTCACAACCAGAGTCAAGTACGCTGGACATCTGCGGTCGCAAAAACATCTTCAGGTGGCGGTGAAACCATTCAAACAAAATGTTATAGAAGTTTGTTCCAGCTTCAAGAACAGAGTGGCAAGTTATAGGATTAATGGATCGGGTATAGATATAGATAGTTTTATTAGTAAATTAAGGGGCACTGTACGTTGCATGATTGAAAACGTTATCAAGTCGTATAATTCCGGGTTGAAATTTAATATAGAGCTATTTAGTATTTACATAAATGAAAAAAACCCCGCGGGTGAATTGAAATCATTCAATACAAAGTATCGCGAGATAACACCTAGCATGAGTAACTTTATCGAAATTTATGATTCTATGTGTGCTACAATTAAAACAAAATGTGAAGAGTTTCAGGAGAAAGATTCGGGTTGGTCACTTAGGGAGATTTCCGATTTAGAAATTAATCTAAATAAATATAAAACAATACGTGGGTCATCATTTATTGAACTGCCAAAAGAGATTAGGGACCGGAAAGCGTGTATCAATGTTCAAAACGAAGATGAGTTTTGTTTCTTATGGAGCATTGTATCTGCATTACACCCCGCGAATGAACATTCCTATCGTCCGGCATCATATCCCCACTTTTCTCAAATTTTAAATTACAACGGACTAGAATTTCCAATTAAAATTAAAGACATTTCCAAATTTGAACAGATGAACAACATTAGCATTAACGTTTATGGTTTAGAATTTAATTTTAAATCTAAACAACATGACGTTGTAGGACCAATTTTTCACACTAATAACATTAGGGTAAGACATGTAAATTTATTATATTTAGAAGAGGGGGTTAAAGGTCATTATGTATATATAAAAGATATTTCGCGACTTGTAAGAAGTCAGATCACATCGCGTCACGATAAAAAATATCTATGTGATGGATGTCTGACTTTTTTTTCAAGCGAGTTAACTTTTAATCAACATAAATTGAATGACTGCAACAAAATTTACACTATTATGCCGACAAAAGACATTGTAAAAGACAAGCGAGGTGATATGATCCCGGGGGATATATTAAAATTCCAAAATTACGATAGAAAAATGCGTATACCCTTTGTTGTATACGCAGATTTTGAATCAATTTTAAAACCGATGGATACATGTCCACCAAACCCCGACAATAGCTATACCAACCAAACACATATACACGTACCGTACAGTTTTGCCTATAATATAAAATGTTCATTTGATGATTCATTGAGTAAATTTGTCACTTATACCGGAGAAGATTGCCCAAAATTATTTTACGAGAACCTCTGTGCAGATGTTAAGGAAATATATAGGAATCATTTA
The DNA here is from genome assembly GCA_944588485.1 of Phosphuga atrata. Classification (NCBI taxonomy): domain Eukaryota; kingdom Metazoa; phylum Arthropoda; class Insecta; order Coleoptera; family Silphidae; genus Phosphuga; species Phosphuga atrata. The sequence goes on from CALYMW010000455.1 coordinate 190,729, forward strand.
AGCGTCACACTTCCGATGATTAAATTAACTGCAGATGAACAAAATTCCTACGATACGGCCACTTCTTGTCATATATGTAATAAATTATTACAAGTACCAGACAAAGTCGCCGATCATGATCATTTAACGGGTAAATTTCGGGGGGCCGCCCACTCAAATTGTAATTTAAATTATAAAATTCCGAAAATGATTCCTGTTTTCTTCCATAACATGTCAAATTATGACGCACATTTATTTGTTTAAGAGTTTGGCTGCGATGAGGAAAAAATCGATATCATTGCCCAAAATAAGGAGAAATATATTTCAATCACCAAAAATCTACCGGTCGGTGAATATATAGATAAAAACGGGGTGGAAAATAAAATTTACATAAAACTGAGATTTGTCGATTCATTCAGATTTATGGCTAGCTCTTTGGAGAAACTAGCGAAAAATTTGAGCGATGATCAATGCAGAGAGGTTAGAAAATTTTATCCCGACAATGAGCATTTTATGTTATTAAGACAAAAAGGTGTTTTCCCATACAAACACATGGACTCATTCGAACGGCTGACTGAGACATCTATACCGCAAAAGGACTGTTTTAACGACTACCTAAATAATCATATCATCACCGACAAAGAATTTTATTTTGCACAGACTGTTTGGGCTACTTTTATTTGTAGAAATTTAAAAGATTACTCTGACCTGTATTTAAAGACTGACGTATTGTTATTGACAGATATTTTCGAACAGTTTCGAAACGTATGCGCCGCTACTTATCAGCTTGATCCGGCTCATTATTATACGACGCCCGGACTGAGCTGGGATGCAATGTTGAAAATGACGGAGATAAATTTAGAACTTTTCACCGACATAGACATGCACCATTTCATCGCCAAACGTATTAGAGGAGGTATTTGTCAGGCCTCACTGAGATATGCTAAAGCTAATAATAAATACTTATCCGAGCATAATCCCAATCAACCCAGCACGTATTTAGCGTACTGGGATGCCAATAATTTGTATGGCTGGGCACTTTCCCAACTAATGCCCTGCGGCGGTTTTAAATGGTTGACGGAAATTGAAATTTTAGACTTTGACGTGACTAAAATTAATGATGATTCACCTATTGGCTATTTCATCGAAGCAGACATTGAGTATCCTGAATCGCTACAGGGCCTACATAATGATTTACCATTCCTCGTTGAGAACATGATTCCACCGGAATCAAAATTTAATAACAGAAAACTTATTCCAAATTTAGAAAACAAAGAAAAGTATATTGTTCACTATCGAAATTTAAAGCAGGCAATAAATCACGGACTCAAAATTACAAAAATCCATAGAATAATTGAATTTCGGCAATCTGCTTGGCTAAAACAATATATTGATTTAAACACTACTTTACGACAGTCGGCTAAAAATGATTTTGAAAAAGACTTTTTTAAATTAATGAACAATAGCGTATTTGGTAAAACGATGGAAAATGTAGACAAACGAGTGGATATTAAACTTATCAATCATTGGGAAAATATTGGCCGTAAACCGGGCGCGGAAACACTTCTCGCTAAACCGAATATGAAAAGTGTTTCAACATTCACCGAAAATTTGATCGCGATTCAATTTGAAAAATTAAAAGTTCTATATAACAAGCCGATTTATGTGGGGTTTTCCGTTTTAGAACTATCAAAATTGTTAATGTATGAATTTTATTATGATTTTTTGAAACCAAAGTATGGCGATAAAGTTACTCTATGCTACTGTGACACCGATAGTTTAATTTTATTAATTGAAACTGACGATCTTTATACAGACATCAAGGAGAATATTGAAAAATTTGACACTAGCAATTATGGGTCTGATAACGTTTTCGATATGCCGCTAAAAAATAAAGGTGTGTTAGGCTTAATGAAGGACGAGTTGGCGGGTGAGATTATGTTTGAACATGTTGGGATAAGAGCTAAAATGTATGCTCATTGCACAGAGAGGGAAAAAGTGAATTGGAAGAAGAAGGCTAAAGGTGTGAAAAAATGTGTTGTGAATAAAGACATTAGTGGTGAGGATTATAAACAGTGCTTGCTTACCGGAGAGCAAATATATCGTAAACAAAGGACATTTAGGAGCTACAAACACGTTATATTTACCATAGAACAGAATAAAATTGCACTGAGCCGCGATGATGATAAACGTTACATATGCCCCGATGGCGTACATACTCTTGCGTGGGGGCATTCCAAAATACCAAAATAATAATATCATAATATAATTGTAAATAATGTTTATTCTTGTAATTATGAAAAGTGTTTTTTTAATTATAAGGATTATACTAATAAAATGTATTATTAAAATGTTTTTATATCTTCTTTTATTATGCTACCCAATTTTAATGATATCAGCCTGAGAACATATTTTTTCCTGTTAATAAATGTATATTTAGCATATATTTTTTTCTTTAATTTTCTTACCTACCTTATATGATTTGAGCGTGAAAGGGATATATTGTTAGATAAGGTTGAAAAATAATGAGAACTACATATATACACCCAATTTACGGAGGGTTTATTGTAATAATACAATTACTTCAATACATTCAAATACTTATGTAAACATTCAACATTTCTCGCACTACATATAGAAAACTTGTTAATATGATTTAAACATGTATGTTTAGTTTTAATTATATTGGGGCAGTCGTAAAACGCATCCTCATCATCTTCTAAATTAATAACAATATATTCATTACAATGTAAGTAAGAATTAAAAATTGAATCTAATAACAACTTCTTCAAATGTCCTTTTACAAAAATAATATTAAAACTATCTGATTGTTGAATGTGAAACATTAAAATATTTTGAAGCAGTTTTAGTGATAGATTTCCAGCGCTATATTTAAGTCTGTGGTGATGATACTCCAACCATCGCGCTTGATTCTTATCTGAGGTGTTTAGAGATCGGAATGGTATTGGTGGCTTGAAAAAGTAGGTGTCTACATCACCCCCATCGAATGCTTTGATGGATAATTCCTTTGGTATAAATTTTCTATTTACTTTAAATCCTTGAACAACAATAATAAATCGCCGATTCATATTGATGTCCGTAACTTTCCCAAATGATTCTTCTACGAAATCATGCAGGATCTGCATCACACCTCAACCATTTGTCGCTGTTTCTAGATTCACACTGGGATTGAATGATACAAAAAACATTTAACAATATCGTTTTAATAAGTTTAAATTAATTTTCGAACTATTCCCGACAATGGGGTGTACTCAACGACTGCATCACACAAAATAAGGCAATAGGCTTGAGTGTTTGACTTAAATGCTTGCGTAGCTTCCAATTCAATTTTTAAATCAACCGTAGATGATTTAATGCTTTCATTTTGTTTAGATACATCAAACACAAAAAGAACATGTTGCTTGAATTGAATCATGTCTAATATCGGTTCATTTGTACCACCACCATAGTAACTGTTTTGAAAAGTGGCATACATATAATAGAGTTGTGCATAATCACCATTATTTATATCAAGATTTAAGTTATCATATGGATATGAATCTGAGTTTAGATAAATTTTCATATTTCGCAGTGATGCATTATCAAATTTGGAGGCGCTTTTTACATGAGTATTCTTTCGCCCCTCTTGCAGTGCAATTATAACATATCGTGGTTTCTCCAGAGTCGTAGATGTTTTTACAGACCAGATATCTCTATCAGTACTTTTTAAAGAGGGTAGTTCATGCAATTCCCACCTACGAAACGGCATTAATATAGGTTTATCTTCTTTGAGTCTATCCAAGACACTCAATCGAACTTCATCGTTGAGTTGGAGATGAGGAATTCGCCAGGTACTTGTAGTAGTATTAATTCCTGCTTCACATTAATTAATATTTTCGTATAATCCTCAGCAAAACCCAATAAATATTTCAATGGAATTAGAGCATAGAACTTTTTGTTATCATCAAAGTATGTAACAGTTGCAGGATTCTCTGCCCAACCGCAAAGATCAAGTATATGCTGATCTCGCTTAGTGTTGGAGAGTAGGCCCTTTATCGTGCTTGTGATTCCTACATCACGATTCTTGTCCACTTCAACTCCATTCAATTCATAACGGATTTCATCAAACAAAAACGCATACGCATTTTTCACAAACTTAAAGTTGTGTACAGTTGCAGGTGGAATCAGCGCCGGAAATTTAACAGTTCCGCTCACATAAATATAACTTTCACTCGGACAAGTACAAATGTCTTGGTGTTGTATCATTATACGAATCTCATCATTGTTTCTATAATTTTGAGCTAGAGGATGATATGTGTGGAATTCACTCTTTGCAATAGTCTCTTCATAGCTAATTTTGGAAAATATATTTATTTTATCCATATTGTTACTGTCGCTTTAACTTATACCCTAGAGATAATAGTTTATTTTTTAGAGCGGCTGTTAACACTTTACGAGCTAAATGTTGACTGATTGAATTATGTCTTGTAACGTCTACTTTTATATGGTTACTATGGAAATTAATCCCCATTTCTCTCTCTCACTTAATACTCTTCAACTCTAAACGCACTAGTATTTTTTCACCTCTAAAATTCACAGGTCGACCGGCTTGATCGAGGATTGTCAATGTGATGTTATCTATTGCTCGAGCGTTTATTGGTAGATAAATAATATTTCGTGGTTCAATATTTATTGCAAAACCTGGATCAACACTAGGTGAGAATTCAAATATAGTATGTGATAATGTATTACCGTAATAAGCGCCGTGTACAATGTTACACTCAACTCGAATACTATTAACTTTTATAATTTCTACCGGTAAATCTGATTCGTGTAATTGATTAGCCACCAACTTTCTTTTAGAAAAGCCTAACAATCCCCCTATTGTGTAACTTTCAGAGAAATCAATATCGTAATTACTCTTTATTTCACACTTTAGCGTATTATTGTTTGGTTTAATTGATAGCACCTTATCACGCTCAACCTTATCGTTAAGGGTAGCGTCAATCAGCTGATTTTGTAAATAGAGTTCAATGTCAGTTATCTCATACGAACCAGCCGGTATTTTAATCTGCTTTCCACTGTTGTACTTAAACAGATTATTACTATTTTCTTCAATATTCGGAATAGTATTGTATGTGTAAAATCCAACAAGTCCTAGGCAATAAAACGTGTCAGGGTTCAGTTCTATCGGCGGGTAATAATTCACAGAGAACACATTTGTATTACTTTGCAGTGTGAATGTCTGAGACATGACTGATGAATTTATATTGCTGTAACTGACTTTATTCCGCTAAAAATTGCAAACATAAATGTCCACAATTGTAACTATTAAATTTCTGATATCTATCATGATTATATACTATTTCACTCCCACGAAAATATTTTAACAACTCCACGGGCGGTTGTAGATCACCGAAACTGTCAAAGTATGTAACTAAATTTCCACTCTTTCTATACGCTACCCAATGAGTGCCCACTCCTTTAACAGAATCTAAATTTATTACTGCACACTCGTTACGGAGAGGTTTTGTTGATGGAAGAGTGTCACGCATAAATACACCACGAAAATGCTTAATGGGTTCTCGTGTAGCATAATTTTGAATATCTATATCAGTGAGCGGACGTCGAGGTAGCTTACTTAGTAGTTTTTTGGGGACTGCTTTAAATACAAACCCAAACCTTTTCGATATGGTTTGAGATATAGTCCACTTCCACTTTTACCTATTGCAATTGCTTCCATTGTCTTGTTATGTCGCTCTGATTCAGCCAATTTATTTCTAGCATCTTTGGAGGCGTTCACTGCTTTTGCAATTCCAGCAGCATCACCTGCTAGCGAACCAAGAGCGCTTAACCCCGCAAACAGTGGTATCAGCGGTAGAATTCCACCTTGTTTCGGTATGGGGATTACACGAGGCGTACGAACTTTTCTACGACCACCTGCCTCCTTAACTGCCGCCCTAGCAGTCGTAAGGGCAATTTTACCACCCTCTCGCTCATCCAATGATTTGAATTTTTTCATTGCTTTGCGTACTTTTGATACAATTCCACTATTTAGTGCAATTTTCTTCTGCTTTTTTCTCTTAATACCCATTCCGAGTTTTCGTTTAATTTTCATAGCGGTAGCAACAGATAATGCAGCTGCTTTTTCACCGAACTTTGCGTCTTCTGCTTTTACTCTTCTCCAGGCGGCTTCTTGAAGAATTTGATCAGCTCTATGTCGATCTGATTGAAGGTTACTTTGTGAATATGCAATGTCGTGTTCTTTACATGCACTGTCTAGAGGATTAATACCAGAATCACCTCTTGCTATACGCTTCTCCAACTTAGTACCCGGTCCGCAATACTGATAACCTCCAGGTATATGTATCTCGAACGGCAGCTTGTTGATGAATGAATTGATGATACCTCTTCCAGCGTACATGTTGTTATGAATGTGTGCACGTTATAATAAGTTTATATACAGTTGTAGAGCATTATATATTTTTTAGTATCATGCGATTCGTTAAACAGAAACTATCTCTACCTATCATAAATCTTGATACGTGTATTGGTGAAGGAATATCGCTCACGAAAGAGATGCGTCATGGTATTTTGCTACCGAATACGTTGAGATGCTTAATTTGCGGTCCATCAAACTGTGGAAAATCTAATGTAATGTTGAGTTTGCTGTTTGATGAGAATGGTGTAAAGTTTAAAAATGTGTATGTCTATTCAAAATCACTGTACCAATCGAAATATCAGTTTCTTGAAAAAGTTTTAAAACCACTCAAGGGCGTTGGATATTTCCCATTCAAAGAGAATGTGGACATTATGAAACCCAGTGATGCAAAACCTGATTCGATTTTCATTTTCGACGATGTGGCTTGCGATAAACAGGATGTGATACGAGAATATTTCAGCATGGGGCGACATAATAAAATTGATTCTTTCTATTTATGTCAAACGTATACTCGTATCCCCAAACACCTCATACGTGATAATGCTAATTTTATAATACTCTTCAAACAAGATGATTTAAATCTTAAACATGTTTACAACGATCACATAAGCGGTGATATGACTTTCGATAAATTCAAGGAAATGTGCTCAGCATGTTGGACAGAGCCCTACAGTTTTATAACAGTGGATAAAGATTGTGATATTGATAAGGGGAGATATCGTAAATATTTAGATCAGTATATAATAATAGGTAAATAGATTCAGATAGTCAGTATACAATAAAGTGTTGAAGGAGAAAGTTTTATTATCGGATTGAACCTGATTACTATTACCTGATTAAATCTAATTGATACCTGAACAAACCTGATAATTATCTGATAAAACCTGATTAAACCTGTATATTAGCTGATTAAACCTGATTATTAGCTGATTAAACCTGATTGTTAGCTGATCAAACCTGATTATTAGCTGATCAAACCTGATTATTAGCTGATCAAACCTGATTATTAGCTGATCAAATCTGTTTATTAGCTGATTAAACCTGATTACTACCTGTTTCAACCTGTTATAAAAAATACTATATGATGAGTAGAAATGTTAAACGGAAACTTATTGATGCTCAAAAAGCTATTCGTAAAAAGTTACTGGCTATTAAATTGAATAGAACCGAAGAAGATGAACTGCTAAATAAAACTTATAAACCTCTAATCGAACCTTTGAAAAATTTAATAGCCACATCACAAAAACCGCAATTACAAAATATTTCAAATATTAAACAAGAGAGTCCTAAATTATCCCCATCCAAAAACGAGCAGCCACAACAGGAAAATGATGATGAAGTTATTAAAGCTGGAGCTAAACGTAAAGCAACTAATTTCATACAAAAACCTAAACCTAAGCGAGTAGATTTTTTACCACGTGAACAGGAAATTTCTTATGAAGATATACCTCAAGATGATGATGCAGATGAAAATGTATTTGAAAGTGATCGACACATGTATCAAACGTTCATCGAAGATATAAACCCCCAAGCTATAGAGTCTTATTTAGAAGCTTATGCTCCTCTACCGAGACAATATGTAGAAATGTTAATAACATATGGGAAGGATGAATTGGATATACAAACGGGTATTAATATCAACCTAAATACTGATAAATGGACCATTGGAAAATCAAATGTCGAGGTTATCGGAAAAGATTTACGAATAGAAGGGATTAAATACATCGGTACCCCAGGTCTTTATGAATTACTTTTCAAGAAGAAGCCTATTGGTTATAATGATAATGATAAACGCAATTATAAAGATATTTTGAAAAGAACCAATGTGCTGCGGAGAAATTACGATCCAAATTCACAGATTCAAGGAACTAAAACATATAAATATAGAAACATAATTAAACCATAGTTCAAATCAATGATGAGTGTCGACAAGTTTGGACGTCATTCAAATCGCAAAACGGTTCAAACACGAGGTCCTCCTGGACCCGGATTTCTTTTTACTCGTACCGGTGATTTTAATGTTGAGAACAGAAGAATTTGTAACATAAGTGAACCGCTAGATAAGTCTGACGCTGCTACTAAAGATTTTGTTGATACTTCTATTAGTAGCGTTAAACAATATTTGAAAACTGTAAATGAAAAGATTGATGTTGCTATTAAAGGCTTTCGTGATGTTGATGAAACACTCACAAAGAAAGTGTCGGATTTAAAAAACATTTGAAAATAAAATTAAATCAGATTTACTCAATTTAGATAATAAATTACAAACAACCATTAATATTATACCAAGCAATATTGACTCGAAACTTTTAAAAGTGCAGGAGGATATTGATCAACAATTTATTCATTCCCGTAATGAAATTGAATTACTAAAGAAACGTTTAGATGTACCACCAGCAACTACGCGCAGAGCAAGTATTAATTTAGAAGATATTCCTCATCATGGGAAGACGTCGACCCTTAGCAACAAGCACCATTAAACAGGATGTGGTGAATGAGTTGCATAAACCAGCTAGAAAAAAATTTATCAGACGTAGAGTTATATTAAAAGGCATGGATGATTTATGGCAAGCAGATTTAGCCGAATTTGGTGCTTATGCTCGCGAAAATAAAGGTTATAAATTTATTTTGGTAGTGATTGATTGTTTCTCAAAATTTATGTGGACTGTTCCGTTAAAGGATAAATCTGCTGTGAGTTTAACGGATGCATTCAAGAAAATTTTCCAAGAGAGTACCCGTACACCACACAATCTACAAACTGATCAAGGTAAAGAGTTTTATAATCAACAATTTAATGTATTAATGAAAAAGAATCATGTTAATCATTACTCAACGTACACCACCATGAAAGCATGTATGGCTGAACGGGTTATTCGAACTTTAAAAGAAAAGTTATATCGAGCTTTCAGTCTAAATGGAAAATATAATTGGTATTCTATATTGGATGAGATAACTAGAAATTACAATGCAACAAAACACTCTACAATTGGTATGAAACCTAAAGATGTGAATTTAAATAAAGAGAAACAATTACTCAAGACAGTTTATTCACATATAAAAATTGCTGATAAAGGACAATTTAAAGTAGGTGATTTTGTACGTATTAGCAAACAGAAGGCGATGTTTGCTAAAGGATATACTCCTAATTGGTCAACAGAACTGTTTAAAATTCAAAAAGTTAAAATTTCTAATCCTGTTACATATTTATTGGAGGATATTCAGGGTAGACCAATCCAAGGAGCATTCTACGAATATGAACTACAAAAGGCTAAACATCATGATGTGTACTTAGTTGAAAAAGTATTACGTCGTAAAGGATCGAAAGTGTATGTGAAATGGCTCGGCCTCGATAATTCACAAAATAGTTGGATTGATAAAACTAATGTACTTTAAAATATGTATACACTCATTGAAAATAGTGACGACTATTATACTACCTGTAATTTTATTTATAAACTTGTTAATAAAATATTTTTTATTCTACTAATTACTTAGTTTTATTTATTTCCACCTATAATCCTGAAACTGAATAAAATGGATAAGTAAAACGATACATATTGTTAAATTATTATTTTTATTATAATTAGTAAACATCATTTTGATTAATATACATATTTCTCCTAACTATCAACATATTTACAATTACTGATAACAATATTATTATAACTACGAAAATTAGGGAATATATAAAATAATTAGGAATTCCTAACGGTATTGGTGGTATTATAGTTGTTGTTATATTGTATTCATTTCCGTCAGATAATGATGTTGGTTGTGATGATGAGCTATCTCTCGTATAATTGGATTCAACTGAAGACTCTGAAGACTTAGAGTTTTCATCTAATCTCAACTCGATGATATTTTCCCAAGGAGTGGGTAATTTTGTTTGTAAACTTTCCCATTGATCACTTTTGCAAAATGATCGATTTGGAAACACGTACATTGGTTTGTAGTTTATCACACCATTTTCATCACTATCCTCGGTATTTGCTTGTGTTGTGCATGTAGGTGGTATGGTATCTAGCAGTAGAATCATTCGTCTCCATCTTAGCGGCCATGTATCATTTTTTTCAACATTCATACAAATATAACATTCTACAATCTCACCCGGGGTCGTGGAAAAGAATGTCTTATCGAATAACCCCACCATCAAAATGTAATTTGCAATGTTGATCAACATAATGATTTTGTGCGACTAACAATGAAATGTTTTCTGCTTTTCATCAATACATTTATAACATTTATAACGAGGTGGTGGGGGTCCATCAATATGATCCACATCAGTTGGTAAATTGTAATGTTTGAAGCATGGGAGATAGGTGGCTATTTCTTCATCTTCTTGAAAATGTGGTGGTAGTGAATTCCACATCGAATATAGTTCTCGAGGTGTTGTATGGTTCATTAAATGTAATTTATACTGGCTACAACAGTAACAAGCACAATGCTTATTCCTTGATACAAAGTTTAGAAAAAAGTTGATAACACTTTTTAGCATCTTGATAGCTTTTTAATATTAATTTCAATCGTTATATTTTTTCAATGTGTCGCTCCAGTCGTGCTTTTCTTTGTACTGCTGTATCGGCGCCGATGATCTTAACCATAACACTGTCGCGTTGTTTCTATGTCTTTAATTAATTCCAACTTATTATATGTTAATATTTCATAAATACATTCTATACATTCAAAGTGATGGCTGGACGAAGAAAATTGTAGCAGGCTTTCCAACGTTGGTATGACTTCACTGTCTTTAGGTAAATTTATAAAATGTTTTAGACACTCGTTGTAATAATTATTAAAGTTTAATGTTTTCAAACGTTCCAAGCGGTAATCGATTAATTTAAATAACCCATCTAACTTGCATACCGCCTCTCGATCCAAATCGAACTGAACTCCTCTGCTTTGTAACGTAATATATCTGTTTCTATTCCTCCTGGGTAATGAATGAAGAGTAATGGTGCAATTATGGTAAACAGGAACTATTTCGGTATATGGTATTTCTTCCTTTTCAGCTTCTGGTAAACAACTGCAGTTGGAACACTTTCTCTTAACACCTCTCTGTGGTATAGTCGTAAAGAATGTATTAACCTTCTGCCATTGATTTTTTAATGTGGACCATTCAATTGGTATTAATGTTAGACTGTTTTTCGAATTGAATTATCGAACACACTGATAAAATCCTCGAACTGCGCTGAATCCAGTTGAAACTGATAATGACCTGGAGATAGAGTAACTAACTTCATTTATGAGACGATATTCACTTTTAATCTCCTCATCGAACTCTTGTAGTAAGTCATCTAAGAATGTAGGTGAACTTATACCCGAATCTGGTGCGGTTATCGTTGGAGTTGTTAAAGACATTACGTTAATATTACTAATTCAATTTGTGTGTAGTTCCCATATTTATACCAAAAAACGAACATTCAATAAGCCAATCAAAATACTAATTAAGTCAAAGTCAAACAAGTCTCTAATTTTAGTTACTTAGGTTCTTATAATATTACGTGAAGCCATTTAATAAAATGTTAATAATTAATTTGATATGCAATTTATATTTTAATTACAGCATTTTAATTGCGATAGTAAACACTATTCAGTTTTAATAATGCGGATTTGCTAATCTAGTCTAAACTTATCTAGGCTGGTGGTGGTATTTTTCCTCATTATAAATGATTGCTATAATAAATATTATGTAGGAATGTGAATTTACTTTTCCCAGTCTGGTTCTAGTCTGATAATATCTATTCTAGTCTGACATTAACTAATCTAGTTCACTCTAGTAGTCCAGTATTTAATTCACTAAGCCACTAAATAGTGTTAGGCAACCATATACACAAGATATTTTAAGTTACTCAATTTTTTTGAATATATTTAATTACAGGATAATCTCAATACATTTATAACTCTAATCCATAGGCAACCAAATACACAAGATATATTAATAAATGCCATGTTTCCGCGCGGCGCCATCTGTGGGGAAATTGAATTACAGGAATCTGTATTTTTTTTGAATTTTACAGGAATCTGTAAAGCGCCATCTGTGATATAGTAGCGGAAATTGAATTACAGGAATCTATAATTTTTTACGTGGCGCCATCTGTGGGAAAATTGAATTACAGGAGTCTGTATTTTTTGAATTTTACAGGTATCTGTAAAGCGCCATCTGTGATGTAATAGGGGCATGTAAAGGTCAAGTCAAGGTCATGTCAAGGTCAAGTCAAGGTCATGTCAAGGTCAAGTCAAGTACAAGTCAAGGTCATGTCAAGGTCAAGTCAAGGTTAAGTCAAGGTCAAGTCAAGGCCAAGTCAAGGTCAAGTCAAGTCAAGGTCAAGTCAAGGTCAAGTCAAGGTCATGTCAAGGTCAAGTCAAGGTCATGTCAAGGTCAAGTCAAGGTCAAGTCAAGGTCGTCGCGCATGCGCATTGTCGGAGGTTGAGGTTGGCCTAGAACGCATTATCTATCCCTACTAACAACAAATTCCCTACAAGTTTTATTTGGAACGTTTTTCTAAATTTCCGTTGCTTTTCTCATAAATTGTATGCAAAAATTGAACAAATTACATTGAAACTAATGGGAGCAACTTCAAAACGATATAAAATAGGAAGCAGAAGTCGCAACAGAAATCCAAAAACAGTTTTGGATTTACCAATAAATTCCCTACAAGTTTTGTTTGGAACATTTTTCCAAATTTACGATGATTTTCTCATAAATTTTAGGCCAAAATTAAACAAATTTCGTTTAAACTAATGGGAGCAACTTCAAAATGATATAAAATAGGAACTAGAAGTAGCAACAGAAATCCAAAAACTGTTAATTGATTCACCAAGAAATTCCCCACAAGTTTTATTTGGAACGTTTTTCCAAATTTCCGTTCAATTTCTCATAAATTTCATACCAAAATTGAACAAATTAAGTTTAAACTAATGGGAGCTACTTCAAACCGGTATAAAATAGGAACCAGAAGTCGCAACAGAAATCCAAAAACACTTTTGGATTCACAAAGAAATTCCCTACAAGTTTTATTTGGATCGTTTTTCCAAATTTCCGTTGATTTTCTCATAAATTGTATGCCAAAATTGAACAAATTATATTGAAACTAATGGGAGCAACTTCAAAACGGCATAAAATAGGAAACAGAAGTCGCAACAGAAATCCAAAAACAGTTTTGGATTCACCAAAAAAGGCCCTACAAGTATTAATTTGAACGTTTTTCCAAATTTCCGTTGACTTTTTTATAAATTGTATGCCAAAATTGAACAAACTACATTGAAACTAATCGGAGCAACTTCAATACGGCATAAAATAAGAACTAGAAGCCGCACCAGAAATCCAAAAACTGTTTTGGATTCACCAAGAAATTCCCTACAAGTTTTATTTGGAACGTTTTTCCCAATTGCCGTTGATTTTCTCATAAACTGTATGCCAAAATTGTACAAATTACATTGAAACTAAGGGGAGCAACTTCAATACGGCATAAAATAAGAACTAGAAGCCGCACCAGAAATCCAAAAACTGTTTTGGATTCACCAAGAAATTCCCTTCAAGTTTTGTTTGGAACGTTTTTCCAAATTTCCGTTGATTTTCTCATAATTTTTTTGCCAAAATTTAACAAACTACGTTTAAACTAATGAGAGCAACTTCAAAACGGTATAAAATAGGAGCCAGAAGTCGCAACAGAAATCCCAAAACACTTTTGGATTCACAAAGAAATTCCCTACAAGTTTTATTTGGTACGTTTTTCCAAATTTCCGTTGATTTTCTCATAAATTGTATGACAAAATTTAACAAATTATATTGAAACTAATGGGAACAACTTCAAAACGGTATAAAATCGGAACTAGAAGTCGCAACAGAAATCCAAAAACAGTTTTGGATTCACCAAAAAATTCCCTACAAGTATTAATTTGAACGTTTTTCCAAATTTCCGTTGACTTTTTTATAAATTGTATGCCAAAATTGAACAAATTACATTGAAACTAATCGGAGCAACTTCAATACGGCATAAAATAAGAACTAGAAATCGCACCAGAAATCCAAAAACTGTTTTGGATTCACCAAGAAATTCCCTTCAAGTTTTGTTTTGAACGTTTTTCCAAATTTACGTTGATTTGCTCATAAAATTTATACCAAAATTGAACAAATTACGTTTAAACTAATGGGAGCTACTTCAAACCGGTATAAAATAGGAACCAGAAGTCGCAACAGAAATCCAAAAACACTTTTGGATTCACAAAGAAATTCCCTACAAGTTTTATTTGGATCGTTTTTCCAAATTTCCGTTGATTTTCTCATAAATTGTATGCCAAAATTGAACAAATTATATTGAAACTAATTGGAGCAACTTCAAAACGGCATAAAATAGGAAGCAGAAGTCGCAACAGAAATCCAAAAACAGTTTTGGATTCACCAAGAAATTCCCTACAAGTTTTATTTGGAACGTTTTTCCCAATTTCCGTTGATTTTCTCATAAACTGTATGCCAAAATTGTACAAATTACATTGAAACTAAGGGGAGCAACTTCAATACGGTATAAAATAAGAACTAGAAGTCGCACCAGAAATCCAAAAACTGTTTTGGATTCACCAAGAAATTCCCTTCAAGTTTTGTTTGGAACGTTTTTCCAAATTTCCGTTGATTTTCTCATAATGTTTTTGCCAAAATTTAACAAACTACGTTTAAACTAAAGAGAGCAACTTCAAAACGGTATAAAATAGGAATCAGAAGTCGCAACAGAAATCCCAAAACACTTTTGGATTCACAAAGAAATTCCCTACAAGTTTTATTTGGTACGTTTTCCCAAATTTCCGTTGATTTTCTCATAAATTGTATGACAAAATTTAACAAATTACATTGAAACTAATGGGAGCAACTTCAAAATGATATAAAATAGGAACTAGAAGTCGCAACAGAAATCCAAAAACAGTTTTGGATTCACCAAGAAATTCCCTACAAGTTATATTTGGAACGTTTTTCCAAATTTTCGTTGCTTTTCTCATCAATTGTATGCAAAAATTGAACAAATTACATTGAAACTAATGGGAGCAACTTCAAAATGATATAAAATAGGAACTAGAAGTAGCAACAGAAATCCAAAAACTGTTTTTGATTCACCAAGGAATTCCCCACAAGTTTTATTTGGAACGTTTTTCCAAATTTCTGTTAAATTTCTCATAAATTTCATACCAAAATTGAACAAATTACGTTTAAACTAATGGGAGCTACTTCAAACCGGTATAAAATAGGAACCAGAAGTCGCAGCAGAAATCCAAAAACACTTTTGGATTCACAAAGAAATTCCCTAGAAGTTTTATTTGGATCGTTTTTCGAAATTTCCGTTGATTTTCTCATAAATTGTATGCCAAAATTGAACAAATTATATTGAAACTAATGGGAGCAACTTCAAAACGGCATAAAATAGGAAACAGAAGTCGCACCAGAAATCCAAATACAGTTTTGGATTCACCCGGAAATTCCCTACAAGTTTTGTTTGGAACGTTTTTCCAAATTTCTGTTGCTTTTCTCATAAATTGTATGCAAAAATTGAACAAAATACAATGAAACTAATGGGAGCATCTTCAAAACGGTATAAAATAGGAAGCAAAAGTCGCAATATAAATCGAAAAACAGTTTTGGATTCACCAAGACATTCCCTACGAGTTTTGTTTGGAACTTTTTTCCAAATTTACGATGATTTTCTCATAAATTTTAGGCCAAAATTAAACAAATTACGTTTAAACTAATGGGAGCTAGTTCAAAATGATATAAAATAGGAACTATAAGTAGCAACAGAAATCCAAAAACTATTTTGGATTCACCAAGAAATTCCTCACAAGTTTTATTTGGAACGTTTTTCCAAATTTCCGTTGATTTTCTCATAAATTGTATGCCAAAATTGAACAAATTATATTGAAACTAATGGGAGCAACTTCAAAACGGCATAAAATAGGAAGCAGAAGTCGCCACAGAAATCCAAAAACAGCTTTCGATTCACCAAGAAATTCCCTACAAGTTTTATTTGAAACGTTTTGCCAAATTTCCGTTGATTTTCTCATAAATTTTTTGCCAAAATTGAACAAACTACGTTTAAACTAATGAGAGCAACTTCAAAACGGTATAAAATAGGTACTAGAAATCACACCAGAATTCAAAAAACAGTTTTGAATTCACCAAGAAATTCTCTACAAGTTTTATTTTGAACGTTTTTCCAAATTTTCGTTGATTTGCTCATAAATTTTATACCAAAATTGAACAAATTACGCTAAAACTAATGGGAGCAACTTCAAAACGGTATAAAATAGGAACTAGAAGTCGCAACAGAAATCCAAAAACAGTTTTGGATTCACCAAGGAATTCCCTACAAGTTTTATTTGAAAGGTTTTTGCAAATTTCCGTTGATACTCTCATAAATTTCATACCAAAATTGAAGAAATTACGTTTAAACTAATGGGAGCTACTTCAAAACGGTATAAAATAGGAACCAGAAGTCGCAACAGAAATCCAACAGCACTTTTGGATTCACAAAGAAATTCCCTACAAGTTTTATTTGGAACGTTTTTCCAAATTTCCGTTGCTTTTCTCATAAATTGTATGCAAAAATTGAACAAATTACATTGAAACTAATGGGAGCAACTTCAAAACGATATAAAATAGGAACCAGATGTCGCAACAGAAATCCAAAAACAGTTTTGAATTCAACAAGAAATTCCCTACAAGTTTTATTTGGAACGTTTTTCCAAATTTTTTTTGCTTTTCTCATAAATTGTATGCAAAAATTGAACAAATTACATTTAGACTAATGGGAGCAACTTCAAAACGATATAAAATAGGAACCAGAAGTCGCAACATAAATCCAAAAACAGTTTTAGATTCACCAAGAAATTTCCTACAAGTTTTATTTGAAACGTTTTTCCAAATTTCCGTTGCTTTTCTCATAAATTGTATGCAAAAATTGAACAAATTACATTGAAACTAAGCGGAGCTACTTCAATACGGTATAAAATAAGAACTAGAAGTCGCACCAGAAATCCAACAGCACTTTTGGATTCACAAAGAAATTCCCTACAAGTTTTATTTGGAACGTTTTTCCAAATTTCCGTTGATTTTCTCATAAACTGTATGCCAAAATTGTACAAATTACATTGAAACTAAGGGGAGCAACTTCAATACGGCATAAAATAAGAACTAGAAGTCGCACCAGAATTCCAAAAACTGTTTTGGATTCACCAAGAAATTCCCTTCAAGTTTTGTTTGAAACGTTTTGCCAAATTTCCGTTGATTTTCTCATAAATTTTTTGCCAAAATTGAACAAACTACGTTTAAACTAATGAGAGCAACTTCAAAACGGTATAAAATAGGTACTAGAAATCACACCAGAATTCAAAAAACAGTTTTGAATTCACCAAGAAATTCTCTACAAGTTTTATTTTGAACGTTTTTCCAAATTTTCGTTGATTTGCTCATAAATTTTATACCAAAATTGAACAAATTACGCTAAAACTAATGGGAGCAACTTCAAAACGGTATAAAATAGGAACTAGAAGTCGCAACAGAAATCCAAAAACAGTTTTGGATTCACCAAGGAATTCCCTACAAGTTTTATTTGAAAGGTTTTTGCAAATTTCCGTTGATACTCTCATAAATTTCATACCAAAATTGAAGAAATTACGTTTAAACTAATGGGAGCTACTTCAAAACGGTATAAAATAGGAACCAGAAGTCGCAACAGAAATCCAACAGCACTTTTGGATTCACAAAGAAATTCCCTACAAGTTTTATTTGGAACGTTTTTCCAAATTTCCGTTGCTTTTCTCATAAATTGTATGCAAAAATTGAACAAATTACATTGAAACTAATGGGAGCAACTTCAAAACGATATAAAATAGGAACCAGATGTCGCAACAGAAATCCAAAAACAGTTTTGAATTCAACAAGAAATTCCCTACAAGTTTTATTTGGAACGTTTTTCCAAATTTTTTTTGCTTTTCTCATAAATTGTATGCAAAAATTGAACAAATTACATTTAGACTAATGGGAGCAACTTCAAAACGATATAAAATAGGAACCAGAAGTCGCAACATAAATCCAAAAACAGTTTTAGATTCACCAAGAAATTTCCTACAAGTTTTATTTGAAACGTTTTTCCAAATTTCCGTTGCTTTTCTCATAAATTGTATGCAAAAATTGAACAAATTACATTGAAACTAAGCGGAGCTACTTCAATACGGTATAAAATAAGAACTAGAAGTCGCACCAGAAATCCAACAGCACTTTTGGATTCACAAAGAAATTCCCTACAAGTTTTATTTGGAACGTTTTTCCAAATTTCCGTTGATTTTCTCATAAACTGTATGCCAAAATTGTACAAATTACATTGAAACTAAGGGGAGCAACTTCAATACGGCATAAAATAAGAACTAGAAGTCGCACCAGAATTCCAAAAACTGTTTTGGATTCACCAAGAAATTCCCTTCAAGTTTTGTTTGAAACGTTTTGCCAAATTTCCGTTGATTTTCTCATAAATTTTTTGCCAAAATTGAACAAACTACGTTTAAACTAATGAGAGCAACTTCAAAACGGTATAAAATAGGTACTAGAAATCACACCAGAATTCAAAAAACAGTTTTGAATTCACCAAGAAATTCTCTACAAGTTTTATTTTGAACGTTTTTCCAAATTTTCGTTGATTTGCTCATAAATTTTATACCAAAATTGAACAAATTACGCTAAAACTAATGGGAGCAACTTCAAAACGGTATAAAATAGGAACTAGAAGTCGCAACAGAAATCCAAAAACAGTTTTGGATTCACCAAGGAATTCCCTACAAGTTTTATTTGAAAGGTTTTTGCAAATTTCCGTTGATACTCTCATAAATTTCATACCAAAATTGAAGAAATTACGTTTAAACTAATGGGAGCTACTTCAAAACGGTATAAAATAGGAACCAGAAGTCGCAACAGAAATCCAACAGCACTTTTAGATTCACAAAGAAATTCCCTACAAGTTTTATTTGGAACGTTTTTCCAAATTTCCGTTGCTTTTCTCATAAATTGTATGCAAAAATTGAACAAATTACATTGAAACTAATGGGAGCAACTTCAAAACGATATAAAATAGGAACCAGATGTCGCAACAGAAATCCAAAAACAGTTTTGGATTCAACAAGAAATTCCCTACAAGTTTTATTTGTAACGTTTTTCCAAATTTTTTTTGCTTTTCTCATAAATTGTATGCAAAAATTGAACAAATTACATTTAGACTAATGGGAGCAACTTCAAAACGACATAAAATAGGAACCAGAAGTCGCAACATAAATCCAAAAACAGTTTTGGATTCACCAAGAAATTTCCTACAAGTTTTATTTGAAACGTTTTTCCAAATTTCCGTTGCTTTTCTCATAAATTGTATGCAAAAATTGAACAAATTACATTGAAACTAAGCGGAGCTACTTCAATACGGTATAAAATAAGAACTAGAAGTCGCACCAGAAATCCAACAGCACTTTTGGATTCACAAAGAAATTCCCTACAAGTTTTATTTGGAACGTTTTTCCAAATTTCCGTTGCTTTTCTCATAAATTGTATGCAAAAATTGAACAAATTACATTTAAACTAATGGAAGCAACTTCAAAACGATATAAAATAGGAACCAGAAGTCGCAACATAAATCCAAAAACAGTTTTGGATTCACCAAGAAATTTGCTACAAGTTTTATTTGAAACGTTTTTCCAAATTTCCGTTGCTTTTCTCATAAATTGTATGCAAAAATTGAACAAATTACATTGAAACTAAGCGGAGCTACTTCAATACGGTATAAAATAAGAACTAGAAGTCGCACCAGAAATCCAAAAACAGTTTTGGATTCACCAAGAAATTCCCTACAAGTTTTAATTTAAACGTTTTTCCAAATTTCCGTTGATTTTCTCATAAATTGTATGCCAAAATTGAACAAATTACATTGAAACTAATGGGAGCAACTTCAAAACGGCATAAAATAGGAAGCAAAAGTCGCAATATAAATCGAAAAACAGTTTTGGATTTACCAAGACATTCCCTACAAGTTTTGTTTGCAACGTTTTTCCAAGTTTTCGTTGGTTTTCTCATAAATTTTATGCCAAAATTAAACAAATTACATTGAAACTAATAGGAGCAACTTCAAAACGATATAAAATAGGAACCAGAAGTCGCAACATAAATCCAAAAACAGTTTTGGATTCACCAAGAAATTCCCTACAAGTTTTATTTGGAACGTTTTTCCAAATTTCCGTTGCTTTTCTCATAAATTGTATGCAAAAATTGAACAAATTACATTGAAACTACTGGGAGCAACTTCAAAACGATATGAAATAGGAACCAGAAGTCGCAACGGAAATCCAAAAACAGGATTCACCAAGAAATTCCCTACAAGTTTTATTTGGAACGTTTTTCCAAATTTCCGTTGCTTTTCTCATAAATTGTATGCAAAAATTGAACAAATTACATTGAAACTAATAGAAGCAACTTCAAAACGATATAAAATAGGAAGCAGAAGTCGCAACAGAAATCCAAAAACAGTTTTGGATTTACCAATAAATTCCCTACAAGTTTTGTTTGGAACTTTTTTCCAAATTTACGATGATTTTCTCATAAATTTTAGGCCAAAATTAAACAAATTTCGTTTAAACTAATGGGAGCAACTTCAAAATGTTATAAAATAGGAACTAGAAGTAGCAACAGAAATCCAAAAACTGTTTTTGATTCACCAAGAAATTCCCCACAAGTTTTATTTGGAACGTTTTTCCAAATTTTTGTTAAATTTCTCATAAATTTCATACCAAAATTGAACAAATTACATTGAAACTAATAGGAGCAACTTCAAAACGATATAAAATAGGAAACAGAAGTCGCACCAGAAATCCAAATACAGTTTTGGATTCACCCGGAAATTCCCTACAAGTTTTATTTGGAACGTTTTTCCAAATTTCCGTTGCTTTTCTCATTAATTGTATGCAAAAATTGAACAAAATACAATGAAACTAATGGGAGCATCTTCAAAACGGTATAAAATAGGAAGCAAAAGTCGCAATATAAATCGAAAAACAGTTTTGGATTCACCAAGACATTCCCTACGAGTTTTGTTTGGAACTTTTTTCCAAATTTACGATGATTTTCTCATAAATTTTAGGCCAAAATTAAAAAAATTACGTTTAAACTAATGGGAGCTAGTTCAAAATGATATAAAATAGGAACTAGAAGTAGCAACAGAAATCCAAAAACTGTTTTGGATTCACTAAGAAATTCCTCACAAGTTTTATTTGGAACGTTTTTCCAAATTTCCGTTGATTTTCTCATAAATTTCATACCAAAATTAAACAAATTACGTTTAAACTAATGGGAGCAACTTCAAAACGGTATAAAATAGGAACCAGAAGTTGCAACAGAAATCCAAAAACAGTTTTGGATTCACCAAGAAATTCCCCACAAGTTTTATTTGGAACGTTTTTCCAAATTTCCGTTGATTTTCTCATAAATTTCATACCAAAATTGAACAAATTACGTTTAAGCTAATTGGAGCTACTTCAAAACGGTATAAAATAGGAACCAGAAGTCGCAACAGAAATCCAACAACACTTTTGGATTCACAAAGAAATTCCTACAAGTTTTATTTGGAACGTTTTTCCAAATTTTCGTTGATTTTCTCATAAATTGTATGCCAAAATTGAACAAATTATATTGAAACTAATGGGAGCAACTTCAAAACGGCATAAAATAGGAAGCAGAAGTCGCCACAGAAATCCAAAAACAGCTTTCGATTCACCAAGAAATTCCCTACAAGTTTTATTTGGAACGTTTTTCCAAATTTCCGTTGATTTTCTCATAACCTGTATGCCAAAATTGTACAAATTACATTGAAACTAAGCGGAGCAATTTCAATACGGCATAAAATAAGAACTAGAAGTCGCAGCAGAAATCCAAAAACTGTTTTGGATTCACCAAGAAATTCCCTTCAAGTTTTGTTTGAAACGTTTTTCCAAATTTCCGTTGATTTTCTCATAATTTTTTTGCCAAAATTGAACAAACTACGTTTAAACTAATGAGAGCAACTTCAAAACGGTATAAAATTGGAACTAGAAGTCGCAACAGCAATCCAAAAACAGTTTTGGATTCACCAAGAAATTCCCTACAAGTTATATTTGGAACGTTTTTCCAAATTTCCGTTGCTTTTCTCATAAATTGTATGCAAAAATTAAACAAATTACATTGAAACTACTGGGAGCAACTTCAAAACGATATGAAATAGGAACCAGAAGTCGCAACGGAAATCCAAAAACAGGATTCACCAAGAAATTCCCTACAAGTTTTATTTGGAACGTTTTTCCAAATTTCCGTTGCTTTTCTCATAAATTGTATGCAAAAATTGAACAAATTACATTGAAACTAATGGGAGCAACTTCAAAACGATATAAAATAGGAAGCAGAAGTCGCAACAGAAATCCAAAAACAGTTTTGGATTTACCAATAAATTCCCTACAAGTTTTGTTTGTAACTTTTTTCCAAATTTACGATAATTTTCTCATAAATTTTAGGCCAAAATTAAACAAATTTCGTTTAAACTAATGGGAGCAACTTCAAAATGATATAAAATAGGAACTAGAAGTAGCAACAGAAATCCAAAAACTGTTTTTGATTCACCAAGAAATTCCCCACAAGTTTTATTTGGAACGTTTTTCCAAATTTCCGTTAAATTTCTCATAAATTTCATACCAAAATTGAACAAATTACATTGAAACTAATAGGAGCAACTTCAAAACGATATAAAATAGGAAACAGAAGTCGCACCAGAAATCCAAATACAGTTTTGGATTCACCCGCAAATTCCCTACAAGTTTTATTTGGAACGTTTTTGCAAATTTCCGTTGCTTTTCTCATAAATTGTATGCAAAAATTGAACAAAATACAATGAAACTAATAGGAGCATCTTCAAAACGGTATAAAATAGGAAGCAAAAGTCGCAATATAAATCGGAAAACAGTTTTGGATTCACCATGACATTTTCTACGAGTTTTGTTTGGAACTTTTTTCCAAATTTACGATGATTTTCTCATAAATTTTAGGCCAAAATTAAACAAATTACGTTTAAACTAATGGGAGCTAGTTCAAAATGATATAAAATAGGAACCAGAAGTTGCAACAGAAATCCAAAAACTGTTTTGGATTCACCAAGAAATTCCCCACAAGTTTTATTTGGAACGTTTTTCCAAATTTCCGTTGATTTTCTCATAAATTTCATACCAAAATTGAACAAATTACGATTAAGCTAATTGGAGCTACTTCAAAACGGTATAAAATAGGAACCAGAAGTCGCAACAGAAATCCAACAACACTTTTGGATTCACAAAGAAATTCCCTACAAGTTTTATTTGGAACGTTTTTCCAAATTTCCGTTGATTTTCTCATAAACTGTATGCCAAAATTGTACAAATTACATTGAAACTAAGGGGAGCAATTTCAATACGGCATAAAATAAGAACTAGAAGTCGCACCAGAAATCCAAAAACTGTTTTGGATTCACCAAGAAATTCCCTTCAAATTTTGTTTAAAACGTTTTTCCAAATTTCCGTTGATTTTCTCATAAATTTTTTGCCAAAATTGAACAAACTACGTTTAAACTAATGAGAGCAACTTCAAAACGGTATAAAATAGGTACTAGAAATCACACCAGAATTCTAAAAACAGTTTTGAATTCACCAAGAAATTCCCTACAAGTTTTATTTTGAACGTTTTTCCAAATTTTCGTTGATTTGCTCATAAATTTTATACCAAAATTGAACAAATTACGCTAAAACTAATGGGAGCAACTTCAAAACGGTATAAAATAGGAACTAGAAGTCGCAACAGAAATCCAAAAACAGTTTTGGAATTAACAAGGAATTCCCTACAAGTTTTATTTGAAACGTTTTTTAAATTTCCGTTGCTTTTCTCATAAATTGTATGCAAAAATTGAACAAATTACATTGAAACTAATAGGAGCAACTTCAAAACGATATAATATAGGAACCAGAAGTCGCAACAGAAATCCAAAAACAGTTTTGGATTCACCAAGAAATTCGCTACACGTTTTATTTTGAACGTTTTTCCAAATTTCCGTTGACTTTCTCATAAATTGTATGCCAAAATTGAACAAATTACATTGAAACTAAGCGGAGCTTCTTCAATACGGTATAAAATAAGAACTAGAAGTCGCACCAGAAATCCAAAAACAGTTTTGGATTCACCAAGAAATTCCCTACAAGTTTTATTTGAAACGTTTTTCCAAATTTCCGTTGATTTTCTCATAAATTGTATGCCAAAATTGAACAAATTACATTGAAACTAATGGGAGCAACTTCAAAACGGCATAAAATAGGAAGTAAAAGTCGCAATATATATCGAAAAACAGTTTTGGATTCACCAAGACATTCCCTACAAGTTTTATTTGGAACGTTTTTTCAAATTTCCGTTGCTTTTCTCATAAATTGTATGCAAAAATTGAACAAATTACATTAAAACTAATGGGAGCAACTTCAGAACGATATAAAATAGGAACCAGAAGTCGCAACAAAAATCCAAAAACAGTTTTGGATTCACC
Organism: Phosphuga atrata; assembly: GCA_944588485.1. Taxonomy (NCBI): domain Eukaryota; kingdom Metazoa; phylum Arthropoda; class Insecta; order Coleoptera; family Silphidae; genus Phosphuga; species Phosphuga atrata. The sequence goes on from CALYMW010000455.1 coordinate 215,749, forward strand.
AAGAAATTCCCTACAAGTTATATTTGGAACGTTTTTCCAAATTTTCGTTGCTTTTCTCATCAATTGTATGCAAAAATTGAACAAATTACATTGAAACTAATGGGAGCAACTTCAAATCGATATGAAATAGGAACCAGAAGTCGCAACGGAAATCCAAAAACAGGATTCACCAAGAAATTCCCTACAAGTTTTAGTTGGAACGTTTTTCCAAATTTCCGTTGCTTTTCTCATAAATTGTATGCAAAAATTGAACAAATTACATTGAAACTAATGGGAGCAACTTCAAAACGATTTAAAATAGGAAGCAGAAATCGCAACAAAAATCCAAAAACAGTTTTGGATTTACCAATAAATTCCCTACAAGTTTTGTTTGGAACTTTTTTCCAAATTTCCGTTGATTTACTCATAAATTGTATGCCAAAATTGAACAAAATACAATGAAACTAATGGGAGCAACTTCAAAACGGCATAAAATAGGAAGCAAAAGTCGCAATATAAATCGAAAAACAGTTTTGGATTCACCAAGACATTCCCTACAATTTTAGGCCAAAATTAAACAAATTTCGTTTAAACTAATGGGAGCAACTTCAAAATGATATAAAATAGGAACTAGAAGTAGCAACAGAAATCCAAAAACAGTTTTGGATGCACCAAGAAATTCCCTACAAGTATAAATTTGAACGTTTTTCCAAATTTCCGTTGACTTTTTTATAAATTGTATGCCAAAATTGAACAAATTACATTGATACTAATCGGAGCAACTTCAATACGGTATAAGATAAGAACTAGAAGTCGCACCAGAAATCCAAAAACAGTTTTGGATTTACCAAGAAATTCCCTACAAGTTTTATTTGGAACGTTTTTCCAAATTTCCGTTGATTTACTCATAAATTGTATGCCAAAATTGAACAAAATACAATGAAACTAATGGGAGCAACTTCAAAACGGCATAAAATAGGAAGCAAAAGTCGCAATATAAATCGAAAAACAGTTTTGGATTCACCAAGACATTCCCTACAAGTTTTATTTGCAACGTTTTTCCAAGTTTCCGTTGGTTTTCTCATAAATTTTATGCCACAATTAAATAAATCACGTTTAAACTAATGGGAGCAACTTCAAAACGGTATAAAATAGGAACCAGAAGTCGCAACAGAAATTACAAAACAGTTTTGGATTCACCAATAAATTCCCAACAAGTTTTGTTTGGAACTTTTTTCCAAATTTACGCTGATTTTCTCATAAATTTTAGGCCAAAATTAAACAAATTACGTTTAAACTAATGGGAGCTAGTTCAAAATGATATAAAATAGGAACTAGGAGTAGCAACAGAAATCCAAAAACTGTTTTGGATTCACCAAGAAATTCCCCACAAGTTTTATTTGGAACGTTTTTCCAAATTTCCGTTGATTTTCTCATAAATTTCTTACAAAAATTGAACAAATTACGTTTAAACTAATTGGAGCTACTTCAAAACGGTATAAAATAGGAACCAGAAGTCGCAACAGAAATCCAAAAACACTTTTGGATTCACAAAGAAATTCCCTACAAGTTTTATTTGGAACGTTTTTCCAAATTTCCGTTGATTTTCTCATAAATTGTATGCTAAAATTGAACAAATTATATTGAAACTAATGGGAGCAACTTCAAAACGGTATAAAATAGGAACTAGAAGTCGCAACAGAAATCCAAACACAGTTTTGGATTCACCAAGAAATTCCCTACAAGTATTAATTTGAACGTTTTTCCAAATTTCCGTTGACTTTTTTATAAATTTTATGCCAAAATTAAACAAATTACGTTTAAACTAATGGGAGCATCTTCAAAACGGTATAAAATAAGAAGCAAAAGTCGCAATATAAATCGAAAAACAGTTTTGGATTCACCAAGACATTCCCTACAAGTTTTATTTGCAACGTTTTTCTAAGTTTCCGTTGGTTTTCTCATAAATTTTATGCCAAAATTAAACAAATTACGTTTAAACTAATGGGAGCAACTTCAAAACGGTATAAAATAGGAACCAGAAGACGCAACAGAAATCCAAAAACAGTTTTGGATTCACCAATAAATTCCCCACAAGTTTTATTTGGAACGTTTTTCCAAATTTCCGTTGATTTTCTCATAAATTTCATACCAAAATTGAACAAATTACGTTTAAACTAATTGGAGCTACTTCAAAACGGTATAAAATAGGAACTAGAAGTCGCAACAGAAATCCAAAAACACTTTTGGATTCACAAAGAAATTCCCTACAAGTTTTATTTAGAACGTTTTTCCAAATTTCCGTTGATTTTCTCATAAATTGTATGCTAAAATTGAACAAATTATATTGAAACTAATGGGAGCAACTTCAAAACGGTATAAAATAGGAACTAGAAGTCGCAACAGAAATCCAAAAACAGTTTTGGATTCACCAAGAAATTCCCTACAAGTTTTATTTGGAACGTTTTTCCAAATTTCCGTTGATTTTCTCATAAACTTTATGCCAAAATTGTACAAATTACATTGAAACTAAGGGGAGCAACTTCAATACGGCATAAAATAAGAACTAGAAGTCGTACCAGAAATCCAAAAACAGTTTTGGATTCACCAAGAAATTCCCTACAAGTTTTATTTGAAACGTTTTTCCAAATTTCCGTTGATTTTCTCATAAATTGTATGTCAAAATTGAACAAATTACATTGAAACCAATGGGAGCAACTTTAAAACGGCATAAAATAGGAAGCAAAAGTCGCAATATAAATCGAAAAACAGTTTTGGATTCACCAAGACATTCCCTACAAGTTTTGTTTGCAACTTTTTTCCAAGTTTTCGTTGGTTTTCTCATAAATTTTATGCCAAAATTAAACAAATTACATTGAAACTAATGGGAGCAACTTCAAAACGATATAAAATAGGAACCAGAAGTTGCAACATAAATCCAAAAACAGTTTTGGATTCACCAAGAAATTTCCTACAAGTTTTATTTAGAACGTTTTTCCAAATTTCCGCTGATTTTCTCAGAAATTTTATGTCAAAATTGTACAAATTACGTTTAAACTAATGGGAGCAACTGCAAAACGGTATAAAATAGGAACTAGAAGTCGCAACAGAAATCAAAAAACAGTTTTGGATTTACCAAGAAATTCCCTACAAGTTTTATTTGGAACGTTTTTTAAAATTTCCGTTGATTTTCTCATAAATTATATGCCAAAATTGAACAAATTACATTGAAACTAATGAGAGAAACTTCAAAACGGTATAAAATAGAAACTATTAGTCCCAACAGAAATCCAAAAACAGTTTTGGATTCAGCAAGAAATTCCCGACAAGTTTTATTTGGAACGTTTTTCCAAATTTCCGCTGATTTTCTCATAAATTTTATGTCAAAATTGTACAAATTACGTTTAAACTAATGGGAGCAACTTCAAAACGGTATAAATAGGAACTAGAAGCCGCAACAGAAATCCAAAAACTGTTTTGGATTCACCAAGAAATTCCCTACAAGTTTTATTTGGAAAGTTTTTCCAAATTTCCGTTGATTTTCTCATAAACTTTATGCCAAAATTGAACAAATTATATTTAAACTAATAATGGGAGCAACTTCAAAACGGTATAAAATAGGAACCAGAAGTCGCAACGGAAATCCAAAAACACGATTCACCAAGAAATTCCCCACAAGTTTTATTTGGAACGTTTTTCCAAATTTCCGTTGATTTTCTCCGAAATTTTATGCTAAACATGAACGAATTACATTTAAACTAATGGGACCAACTTCAAAATGGTATAAAATAGGAAGCAGAAGCCGCAACAGAAATCCAAAAACAGTTTTGGATTCACCAAGAAATTCCCTACAAGTTTTATTTGGAACGTTTTTTTAAATTTCCGTTGACTTCTCCTAAATTGTATGCCAAAATTGAACAAACTACATTGAAACTAATGGGAGCAACTTCAAAACGGTATAAAATAGGAAATAGAAGTCCCAACAGAAATCCAAAAACAGTTTTGGATTCACCAAGAAATTCCCAACAAGTTTTATTTGGAACGTTTTTCCAAATTTCCGCTGATTTTCTCATAAATTTCATGTCAAAATTGTACAAATTACGTTTAAACTAATGGGAGCAACTTCAAAACGGTATAAAATAGGAACTAGAAGTCGCAACAGAAATCCAAGAACAGTTTTGGATTCACCAAGAATTGCCCTACAAGTTTTATTCGGAACGTTTTACCAAATTTCCGTCGATTTTCTCATAAATTTTATGGGAAAATTGAACAAATTATATTTAAACTAATAATGGGAGAAACTTCAAAAATATATAAAATAGGAACCAAAAGTCGCAACAGAAATCCAAAAACAGTTTTGGATTCAACAAGAAATTCCCTACAAGTTTCATTTGGAACGTTTTTCCAAATTTCCGTTTATTTTCTCATAAATTTTATTCCAAAATTGAACAAATAACATTTAAACTAATGGGAGCAACTTCAAAACGGTATAAAATTGGAACTAGAAGTCGCAGCAGAAATCCAAAAACAGTTTTGGATTAAGCAAGAAATTTTTTTAATAAATTTAATATTTAACTGTTCGCTGTCGCTGCTGGTTGATGTGAGTCTCACGGTGAGAGCTTGTCCTAGGCCTTGGGCAGTGGCAGCTGTTGTGGGGATGCCGTAAGTTTGTCCCATGGCGTTGTTGCTGGAGAAAAGGCTGGGGTAGCTTTGGGCAGAGCTGAGAAGGCCGGGGATGTTGCTGGAGAGGGCCAGACGGACTAAACTGGACATGGAGTTGGGTCCTCGGGGATACATCGAGTTGGCGTTTGCGTTGTTTTGGGCGTTGGAGTTGGCGACTGACGTGGTGTTGTTCGGATTCGAGTTCGAAGAATTCGCGGTGGGTGAGACTGATTCCAAGGTCTTCCTTCCGGCCAGAGCGGCGAAGGTCTGCAGAAACGAAGCTGTGGAAGAAGGTTCCATTTGGTTGGCGGGTTCCGTGGTTAGGTTAGGAACGCTGACGGACATAGGGTTTGGATTGTTCCTGGCGTTGTTGGAACTGGTGACGGAACCTTCTTCGTCTTCGGTTTTCTTCTTCTGGTCGTCGACGGAGATTTTGACGGAGGGGTTTACATTGGGGACGAGGTTGATCGCGCAGGGCGTTTGTCCTAGAGATTGGAGCAATTCCCTAGATAAGAAATTGTTGGTGTTATTGCGCAGGATGTCGGTACCTTCCCGGATTCGATCCAAAGCCTCGACAAGGCTTTGTGCAGCGGCAACGGCGACTTGACTGGGAATGGATCTGGGTTTGTTTAGATTGGCGGAAGAGATGCTGGAGACCATCTTTTGGCCGTCGGTGAAGGTGTTGGGAGCTTCTTCGACTTTCTTGGTGTTGGTTGGCTTGGTGTCGCTCAACGCCAAGCTTTCAACGATCGTGGCCAAATCACCAGAGACCGAGTTGTTAATCGCTGAAAGATCATAATGAGGATCTCTTAATCTATGAACAACGACCGAAAACTCTGAATCATTACTAGCTGCTTGAGATTCCGAAGTGACGGCTACTATAGCCTCAGCCCTGGCGACGCTCAAAACGCTTTCAGCAATGGTTTCAGCCGCTTGCTTCGCTGCTAGGTTATCAGCTAAAGCCGCTTGATCTGTGGAAGGTACAGAAGTCTTGACTTCGGTAGCTTCGGGCAAACTGGGCGTACTACTGCTCTTCCGGCTGGTCAAAACGCTTTGCTGCTTATCCTTCACGCACTTCTTCACGTAATTTTTCTGCGGCGTGAAGAATTCCGCGTCGAAACCTGGAGCTAACTTCAGCTCGTATTTGCCTTCAGCTCCCATCCGGTAAGAGTTTGATCCGCCGTGATCCCAAGTGACGTCGATCCATCCGTTATGCAACTCCCCGGTCACGGTTCCTTCCCCGGCTGGATTACCATCTTGATCCCTCCACTTCCAATCCATCCCTCTTACAACTCGTGCGCCCATCGTAACATGTTTCAACATTTGGGCCTTGAGCAGCTTACGCTGTTTCTTCAAATGGGCGTCAGCTTCCTTCGCTGCTTTACCTACAAAAACATTTTTAGACAAATAATTAGTACATATGAATCATATTTTTTAAGTGAAATAGTGATGAAGATGAAAATTTGTTTGAGGGTGGAATAGTTGTTTTAGGGTGGAATAGTGAAATAGTTGATGGGGATGGAATAATATGGAGAATTTAGAGGTGCACGGCACTGGTGACGATGAATGACCTATTTGGTGTTTTTATCTGACAAATGTTCTGCCGCTTGGCGGTATGCAACCCTGTATGGGAAATTTAAGGGTGCACGCCACTGGCGCTTTCATCACCACCTGGTGCGGCATTTGGTAGACTATAGTTAATTGTTGAAATATACTAATAAGAGTAAGGTGCCTTCCCTGAACCAAAAAGGGGTCAAAAATTAAGATTTTTTTGAAAATTAAGAAAAATTGTCTAAAAATGCGGTTTACGTCTTGAATTTTTTCCAGTAAATTGAAAAAAAAATTAGGTTTTTTAGACGAGCTTTACAAAGTTTCGCCCCCACAGAGGGCGGCTGGCTGTAGATGCGTTTAAAATTTTTCACTTTTTCTTCAAAAAATCCGTTCCTCTTGCGCGTCGAAACGGGAAATTGTCCTTTTCTGTTGTAAAACTGAAGGGTCCTTCGACCCGTGTATGTCTGCTGCTCGCAAGTTCCACACGGCGTCCTACAGGTGCCAAAAACAGGAGATCGTTTCTAGCACCTTTGTGAAGCAATTTTGGTTCACGTTTTTTGACGTCATGCGGAAAAGTACGCGACCGTCGGTTCACCCGGTGCGGCGTAAAATGTAAGCGAAAAAAAAAACGTTTTTTCCATCACATCTGTGGACGCCATACTCTTGATTGAAGAGTGCTGTGTCTCCAAATCGGTTCGCTCGATGCGAGATGATTACCCGCAACCGGCTGTGGAAGAATCTGCGTCCTGCGACATCCTTTTCCCGCTCTGGGTCAATTTGAACACAAAAATAGGTAAAACGCGCTGTTTTTTTCACCTAATTTGCGGGGATCCCTCTCCTGGGATACCCAACAGTCGGATCGGGACCGGACCGGAACCAATCGATTCGGCATGGTGCCTTTTAGTTTTTTTTGCAGTTTAATTGCGATTGCGCGCCAGATGGTGCCGGGATGCCCGAAAAATCACGTTTTGCAGACGTACGCGAGAATCCTCCGGATTTCGCTAAATTAAAAGCAAGGTGTCGCGGTGGCGGTTTCTAAATAGAGAACGAAAGGGTCTATAAGGCGATAGGAACGACCTCTCGCTCGATCGCATTTGAGGGTCTCGACGCCCGTCCAAACTCGAAACGAATTTTTCAAAATTTAGCAAATTGAAACCTTCATTATTCGGTGAAATCTTTTAGAATTGTATTGCTCTTTTCAGGGATTCTAGCCCCACGTGTCTACTTCCGAACGACACCTCTCTCGGCGCATTACACCTCCGGGGAAGTTCCGCAGGCCCCAATTAGCAGTCTCTTTTTTTCACCTCTTAAAACGGAAACGCGGAAAATAAAATTTACATTTCCAGTCCTACAAGTGCGTGCTCGGTGAAAAGGCCAACCGTATGGCGTTTGAATTTCTTAAATCCAACAACGGATTCGCACTCCAGGTCAAAAAAACTACGAACATTGCTTGCCGCTGAATCGCCAATTTACACTTACAGCTGATCATTTTGACACTATTTTCGCTCAGGGTTTATGCAAATGTCATTGTTGAAGTTTATTCGTTTATTATGAAGATTATTCGTGTGCTTGTGAAAAGATAAAATTAAAAAAAAGAATATAAATCAAAATTCTTTTCGCTCATTGTTAGGTAGAAATTCAAATCAAATTCAAAGAGATATCTTGAAATCTTTAAATTGCTGATTTCGGTCTGTTACTCTTGATTCTCGTATACTCTTGATTAGTAACACATAGCAACGTCAAAATTCGCAATTTTTCACAAATTTCTACAAGAAAACGAAGATTTTACACTTTTCCTTTAGCAGAGTCTTAAAATTCAGACAATTTTACATCGGAAACAGTACCTTCCGTTCACATTTGAATTCTAAAATGTATCTAATTTTTCCAAAGCATACCCCTTGGATAAATTTTGGGATTCTTTATTTTCTACTTTTGTGACTAAACCGAAGGTTTTTACAAAATTTGCAAAAAATACTTTTTTGTAGATATCGACATCCTAAATACGGATATCCCGGTTATAATGTTCTATTTTCAGGCGTTGACAAGATATTTGCAAAATGCATTTAAAGACACAATAATTTGCTACGCCGTCCCCATTGAAGACGGAGCGTTCAAATTTTGCCAGTGGGTACTTCATGTGGCCACCCACATTCGGTAAAAGTTTCGTTGCAATCCTTACAGTGTTAATATATTTTTTCGCAATTTTTGAATATTTTGAAATTTTGGTGTTCGTTTTATGTTTGAGTCTGGATTTGTTCAAAAAATTATTATAGTAAGTTTCACACATCGTGGAACAATAAAATTTCACACATTTGTAGAGAATTGTTCAGTCTATGATATATATCCCTCAGTTAGTTTTGCTAAATATTTTATCTGGCGGAGGTCGCCGCCCCTCAAACTCGGACGTTATTAAATTCAAATAGCTATAAATGAAAACTGCAAAAGATATATTGAAATTTCTTTCAGATCTATATAGATTATAAATTTTTCTATTCAACTTGACATTTTGGTATCTTCGTGGCCGATAGCCTGGGCACATAATTTTGTCTAATAAAGAAATATTTATTGAAAACTTGCTTTCAACTCTTTTGTTCTACTGTTCGAAGTCTACCAAACAAGCATTTAGCGCTATTTTATAGAGCAGATTTTCATCTAAAAATTGTGTAATTTGGATTGGTTTAAAAAATTATTTTAGTAAGTTTCACACAACGTGGAACAATAAAATTTCACACATTTGTAGAGAATTGTTCAGTTTATGATATCCCTCAGTTAGTTTTGTAAAATATTTTATCTGGCGGCGGTCGCCGCCACTCAAACTCAAAGTCGCACACGAGGTCAGACATTTAAATAACTATAGTTTGAAAACTTGGAAAGTTATATTCAAAATTCCTTAAGTTCGAGGTAGCTTATAGATTTTTCTATTGAAATTTGCATTTTGGTATTGTCGTGGCCGATAGCCTTGACACAGAATTTATTTTTATCTGATCAATACCAAATGCGCGGGGCAGCGCGCATGTGTTCTTGATATATCTGGTCTTCATTTATCTGGTCTTGATTCATCTGAAAAAGTGATGCCGCGCGTATGTGGTTTTCATTTATCTGACCAATACCAAGCTGCCGCGCGCATGTGGTCTTGATATATCTGGTCTTGATTCATCTGATCAAGACCACATACGCGCTTCCGCGCTTATGTGGTCTTTATTTATCTGACCAAGACCAGGCTGCCGCGAGTATGTGGTCTTGATTTATCTGATGAAGTCCAATTTATCTGACCAAGAAGTTTATTAAAAATATTGCAATATTGAAAATATTGCAAAAGATTAAACTGTTTTCTAAAAATAATTTCAACCCTCTGCCTACTCCGGGGGCTGCTGCGCCGAATTTTCAATTTTTTTTCTACTTTTTCGCCCACAACTCGGACAGTTTTCGTCGCACGGACCTGCCTCCGGCACCGACGTGTCCGGTACGTCATCGCACGGTCACCTCACTTTTTGACATTTTTGCTTAATTCCCTTGGCAAGTGCAAAAAATCAACTATTACCGTTTTTCACTAAGTACCGCGATCCGCAGGTCTCATCGAAAATCTCCGTACATGGGGTCGTTCGTCTCTTCTTTGGCTACAAGAATATTATGTACCGACTCCCTAGGACTGAGGGGGCCGCCGGAGGCGGCCTTTTGGTCGGGGGATCCGAATTAGCAGAAAAATGTGAATAACGGCGCCGAAAAAAGTCGCGCAGCGACGAGAGTGCCGTCGGAGGACGCGCCACCAAGTTTTATACCGGAATCCTCGCGTGAATTCCGTTTTCCCCGGGCATCTTCGCCACGACCTCCGTAAAAGTGTTCATTTTTGTAATACAAACTTTTGGAGTCCGTGTGGGCAGTGCCGGCACGTGCGCCTGGTCAGACAGGCGATCGCCTTACGGCGCCATATTTTTAGGGCGGCATATTTTTGTAGCAGCGAATTTTTCGTGTTCCACCGGTTCTTAGTTCTACCTTCTACTTCTAAATAAAAGATGTCATGAAAATAAATTCCCAAATCACAAAAGATGAGATCAAATAATTTTTTTTTAAATTATTGAATTTTTGGCAAAATTTAATGCACTTATTAGTGAGCATTTACACAGTTTCAAAAAATCCCAATTGTTATCATTATTTGAGCAAAGAAATCCAAAATAACATAATAAATTTATTGGGAAAAAAAGTACGTGTTACTATTATTTCCAATATTATTTCCCAAACATTACAGCAATATTTTGGATTGCACTCCAGATGTTAGTACAATTGAACATATGTATTTTGTTATTCGCGTTCTAAATAAAGATAGTGAAGAATTTGTTCCTAAAGAATATTTCATCAAATTTTTGCCTGTAGAATCATCAACTGGGGAGAGTTTAACTGATTAAATTTTGCAAGAATTAGATAAATTAGGTCTCAAAATTAAATATATACTTGGCCAGGTATACGACAATGGTTCATACATGAAAGGTATGCATTCTGGTGTGCAAAAACGAATCTTAGATAAGAATCCTAAGGCCTTTTTCGTAAGCTGTTTCTGCCATTCTTTAAATTTAGTTGTAAAAGACGCAACCAAAAAATCTGGTAAACTAAGTAATTTTTGCAATTTTTCAAAAAAAAATTTTATTCTTTTCTAGTTCTAGCGTAAATTTGTTTCTGATGGAATTTCTTGTAAATATTTTTGGGCAAATAATTTGTAAAAGCTAAAGAAATAGCTAATGAAATGGAAATAAATATTTGGCGACTTGTAAGAAGTCAAATATCATCGCATAACGAAAAAAAATATTTATGTGATGGCTGTCTAACCTATTTTTCAATCGAGTCGTCTTTCAATCAACATAAATTGAATGACTGCAACAATATATACACTATTATTCCGACAAAAGACATTGTTAAAGACAGGAGAGGTGATATGGTCCCGGGGGATATATTAAAATTTCTAAATTACGTTAGAAAAATGCGTTATTGTGTACGCAGATTTTGAATCAATATTAAAACCGATTGATACATGCTCACCAAACCCCGACAATAGCTGTACCAACCAAACACATATACACGTACCGTACAGTTTTGCCTATAATATAAAATGTTCATTTGATGATTTATTGAGTAAATTCATCACTTATACCGGAGAAGATTTCCTGAAATTATTTTGCTAGAACCTCTATGCGGTAACACCTGCTGTTGAACACGTAATCAAAGTTTTTCATTATCTCTTAAATATTTGTACTAATTCTGTTACAGAAAGATTTACACAATTGGAAAATCACAATAAAATTTTTGGATTGTATACGATATTCCCTCATTAGCGGAAGAAAATTCAGACGAAATTCTTAAAAATTGTCAGGATTTACACATGTACCTAACAGACGATATAGAACCTTTAAATTTGTCTAACGAATTACAAATTGGGGCGGCGAAAGTTGTATTCGCCTTAGGCGGCATATTTTGACGTGCCGGCCCTGCGTGTGGGGAAGCGTTCGGCCTGAATCGCCAGGTCGAAGCGGAATCACTAATTTTGATCGATTTTGAGACGACGTGGTATTTCGCGAGTTTCGCCTAAGGCACCGTACCGCGTGAGTTTTGAAAAGGCTCAAATTTGGCATTTTTATGCCGCCGGAGGCGGCATATCTTCGACGTTTTAACCGCGCGCGTCTTCGATGACTTAACTGCGAATGTCCGTCCGCACGTTGCGCATCCCCAAGTTTCGTCCTCCGGCCTGCCGCGTCCCTCCACGGGAGTCAAAACCCACCCGAAAATCGAGGTTTTTACAGAAACGACCCGACGGAAGCGGCGGCGGCGGCGCAACAATGGGATTGTTGTACATGTTTCTGTTGAAATTGTCATGTATTTTACAGAGCAGATCTTTTTGCCAAATTTCATGATTCTAGGTCAACGGGAAGTACCCTATAGGTTTTGATTCCCTTGTGAAATCGCAAAATATGCGACATAAACGGTCATATATTTTGATCGCGTTGACTTACAGGTTTAATTTTTTTACAGCTGAAAGAGACCGCAGACCCGAGTATTTGATACAAATTTCAACTTGTTACCTCTACGCGTTCCTGAGAAAAATGGTCTTGGCAGACAGATAGACATACGGACAGACAGACAGACAAACAGATAGACAGACTGATAGACAGACAGACGGACAACAAAGTGATCCTATAAGGGTTCCGTTTTCGGTACGCAACCCTAAAAACGATCAGGTAACTCTTCGCTTCCTTTGAATGACATTTGTTTTTTATCAAGTTGGATATGGTCCTTCCGCCATATAATTTTTTTGAATTCTGGACTTTTTGTGTCTATTTCAAGAAGAGCAGAACCAATGAATGCACTGAGTGGTATATATTTTTCTTCATGCCGATTTTCGATTGGTTGTGCTATAGCGCATAGCGCTTCTGCGGTACATTTATCATTTGACTCAAAATTAGAATCAATAGCAATAGGATAGTATTTCGATTTATTACTTAAGGCCCCGGTAATGGCTGAGAAATTTCGCCGTAGCTTTCATCACAAAGAGATTTTTCTATTGCCGTTTCACAGATGGGATTAAAATTAGGGTCTGCATCACTGTCATCCGACCAGAAGTCATTATCATCAGTAGCATGGTCATCTAGATCCACATAATCAAAAAATGCATACACATCTTCATCAGTCATTTTTGACAAATTGTACATTTCTTGTCGATCCATAGCTAAAAATAATTATTGCTATTTGACACTTCCGATAAAGGTCATATATTTGCTATATATATTGTGCCAATACCGCAAAGAAAATAAAAACGTGCTGTAGTAAACTCATTTCATTTATAGTACAAACTGCCCAAGTCCGCCTCCAGACGGTATAACTTTTTGGGCAGGTATACGTGTTCACCTGAGCGGATTTTCTTTTCAAATAAATTTACTAAAAAAAGAATAAGATTTTTAACTTACCAGTAATTTTTATTTTCAAAAACTATCACTGATACTATTTTATATATATATTCTTATAATTCCTGAATAATGCGTACGTCCGTGTAGTAGCACTTTTCGCAGAAAACTAACGATTATAACCTGCACATATTTTTTTGTCGCGTGAGATATTTCTTGCGATGCACGTCTTGTTTATAGTGTATAATCGTCGTTAGTTATCGAACCTATTCAATATTTGAATTTAGCATTATATGGGATTTAGTGTTGTCCGCCTTGAGGCGGAGTTGGGAATTAGAGTTAAAATGACCGACTTTTTAGACGAAAATCTGCTCTATCGCAGTGTTACAAAAATTCAAAATGCATATTCAGTTGAGTGTGGAAAGTTGGACAGAAAAAAGATTTCAAAAATTTCAACAAACATTTCACTATTTAAAAAAATTATGTGTCAATGCTATCGGCCACGAAGAAACCAAAATGTTAATTGCATTAGAAAAATCTATAAGCTACGCTGGACTGAAGTAATTTTGAATACAACTGTCCATGTTTTCAAACTATAGTTATTTGAATGTCTAACCTCGTGTGCGACTTTGAGTTTGAGGGGCGGCGACCGCCGCCAGATAAAATATTTTGCAAAACTAACTAAGGGATATCATAGACTGACTAAATCTCAACTAATGTGTGAAATATTATCGTTCCACGTTGTTTAAAACTTACTAAAATAATTTTTTGAACAAATCCCAGACATGTCAATGACGAATTCCGGATCAAAACCGAACACGAAAATTTGAAAATATTCAAAAATTGCAAAAAAATATATTAATCCTTGAAGGATTTCAATGAAACTTATATGATACTGAATATGGGTATCCACCAGAGGTATCAGTTGACAAAATTTGAACGCTCCCACTTCAATAGGTACGTCGTGAGGAATGATTTTCTCTTCAATAATATTATGGAAATATCTCGTTAACGCCTCAAGATGGAAAATTATAACAGGGATATCCGTATGTAAGACATCGGTGTCTACAAGAAAGTATTCTTTGCAAATTTTATAAAAACCTTCGGTTTGGTCGAAAAAGTAAAAGATATAAAATCCCAAAATGTATTACCCCCTTCTCTGAATTTCTCTGTAATTACTCTGTAAGTACCAAATTTCTCTGAATTTTGTTTTTTAATTTTTTCGTTAAAAAAAAATTTTGGCCAAACGGTTCGCTTTGGAAAGATGAGAATTACATAATTTTTAGATGAAAATCTGCTCCATAAAATAGCGCTAAATGCTTGTTTGGTAGACTTCGAAGAGTAGAACAAAAGAGTTGAAAGCAAGTTCTTAATAAATATTTCTTTATTAGACAAAATTATGTGCCCAGGCTATATGCCACGAAGATACCAAAACGTCAAGTTGAATAGAAAAATTTATAATATATATATATATATATATATATATATATATATATATATATATATATATATATATATATATATATATATATATATGTATATAGATCTGAATGAAATTTCAATATATCTCTAGCATTTTTCATTTTATAGTTATTTGAATTTGATAATTTCTGCTATGTCCGAGTTTGAGGGGCGGCAACCTCCGCCAGATAAAATATTTTGCAAAACTAACTGAGGGATATATATCATAGACTGAACAATTCTCTACAAATGTGTGAAATTTTATTGTTCCACGTTGTGTGAAACTTACTATAATAATTTTTTGAACAAATCCACACATGTCAAACACGAATTTCAGCACCAAAATATTCAAAAATTGCGCAAAAATATATTAACACTCTAAGGATTGCAACGAAACTTTTACCGAATGTGGGTGGCCACATGAAGTACCCGCTGGCAAAATTTGAACGCTGTGCCTTCAATGGGGACGGCGTGGCAAATGATTGTGTCTTTCAATGCATTTTGCAAATATCTCGTCAACGACTGAAAATACAAAATTATAACCGGGATATCCGTATTTAGGATGTCGATATCTACAAAAAAGTATTCTTTGCAAATTTTTTAAAAACCTTCGGTTTAGTCGCAAAAGTAAAAAATCCCAAAATTTATCCAAGGGGTATAGTTTGGAAAAATTGGATACATTTTAGAATTCAAATGTGAACGGAAATAAGCTACTGTTAAGCGGAAAATAGCTACTGTTTCTGATGTAAAATGGTCTGAATTTTAAGAATCTGGTAAAAGAAAAGTGTAAAATCTTCGTTTTCTTGTAGAAATTTGTGAAAAATTGCGAATTTTGACGTTGCTGTGTGTTGCTTATCAAGAGCCAGAGTCGCCGAAATCTGCAATTTAGAGATTTCTCTTTCAATTTGATTTGAATTTCAACCTAACAATGAGCGAAAAATCAGAATTTTGATTTAAATCCTATTTTTTAATTTCATCTTCTCACAAGCACACGAATAATCATAAACGGATAAACTTCAACAATGACATTTGCACATAACCTGAGCGAAAATAGTGTCAAAATAATCAGCTGTGAGTGTAACTTGGCGATTCAGCGGCAAGCAATGGTCGTTGTTTTTTTGACCTGGAGTGCGAATCCGTTGATGAATTTAAGAAATTCAAACGGCATACTGTTGGCCTTTTCACCGGGCACGCACTTGTCGGACTGGAAATGTAAATGTTATTTTCCGCGTTTCCGTTTGAAGAAGAGAAAAAAGTGACTTTGCGAATTGGGGCCTGCGGAACGTCCCCGGAGGTTTAATGCGCCGAGAGAGGTGTCATTCGAAAGTAGACACGTGGTGCTATAATCCCTGAAAAGAGCAATAGAATTCTAAAACATTTCACCCAATATTGAAGTTTTCAATTTGCTCAATTTTGAAAAATTCGTTTCGAGTTTAGACGGGCGTCGAGACCCCCAAGTGCGATCGAGCGGTGGGTCGTTTCTATCGCCTTATAGACCCTTTCGTTCTGTATTTGGAAACCGTCACTGCGACGCCCTACTCTTTAATTTAGCGAATCCCGGATGATTCTCGTGGACGTCTGCAAAACATGGTTTTTCGGGCGTCCCGGTACCATCCGGCGCGCAATCGCAATTAAACTCCAAAACAAACTAAAAGGCACCATGCCGAATCGATTGGTGCCGATCCGACTGTTGGTTATTCCAGGAGAGGGATCCCCGCAAATTAGGTGAAAAAAACACCGCGTTTTTCCTATTTTTGTGTTAAAACTGACCCAGAGAGGGAATAGGATGCCGCAGGTCCAAAAATTCTTCCACCGCCAGTTGCGGGTAAACATCTCGCATCGAACGAACCAGTTTGGAGACACGCCGTTCTCTTCAATCAAGAGAACGGCGTCCACAAGAGTGATGGAAAAAACGTTTTTTTTTTAGCTTACATTTTCCGCCGCACCGGGTGAACCGACGGTCACGTACTTTTCCGCATGACGTCAAAAAACGTGAAATCGACGCGGCAAGAGGACGCAGTAAAAATATCGAGCCGCTGACCAAAATTGCTCCTCAAAGGTGCTAGAAACGATCTCCTGTTTTTGAGTGGAGGACGCTGTGTGGGGCTTGCGAGCGGCAGACAGACACGGGTCGAAGGCCCGTTCAGTTTTACAACAGAAAATGATAATTTCCCGTTTCGACGCGCAAGAGGAACGGAGTTTTTGAAGAAAAAGTGAAAAATTTTAAATGCACCTACAGCCGCCCCCTGCGGGGGCAGAGCTTTATAAAGCTCGTCTAAAAAACCTAATTTTTTGTTCAATTCACCTAAAAAATTCAAGACGTAATCCGCATTTTTACAAAATTTTTCTTAATTTTCAAAAAATCTTGATTTTTTGACCCCTTTTGACCCCTTACTCGATTATTATATTTCAATTAGAAAAATCTTTGAAAAATCTTACCCATATCTTCACAAACGGAAACGACTTCGCCGTAGATCTCGAACCCGCTCAGGCTTAGGTAGTGGGTTTGTCCGGATGCGTTTTTTCCGGCCTGTTGGATCCTGACGTGCC
Source organism: Phosphuga atrata (assembly GCA_944588485.1). Taxonomy (NCBI): domain Eukaryota; kingdom Metazoa; phylum Arthropoda; class Insecta; order Coleoptera; family Silphidae; genus Phosphuga; species Phosphuga atrata. Next base: position 232,839 of record CALYMW010000455.1, read on the forward strand.
TCCAGCCTTGGTATTAGTCGGAATGTACCAAGATCTTCCAGGTGCAAGTCGATCCGGGCTCGTTCAACATGAAATCGTCGGTGTGGGTGGAAAGCGTGGTCCAGGTCAAACCGTCCTTGGACATTTGGAACAACCAGTTCCTCAAAGGTGACCTACCATAACCTCTAGCGTGTCGCAAAGTGTAAGAAGTTGGGATTACGTAAAGACCCAAATCGATGCTGAACCAAGAACGTTTATCATCGTTGGTGTGGCAGTTCAAAGCCGAAGTTTCTCTAGATAGAATATCTTCAACTCTACCATACGGCAAGTTCCTGCTATCAGAACTAGTAACTACAACTAACCCGTATTGGGTGGGATTCACCCATTCCGAGCTGGTTTTCCCGTTGGTCCCAATGAAGGAAACAATCCCGTTCTCGTCGAAATCGTAAGAATGCTTGAAACTCTGATACTTCTGATCGCGTAGCTTCTTCAGGTATTGGAAGGTGGTGCGTTCGAAATCGTACCATTGCTTCGCAACCATCTTCAGCAGATACCTCTCCAACTGGGTGACCGTCGACAGCGGTTCCATCTTCAAACCTCTTCCCGTCCGATCGACCAGGGTGCTCTCACCCGGCGCTTTCTCCAAACGGAACCGCAAACGTCTGGTCAAAATTTGAAAACCATACCCCGAGCCGGGGGTGTCGTACAGATAAACCGGCAGCTTCTCGATACTCTCCAAAACGGAGATGAGCTTGTGCACCAAGACCGAGGTGGAGTTTTGGCCCTCGTTTATCTGTTCCTCAAAGCATTTCTTGAAGACTTGAACGCGTTGCTTCTGGTATTTATTGCTTTTGTTGCTTTTAAGACCTTGGTCCCAATAGTTGGTGGATAATAGCGAGAGCAAGGTTTGGACAAGTCCAGAGCTGTGCAGCTCGTAAGCGCTTACCACGCCGTCGTCGTTCAAAATCTGAGTCAGTTCGTCCAAAGCTTTCCTGAGCACTTCCCTCCAGGAGTTCCCTCCATCGCGGTTGTTGCCGTAGGTGCATTGCTTTTGGCAAGCGCGTTCAATTTGGGCGACGATATTACCCAACTGAGCCACAACTCCTCTGGGCTGCGCTTGGGCTATCTTGAAATACTGCTCGTACAGGATTTGGGCTTGGTTCTTTACCATTTGTTTGGTGGCTTCGGTTTTGGAACGGAGACGTTTACCACGTTTGCTCGTCCAACCGGCTGAAAATTCCGGACCTGAAACAATTTTGGGCAATTAAAACCAACGCCAATTAAAATTCCAAATTCATTTCAGTGACGTACCAAGTGACGTTTCAGCTGTGAAAGAATGTTTAGTGCCTCTATTTGATTCGAAAATGAAACCTGGTAGGTCTTCGCGTAAAATGGTCGCTTGCTGTTGTCCATTGGAGTTGAAGATATGCAATTATGTGTCTTTTCTTGAGATCAATGACCAGTTCCCCACGACCAGACGCGCTGGGCCAGGTTTGGAGAGAACCGGTTGAGAGTTGGAGGTGTTTTTGACCGCAGCTCGGGCTCTTTGTAACTTCTCCAGAAATTCGCCTCGGTTTTCTAAAAAACAAGCAAATGAAGATTTTTTGTTCAGCAGGGCTTGGAAGCGTTAGTTGGGGGCAAAATAAACGTGTTAAAGATAAGCTGTACTTCTTTGAGGGGGGCGGGGTTTGGGCTTACCTTCAGAGGCGTGGGAGTCCGCGGGACGACCTTTGCCTATTAGAGAAACAAAAACAACAATCACTTGCGTTATCACACATCGAGACAAAATGCCAAAAAATTGAGGGGGGAGTGAAAAAAAAACCTTAACGGAATTTACCAAAAAATTTACAAACGGACAGATTTTACTAAAATTTGGGCAAATACAACATGCTGTTCAAAGAAAGTTTTTCGATTTTCTTTTAGGGTTGGTTTTTGGGAGTCTTACCGGAAGTGTCTGCGCCGCACTCGGGGGAGCCGCTAGAATACATGGTCGCCAGTTTGCCGTCCAGGATGAACCGAAACCATCCGTTTGAACCGTTCGACAGTTCCAGAGCCGCGGCATCCGACCAGATGTACAGACAATCGCGACCTCGACAAATGCACCAATCGCGCCAATTGTACGCCTTCCCCGGCAAAATCTCACGTCTTCCACAAATTGAGTTGACTCGGCAGTTTCTACAAAAGAAAAGAAAATTCAGAAATGTTGACGAATTTTGAACAATTTTGGAACAAGATATCAGCACCTAGGTACTAGAATTTGAGACTTATTGTGGCGGTTTCCTCCGGATTTTGTTATCCAGTGGTTCAAAACTTCCGGAAAATATTTGGTTTCAAATTTGCATGAAAAATCTTTGATGGTTCGCGAGATATCTTTAAAGACAAATTTAACACAAACATTTTGTTAGGAGAAATTTAGTATCAAACTTTCATTGAGGATAATGGCGGTCTCAGTTGAAGGATTTTGTTCTCCAATAGCTCAAAATTTCCGGAAAATATTTTGTTTTAAACAGCTGCAAATTTGGTTGAAAAATCTTTGATGCCTCCCGAGTTATCTTTAAAAATCCAAACAACAAATTAAAAACGAACATTTTGTTAGGAGAAATTTAGTATCAAACTTGCATTGAGGATTGTGGTGGTCTCAGTCCAAGGATTTTGATCTCCAATAGCTCAAAATTACCGGAAAATATGTGGTTTTAAACCGCTGCAAATTTGGTTGAAAAATCTTTGATACTTCTAGAGTTATCTTTAAAAATCCAAATTTAACACGAACATTTTGTTAGGAGAAATTTAGTATCAAACTTTCATTGAGGATTGTAGCGGTCTTAGTCGAAGGATTTTGTTCTCCAATAGCTCAAAATTTCCGGAAAATGTTTGTTTTAAACAGCTGCAAATTTGGTTGAAAAATCTTTGATACTTCCCGAATTATCTTTAAAAACCAAAACTACAAATTTAACACATTTTGTTAGGATAAATTTAGTATCAAACTTTCATTGAGGATTGTGGCGGTCTCAGGCGAAGGATTTTGTTCTCCAATAGCTCAAAATTTTCGGAAAATATTTGGTTTTAAACTGCTGCAAATTTGGTTGAAAAATCTTTGATGCTTCCCGAGTTATCTTTATAAATCCAAAACGACAAATTTAACACGAACATTTTGTTAGGAGAAATTTAGTATCAAACCATCATTGAGGATTGTGGCGGTCTCAGTGGAAGGATTTTGTTCCCGAATAGCTCAAAATTTCCGGAAAATATTTGGTTTTAAACCGCTGCAAATTTTGTTGAAAAATATGTGATGCTTCACGAGTTTTCTATAAAAATCCAAACAACAAATTTAACACGAACATTTTGTTAGGAGAAATTTAGTATCAAACTTTCATTGAGGATTGTGGTGTTCTCACTCGAAGGATTTTGTTCTCCAAAAGTTTAGAATTTACGGAAAATATTCGTTTTTAAACTGCTGCAAATTTGGTTGAAAAATCTGTGATGCTTCCCGAGTTATCTTTAAAAATCCAAACGACAAATTTAACATGAACATTTTGTTAGGAGAAATTTAGTATCAAATTTTCATTGAGGATTGTGGCGGTCTCAGTCGAAAGATTTTGTTCTTCAATAGTTCAAAATTTCCGGAAAATATTTGGTTTTAAGCCGCTGTAAATTTGGTTGAAAAATCTTTGATGGCTCGCGAGATATCCTTAAAGACAAATTTAACACAAACATTTTGTTAGGAGAAATTTAGTATCAAACTTTCATTGAGGATTGTCGCGGTCTCAGTCGAAGGATTTTGCTCTCTGATAGCTCAAAATTTTCGGAAAATATTTGTTGATGATTCCCGAGTTATCTTTAAAAATCCAAACGACAAATTTAACACGAACAATTTGTTAGAAGAAATTAAGTATCAAACTTTCATTAAGGATTGTGGCGGTCTCAGTCGAAGGATTTTCTTCTCCAAAAGTTCAAAATATCCGGAAAATATTTGGTTATAAACCGCTGCAAATTTGGTTGAAAAATCTTTGATGCCTCCCGAGTTATCTTTAAAAATCCAAACGACAAATTTTCAGATGAAAATTCTCACCAAATTTTGATTGGACGACACGAAACTTTCCATCGAAGAATTATAATCTGCAATAGGTCAAAATTTGCGGAAAATATTTGGCTTTAAACCACCGCAAATTTGGCTGAAAAATCATCAAGAGTTTTCAAGATTTGTTAAAAAAACCTAAATCACAATTTGCAAAAAGCTCCAAATTTTGATACGCAATTGCGACGTTGTCCAACAACGGATTTAAAATAATTTTTAAATGAAAATTTATCTTATTTTACCTTGTTGTTCGGGTTGTTCGAGTTCTTCGATGCTGCCGGCTGGTTCGGGCGTGCCGGCCAATGTCTGTACCTTGGAGAAGATCCCCCGGCGCGCGAAGTGAAAGAGGAAAATCTCCTGGGCTTTGACCATGAAGTCCTGGATGATGCCCAAGACGACCAGATGTCCGTCTTCGTCTTCCTACAAAAGGCGAATCAAAACGAAACGAAATAGTCAAAATTTGGGGAGAAATTCAAAACCCAAAATAAGCAAAAGTTGGTTCAAAATTCTGGCGAAAGTTTTAGGGGGGAAGAATAAATTTGCAGATAAAACAAAGCGATTAAGGGAGCCAACAAACAACAACTTAGGGCAGGGCGGGAAGTTTTAGCCAGTTAATTCGCAGCCTAGATTTGGAACTGTCTCTTACAAAAAAAAAGGTGGGAAGAAAGGCAAGAACTGTCTGTTGGGGAGCAACTAACCATGGATTGTGACTGTATAATGTGCCTGTCATTGGCCAGGGACGCTCGTACGTGCCGAACCAGAGCCCCCAAAGGAGAACACCTTAAAGCAGGCCAGCTATAGTTTATCTGCAAAGACATCCAAAAACAAAAAAGAAACAGAAAAAAATCATAAATGATATAAAAGTTGCTGTTTGAAACGACAGATTTTGAATTTTTTTATAGATTTCTCGTTTCTTGGGCATAGCGAAATTGTTTTGGGCGAGACCTAGTTGCCCTGGGCAGGTCAAAATTGATTTAGATCGGTCAAAATCGATTTAGATCTGTCAAAATTGCTCGATTTTCAAATTTTGGATTTGATTTCGGCGTTTGATTTGCCTTTAGACATAGTTTGGAAACTAGCGTTTGTAATCTACTCAAAATTTGCGTCAGTAATCTGTGCTAGTGTCCATACTTCAACCGATTGGAACTTTTCAATTTCTTGCCAAAATCACCAATTTTGACACACCTAGGTCGCCTAACAAAACAATTTTCGGCGCAATTCTGGCAAAAAAAAACCTCCAAATTGATTTAAATCGGTCAAAATTGATCGATTTTTAAATTTTGGATATAAATCTGGGCGTTTGATTTGCCTTTAGACATGGTTTAGAAACTATCGTGCATAATCTGCTCAAAATTTGCGTCAGTAATCTGTGCTAGTGTCCATACTCCAACCGATTGGAAGTTTTCAATTTCTTGCTAAAATCACCAATTTTCACAAAAACCTAGGTTGTCCCCCAAAACAATTTTCGACGCAATTCTGGAAAAAAAAAACGTGGGTTAGCTCAAAATTGATTTAGATCGGTCAAAATTGATTGATTTTTAAATTTTGGATTTGAATATGGGCGTTTGATTTGCCTTTAGACATGGTTTGGAAACCAGCGTTTGTAGTCTGCTCAAAATTTGCGTCAGTAATCTGTGCTAGTGCTTATACATCAACCGATTGGAAGTTTTCAATTTCTTGCCAAAATCACCAATTTTGACACACCTAGGTCGTCTCCCAAAACAATTTTCGGCGCAATTCTGGCAAAAAAAAAAACGTGGGTTAGGTCAAAATTGATTTAGATAGGTCAAAATTGATCGATTTTCAAATTTTGGATTTGAATCTCGGCGTTTGATTTACCTTTAGACATGGTTTGGAAACTAGCGTTTGTAAATCTGTTCAAAATTTGCGTCAGTAATCTGTGCTAGTGCCCGTATTTCAACCGATTGGAAATTTTCAATTTCTTGCCAAAATCACTAATTTTGACAAACCTAGGTCGTCTCCCAAAACAAGTTTTGGGCACAATTCCGGCAAAAAAAAACCTGGGTTGGGTCAAAATTGATTTAGCTCAGTCAAAATTGTTAAACTTTCAAATTTTGGATTTGAATCTCGGCGTTTGATTTGGCTTTAGACAAAGTTTGCAAACTAGCGTGTGTAATCTGCTCAAAATTTGCGTCAGTAATCTAGGCTAATGCCCGTACTTCAACCGATTGGAAGTTTTCAATTTCTTGCCAAAATCACCAATTTTGACACGCCTAGGTCGTCTCCCAAAACAATTTTCGACGCAATTCTGACAACAAAACTTGGGTTAGGTCAAAATTGGTTTAGATCGGTAAACATTGATCTATTTTCAAATTTTGGATTTGAATCTCGGCGTTTGATTTGGCTTTAAGACGTAGTTTGGAAACTAGCGCGTGAAATCTGCTAAAAATTTGCGTCAGTAATCTGTGCTAGTGTCCATACTTCAACCGATTGGAATTTTTAAATTTCTTGCCAAAATCACCAATTTTGAGACACCTAGGTCGTCTCCCAAAACAATTTTCGGCACAATTCGGGCAAAAAAAACCTGGGTTAGGTCAAAATTGATTTAGAACGGTCAAAATTGATCGATTTTCAAATTTTGGATTTGAATCTCGTCGTTTGATTTGACTTTAGACATGGTTTGGAAACTAGCGTTTGTAATCTGCTCAAAATTTGCGTCAGTAATCTGTGCTAGCGCCCGTATTTCAACCGATTGGAAGTTTTCAATTTCTTGCCAAAATCACCAATTTTGACACACCTAGGTCGTCTCCCAAAACAATTTTCGGCGCAATCCTGGCAAAAAACAATCTGGGTTGGGTCAAAATTGATTTAGATCGGTCAAAATTGTTCGATTTTCAAATTTTGGATTTGAATCTCGGCGTTTGATTTGCCTTTAGTCATGGTTTGGAAACTAGCGTTTGTAATCTGTTCAAAATTTTCGTCAGTAATCTGTGCTAGTGCCCATATTTCAACCGATTGCAAGTTTTAAATTTCTTGCCAAAATCACCAATTTTGACACACCTAGGTCGTCTCCCAAAACAATTTTCGGTGCAATTCTGGCAACATTAAAAAAATCTTTGGGCACAAAACCAAAAATAGTGACAAGCCATGGCGCCGGAGTGTTCGGGATTAAAAACTAGCCAAAGGATCAATCGCAGGATCGAAAGGTTTCTGTACAAAATATCCCAAAACCGGTAAAAAAAAATTCCAAAAAATTCTTACCTCATTATCCAAAACGATTCCGATGACTTCAACCAGTTGGGTGCCAAAGTGGTTGGTGCAAGAAGGATAACAAAGCTCCTCCAACAACGAAGGTTGGATGTAGTGGACCATTTTCTTGATCAGTCCTAAACTGGCCCTGCGAACTGAAGGCAACATAGTGGCTTGGAACGTGGAGCAGAATACGGGTAGGAGGAGCCTTTGGAGATAAATCGGGGCCATTTCTGGATCTCCTCGAGGCTCCACAAAATCTTCGTTTTCCGATTCTGACTTCCTTTGCCGATCTTTGTCTAACGGGATCATCCATTCGCCAGGTGATTGGAGAATGGCTGCGACTTCCCTGTGCCCTTCATCGATTCTTTCCCTGGCTGTTTTCCCATCTTCATCGCGAAGATCAGGGTTAGCTCCATAGCGGAGCAGCACCTTAGCTATGGCAGGTCTTCCAAAGCAAGCGGCGTATTGCAGGGAGGAGCTTCTTTGGCCCTTATTGACGTCAGCGCCTTTCTCGCAAAGATATTCAACCATTTCTTGCGTGCCAAAAGCCGAAGCCCAATTCAGAAGCGTTTGTTCGACGTCGTCCATGAAGTTGACTTCAACGCCTCCGATTTCGATGGCTTCGATCAAGGCGTCCGTGTCTTTGGATCGGATGCAATCGATCAGCTGCCTGTGCGATTTTTCAGCGGCGGAATCCATCCTTCTGATCCTAGGCAATTGGTTCGCGCAGGATGAAGGCCCAGCTTTCCCCAAAGCTCTCCTTCCTTCGAATAAGAGCACCAGCAGGAGATCGACAAGCCGCATCGAATCCAACGCGCAGCGCTCATCTCCCTTCAGAGATTTCTCAATTGCATCAGGCAACTCGGACCTTAATAAATCAAATGTGATCGTTGGTGAACCTCTGCATAAAGTGCCTAACAAGCTGATTATTGTTGAAACTGAGGCTGCTGTGGCTTTTGGGTCGGGGATGTTGGCAGAGGCGTTAGTGGTGGAGGCTTTGCCTGGGGTGCCTTGAGTGCCCGTGGCGGTGGAAGGGCCAGCGGCGTTGGAGAGGCGGTTAAGGAGCTCGGTGACGAGGCCGTGTTTGGCCAAGGGCTCGGGGTCGACGCCACAGCGGGTGAACCGATCGGCGACGGAGGCGAAGCAGCGCTGCGCGCCGTCGGCGCCGTGGCTGTCCTCGTGGCGAAGCAGCGTGCTGAGCGCTTGGACGCATTTGGTCAGCTGCATATCGGCCGGCTCCATCTTAGTGCACAGCCGCGAGACCACCGCCATTGCGGAATGTAAAGTGTCTTTATGGACGCGGTTACCTACACAAAGAAAACATTGTTAGCAAATAGGGAGGGAGGGCAAAGGGGGCAAAAAACCTACCATTATCTCTAATAAAAGGTAATATGTTGTTGATTCCGTTGGCTTCGAAGAAGGCGCCGGCTTCTCGGGTGCAGATCAACTCCAGGACTTTGACGCACTGCTCGGCCAAATCCCTGCTGGTCCTCGAGGAAAGCTCGCAGACCGTCAGGCGGTTGCAGATGGCCTTCACTGCTCCTTCCATCGAGACGATCCTGCGGGTGCATTCTGCCGACACGTCCAGGTAGTAGGGGATGGCGCGTGCCGTCACCTCCAGAACGTTCTCTGGAGCTTGCTCGTCAAGGAAGATACGACACAGCGGCGGTAAAAATGTTCTTGGTGGACAACTAAAATAAGAAATGATTGTAAAAGTTTTGGTCAAATTTTAATAGGACCTAGGTAATGAAAATTATGTTTTTTGAAAACTGGCGTATCAATTTTAATAAAAATTGGCACACAGATTGTTAAAATTGTTATAAAAGGCACGTGCCATCACCTCCAGAACGTTCTCTGAAGCTTGCTCGTCAAGAAGGATACGACACAGCGCCGGCAAAAATGTTCTTGGTAGATAACTACAGAAAGAAATGATTGATAAAAGTTTTGGACAAATTTTAATAGGACCAAGGTGCTGTAAATTATGTTTTTTTGAAAACTGACGAATCAATTTTGATCAAAATTAGCACATAGATTGTTAAAATTGTTATAAATGGCGCGTGCCATCACCTCCAGAACGTTCTCTGGAGCCTGCTCGTCAAGGAAGATACGACACAGCACCGGCAAAAATTTTCTTGGTGGACAACTACAACAAGAAATGATTGATAAAAGTTTTGGACAAATTTTAATAGGACCTAGATGCTGCAAATTATAGTTTTTGAAAACTGGCGTAGCAATTTTGATCAAAATAAGCACACAGATTGTTAAAATTGTTATAAATGGCGCGTGCCGTCACCTCCAGAACGTTCTATGGAGCTTACTCGTCAAGGAAGATACGACACAGAGCTGGCAAAAATGTTCTCGGTGGACAACTACAACAAGACGTGATTGTTGAAAGTTTTGGGCAACATTTAATAGGACCTTGGTGTTGAAAATTATATCGAAATTATGTTATGTGAAAACTGGCGCAGCAATTTTGATAAAATTTGGCACACAGATTGTTAATATTGTTATAAATGGCGCGTGCCGTCACCTCCAGAACGTTCTCTGGAGCTTGCACGTCAAGGAAAATACCACACAGCGTCGGCAAAAATGTTCTTGGTGGACAACTACAACAAGAAATGATTGTTAAAAGTTTTGGGCAAATATTCATCACTGTGTGTCATCACCAAGTGTCATCACCTCCAGAACGTTCTCTGGAGCCTGCTCGTCAAGGAACATACGACACAGTACCGGCCAAAAATTTTCTTGGTGGACGACTACAACAAGAAATGGTTGATAAAAGTTTTGGAAAAAAATTTTAATAAGACCTAGGTGTTGGAAATTATGTTTTTTAAAAACTGGGGTATCAATTTTGATCAAAATTGGCACACAGATTGATCAAATTGTTATAAATGGTGCGTGATGTCAACTCCAGAACGTTCTCTGGAGCTTGCACGTCAAGGAAAATACCACACAGCGTCGGCAAAAATGTTCTCGATGGCCAACTTCAACAAGAAATGATTGTTAAAAGTTTTGGGCAAATATTAATAGGACCTAGATGCTGCAAATTATAGTTTTTGAAAACTGGATTATTAATTTTTATCACAATTTGCACACAGATTGTTAAAATTGTTATAAATGGCGCGTGCCGTCACCTCCAGAACGTTCTTTGGAGCTTGCTCGTTAAGGAAGATACGACATAGCGCCGGCAAAAATGTTCTTGGTGGACAACTACAACAAGAAATGATTGTTAAAAGTTTTGGGCAAATTTTAATAGGATCTAGGTGCTGGAAATTATATCGAAATTATGTTTTTTGAAAACTAGGGTATCAATTTTGATCAAAATTGGCACACAGGTTGTCAAAATTGTTATAAATAGCGCGTGCCGTCTCCTCCAGAACGTTCTCTGGAGCTTGGTCGTCAAGCAGGATACGACACAGCGCCGGAAAAAATGTTCTTGGTGGCCAACCACAACAAAAAATGAATGTTAAAAGTTTTGGGCATATTTTAATAGGACCTAGGTGCTGGAAATTATGTTTCTTGAAAACTGGCGTAGTAATTTTGATCAAAATAAGCACACAGATTGTTAAAATTGTTATAAATGGTGCGTGCCGTCACCTCCAGAACGTTCTCTGGAGCTTACTCGTCAAGGAAGATACGACACAGAGCTGGCAAAAATGTTCTCGGTGGACAACTAAAACAAGACGTGATTGTTAAAAGTTTTGGGCAAATTTTAATAGGACCTAGGTGCTGGAAATTGTTTTTTTGAAAACTGGCGTATCAATTTTGATCAAAATTGGCACACAGATTGTTAAAATTGTTAAAAATGGCACGTGCCGTCACCTCCAGAACGTTGTAGAACTCTGTAGCTTGTTCGTCAAGGAAGATACGACACAGCGCCGGCAAAAATATTCTTGGTGGACAACTACAACAAGAAAAGTTTTGGGCAAATTGTAATAGGACTTTGATGCAGGAAACTATGTTTTTTTGAAAAACTGGCGTATCAACTTTGATCAAATTTGGCACACAGATTGTTAAAATTGTTACAAATGGCGCGTGCAGTAAACTCCAGAACGTACATTAAGGAAATTATGGAAATTATGACACAGCCCGGCAAAAATATTCATGATGAACAACTACATTAAGGAAATTATGGAAATTATGTTTTTTTGAAAACTGGCGTAGCAATTTCGATCAAAATTGGCACACAGATTGTTAAAATTGTTATAAATGGCGCGTGCCCTCAACTCCAGAACGTTCTCTGGAGCTTGCACGTCAAGGAAGATACGATACAGCGCCGGCAAAAATATTCTTGTTGGACAACTACAACAAGAAAAGTTTTGGGCAAATTTTAATAGGACCTAGGTGCTGGAAATTATATCGAAATTACGTTTTTTGAAAACTGGAGTATCAATTTTGATCAAAATTGGCACACGGATAAACGGAGTTGTTATAAACGGTGTGGCTAAATTTGAATGGAATCCAATGGAAAATATTGTGTAACTAAAGTTTTGCTGACAAATTGTCAAATATTTTGAGAACTAGCGTATCGAGTTTCATAAACTTTGGCAGAAATACTAATAAGACTGTTTGATTGATTGATGTTGAGATAATCGTTGATTGTTGAGAAATTTGATTTTGGACCAATTTTGGCCAACACCTAGGTTTTAGGTTTCTGGTTGGAATTGGATAAAATTAGGTAGGGAGAATCTGTGGTTGGGTCTTAATGTTCGTAGAAAATTTTGCGACAATTGCTTTTGTAGTTTCTCGGCAATTTAAGTTTTTCAAAATATCAAATGTTGGAAATGTTTTTGCAAAATTTCAAGGAGGTGCAATGAGCCAAATATCCCAAACAAATCAAAATTTCGAAAAATATTGGCGCAATTCTTCTCAAAACTATAACAAACAACCTTCCCAAATTTAAACCAAATCCAACGAACCAATTTGAAAATATCAAGTTTCGAAAATACTAAATCCTAAATTTCTAATAAAACAATCAGAAGGATCTTATAAGGTAAATCTTTAGCACGTAAATTCGGTTCTAAGGTCCTTTTTAGGTCAAAATTATGGAATTTTTGTGAATATGGAAACCAAAAACGATTTTGTAACCAAATTGTTGATATTTTTATCACAAATATTGCGATGAAAATTTGGAACCCAAAATAGTTTGCGATGGAAATGACATTTTTTTGGTAAAAATTTAGAAATGTTTGTGGTTTTGGAACCCAAAATTGACTAAAAATTTTGTTTCGAGAAGTTTTTCTCGGTTTGGAATCAATGTTTAGATATTTTTACCAATCAAATGCGACCAGAAAGTTTTTAGGTCAAAATTTGAAAATTTTTGAGGATTCCCAACCCAAAATCAACTAAAAAAAGTGTATCGTCTTTAGAAACAAATTTTAAATATATTTATCGCAAAAATGCGACCAGAAAATTTTGTTTAGGTCAAAATTTGGAAATTTTTGTGAATTTGGAAGCCAAAATTTGCTAAAAATTTTCTCAGTGTTTTTTTCTCGTTTTTGGCAACACATTTAGGTTATTTATAAAAATTGGGATCCAAAACACGTTTTTTTAAATAGAAATTTTGGGAATATTTGTGGATTTGGAACCCAAAATTGGCTGAAAATTTTCATTCATCAAGTTTTAAACGATTTTGGAACCAAATTTTGTATAAAACAAATATAACGATTAACGTTTTTTAGGACAAAATTTTTGTGGATTTGAAACCCAACATTTGATTCATCAAGTTTTTCTCAAAGTTTTTGTGGATTTGGATATGGAACCCAAAGTCAAATAAAAAAAAATTGTATCGTCTTTGGAACCAAATTTTTGATGTTTTTTGCAGAAAATTTGCGACAAGGTTTTTATTAGGTGAATCATTAGAAATGTTTGTGGATTTGGAACCAAAAATTGTCGGAAAATTTTGTTTCATGGTGTTTTTCTCGTTTTTTGCAATATAAATTTGCATTAATTTTTAGATTTTTAGAACAAAAATATCCAAATTTGGAAATGTTTGTGGCTTTGGTACCCAAACTAGGCTAAAAATTTAGTTTCGAGAAGTTTTTCTCGCTTTGGAATCAATTTTTATATAATTATACCAAGCAAATGCGACCAGAAAGTTTTTTTTATGTCAAAATTTGGAAATTTTTAGGGATTTGTAACCCAAAATTTGCAAAAAAAAATTGTTTCTTGGTGTTTTTCTATCGGTTTTGGCAATAAATTTAGGTTATTTATAAAAATTAGGATCCAAAGCACGTTTTTTAAGTAAAAAATTTGGGAATATTTGTGAATTTGGAACCCAATATTGGCTGAAAATTTTCATTCATGAGGTTTTCATCGATTTTGGAACCAAATTTTGTATATTTTTAGAACAAAAATAGCGATCAACGTGTTTTTAGGACAAAATTTTTGCGAATTTGGAACCCAACATTTAATGCATCAAGTTTTTCTCGAAATTTTTGTTGATTTGGAACCCAAAATTGGCTGAAAATTTCCATTCATCTAGTTTTAATCGATTTTGGAACCAAATTTTGAATATTTTTAGCACAAAAATATCCAAATTTAGTAATGTTTGTGGCTTTGGAACCAAATTTTGGATATTTTTAGAACAAAAATAGCGATCAACATTTTTTTAGAACAAAATTTTTGCGAATTTGAAACCCAACATTTGATTCATCAAGTTTTTCTCGAAATTTTTGTTGATTTGGAACCCAAAATTGGCTGAAAATTTCCATTCATCTAGTTTTAATCGATTTTGGAACCAAATTTTGAATATTTTTAGCACAAAAATATCCAAATTTAGTAATGTTTGTGGCTTTGGAACCAAATTTAGGATATTTTTAAAACAAAAATCAACGATCAACGTTTATTTAGGACAAAAATTTTCTAAATTTGGAACCCAAAATTTGATTCATCGAACTTTTAGCGTTATTAAAAAAAAATTTGGGCATTTTTTGAACTAAATCAACGATCATCGTTTTTTTAAGACAATTGTTTTTGAATTTGGAACCCAAAATTTGATTCATTAAGCTTTTCTCGTTATTGAAACCAAATTTTGGATATTTTTGGAACAAAAATAGCGATCTACGTTTTTTTAGTACAAAATTTTTTTGAATTTGGAACCCAAAATTTGATTCATCATGTTTTTCGAGTTATTGAAACCAAATTTTGGATATTTTTAGAACAAACATCAACGATCAACGTTTATTTAGGACAAAATTTTTCCGAATTTGGAACCCAAAATTTGATTCATCGAACTTTTCGCGTTATTGAAATCAAATTTTGAATATTTTTAGAACAAAAATCAACGATCAACGTTTATTTAGCACAAAATTTGTGTGAATTTAGAACCCAAAATTTGATTTATCGAACTTTTCGCGTTATTGGAACCAATTTTTGGTTCCAATATAAAACCAATTAGGTTACTTTTTTGTACAAAAATTAGAACCAAAAAGTTCTTGACTAGATTAGACAAACTTGATTAGTCTAGACAGATTTAGTTACACTATTATAGATATTTGACTAAACTAGATAAGACTTATCTAAACTGACTAGATTAGACTAGTACAACAAAACTAGTCTATATTAAACCACCCAATAGACTAGACAGTATTTATCTGATCTGTTTATCTAGATAAAGTCTCATTTGGTTTTGTTTTAGATGGATTATCTATGTGGGTTAAGCCTACATTGACGTTTGGTGAATGTCTGTCACGTGGGTGTAGAAAACACAATCGTTGCAACAACAACAAATGAATCATGAAGAAACAAAGTCGCAAAACACCAGTTATCTAGGCTAGATAACTGCCAGGCTAGATAATGAAACGCGTCTAGATTACTACAAACAGTTCCAGGCGCAATGCATCATTGACTCGACCGCAGCAAAAAAATAATATATCTGTGATAGAGTGGTTATCTATATAGATTTTGGTTGTTTTTTTAGTGAAAGTGAGAAAGTGGAAATCTTGCTGCACGTTTCACACGCGTCTGGATTGGCCGCTTTCACTTTCACCCAACTCTAATTAACAAATAAAAATCACCTCCAATTTTCTATCTAGACTAAGACCTAATCTAGATAGCATTCGCAGTAAGGATTGTTAGTTTGGATATAAAAAACTGGGTTTAAGCCGACGCAATTCTATACAGATTTAGATTTTTTTAATTTTGAAGTTATCTAATAGATAACGGTTAGAGTTATCTGGATTATTCACAGTGATAGATAACATTAGCAATACGGCTTGTTAGTTTGCACATCTAAAACTGGGCCAAAGCCGACGTAATTTTAAACAAATTTAGATTTTTTGAATAAGTTATCTAGTAGATAACGATTAGAGTTATCTGGATTATTCAGAGTGACAGATAACATAGGCAATAAGGCTTGTTAGTTTGGACATCAAAACCTGGGCCTAAGCCGGCGCAATTCAATACAGATTTAGTTGAATACGTTATCTAGCAGATAACGATTACAGTAATCTAGATTATTCAGAGTGACAGATAACATGGACTACATAGTTTGGACATCAAAAACTGGGCCTAGGCCGACGCAATTCTATACAGATTTAGTTGAATAAGCTATCTAGCAGATAACGATTAGAGTTATCTGGATTGTTCAGAGTGACAGATAACATAGGCTAGTTAGTTTGGACATTAAAAACTGGGCCTAAATAGACGCAATTTAAACAGATTTAGTTGAATACGTTATCTAGCAGATAAGGATTACAGTCATCTGGATTATACAGAGTGACAGATAACAATGGCATTAAGACTTTTTAATTTGGACATCAAAAACTGGGCCTGAGCCGACGCAATTATAAACAGATTTAGTTGAATAAGGTATCTAGCAGATAACGATTAGAGATATCTGGATTATTCAGAGTGACAGATAAGATAGGATAGTTAGTTTGGACATCAAAAATTAGGTTTAAGCCGACGCAATTCTATACCGGTTTATATTTTTTTAATAACTTATCTAGTAGATAATGATTAGAGTTGTCTAGATTATTCAGAGTGACAGATAACATTGGCAATAAGGCTTTTTAGTTTGGACATCAAAAACTGCGCCTAAGCCGACTCAATTTTAAACAGATTTAGTTGAATAAGATATCTAGCAGATAACGATTAGAGTTATCTGGATTATTGAGAATGACATATAACATTGGCAATAAGGCTTGTTAGTTTGGACATTAAAAACTGGGCGTGAGCCGACGGAATTCTATACAGATTTAGTTGAATAAGGTATCTAGCAGATAACGATTAGAGATATCTGGATTATTCAGACTGACAGATAAGATAGGATAGTTAGTTTGGACATCAGAAATTTGGTTTAAGCCGACGCAATTCTATACAGGTTTAGATTTTTTTAATAACTTATCTAGTAGATAATGATTAGAGTTGTCTAGATTATTCAGAGTGACAGATAACATTGGCACTAAGGCTTTTTAGTTTGGACATCAAAAATTGCGCCTAAGCCGACGCAATTTTAAACAGATTTAGTTGAATAAGATATCTAGCAGATAACGATTAGAGTTATCTGGATTATTGAGAATGACATATAACATTGACAATAAGGCTTGTTAGTTTGGACATTAAAAACTGGGCGTGAGCCGACGCAATTCTATACAGATTTAGTTGAATAAGTTATCTAGCAGATAGTTATCTGGATTATTCAGAATGATAGATTAGGGATTGTTAGTTTGGATATTGAGAACACTGGGTATAAGCTGACGCAATTCTACAAAAATTTACCTTAATAAGTTGTCTATTAGATAACATTTGAGTTATCTAGATTATTTAGAATGTAGCTTGAAATTACGGTTTAAAACTTGGTAATTTATCTAGAATATTATCTGTCGGAGGTTAACAAGAATCTATAGATACACATCAATCTAATATCTAGCAGATAATCATCGCGAAAATAATTAAAATTATCTAGATTTTCGAAAAAAAAAAATTGTTAGTTTATTTAAGATTGTCTGTAACTTTGAAAGTACTCGCTGGATTTTAACAAAAATCTATAAAGATACACTTCAATGTATTATCTAGCAGATATGGATCGCAAAAATATTTAAAATTATCTAGATTTTCCAGACAGGCTTGAAATTGGAGTTTAAAAAAAAAATCTTGATTGTTAATTTAAGATTATCTATAACTTTAAAACTACACGCTGGATTTCAACAAAAATCTTTAAAGATACACTTTAATGTATTATCTAGCAGATAATGATCGCAAAAATATTTAAAGTTATCTAGATTTTCCGGACTGAGGCTTGAAAATGGAGTTCCGAGAAAAAACTTGATAGTTCAATTAAGATTATCTATAACTTTGAAACTACTCGCTGGATTTTAACAAAAATCTATAAAGATACACTTCAATGTGTTATCTAGCAGATAATGATCGCAAAAATAATTAAAGTTATCTAGATTTTACAGACTGAGGCTTGAAATTGGAGTTTTAAAAAAAATTTGATTGTTCATTTCAGATTATCTATAACTTTGAAACTACTCGCTGGATTTCAACAAAAATCTATAAAGATACACTTCAATGTATTATCTAGCAGATAATGATTGCAAAAATAATTAAAGTTATCTAGATTTTCCGGACTGAGGCTTGAAAATGGAGTTCCGAGAAAAAACTTGTTTTTTCACTTAAGATTATCTATAACTTTGAAACTAATCGCTGGATTTTAACCAAAATCTATAAAAATACACCTCAATGTATTATCTGGCAGATATTGATCGCAAAAATAATTAAAGTTATCTTGATTTTACAGACTGAGGCTTGAAATTGGAGTTTAAAAAAAAAATCTTGATTGTTCATTTAAGATTATCTATAACTTTAAAACTAATCGCTGGATTGCAACAAAAATCTATAAAGATACACTTGAATGTATTATCTAGCAGATAATGATCGCAAAAATAATTAAAGTTATCTAGATTTTCCGAACTGAGGCTTGAAAATGGAGTTCCGAGAAAAAACTTGTTAGTTCAATTAAGATTATCTATAACTTTAAAACTACTCGCTGGATTGCAACAAAAATCTATAAAGAAACACTTCAATGTATTATCTAGCAGATAATGATCGCAAAAATAATTAAAGTTATCTAGATTTTCCAGACTGAGGCTTGAACATGAAGTTTCGAAGAAAACTGGATAGTTCATTTAAGATTATCTATAACTTTGAAACTACTCGCTGGATTTCAACAAAAATCTATAAAGATACACTTCAACGTATAATCTAGCAGATAATGATCGCAAAAATAATTAAAGTTATCTAGATTTTCTGGACTGAGGCTTGAAAATGGAGTTCCGAGAAAAAACTTGTTAGTTCACTTAAGATTATCTATAACTTTGAAACTAATCGCTGGATTTTAACAAAAATCTATAAAGATACACTTAGTTGTGTTATCTAATAGATAATAATCGCAAAAATAAATAAAGTTATGTAGATTTTAGAGACTAAAGCTTGAAAATTGTAGCTTTGTAATAATCTTGGGAGTTCATCTAAGATTATCTATATCTTTAGAACAGCTCACTGGATTTTAACAATAATCAATATAGATACACTTCAGTGTGTTATCTAGCAGATAATGATCTAAAAACAAATCAGAGTTTCGAAAAAAAACTTGTTAGTTCAATTAAGATTATCTATAACTTTGAAACTACTCGCTGGATTTTAACAAAAATTTATAAAGATACACATCAATGTATTATCTAGTAGATAATGATCGCAAAAATATTTAAAGTTATCTAGATTTTCCAGACTGAGGCTTGAAATTGGAGTTTAAAAAAAAATCTTGATTGTTAATTTAAGATTATCTATAACTTTGAAGCTACTCGCTGGATTTCAACAAAAATCTATAAAGATACACTTCAATGCATTATCTAGCAGATATTGATCGAAAAAATAATTAAAGTTATCTAGATTTTCCAGACCGAGGCTTGAACATGAAGTTTCGAAGAAAACTGGATAGTTCATTTAAGATTATCTAGAACTTTGAAACTACTCGCTGGATTTCAACAAAAATCTATAAAGATACACTTCACTGTATTATCTAGCAGATAATGATCGCAAAAATAATTAAAGTTATCTAGATTTTCCGGATTGAGGCTTGAAAATGGAGTTCCGAGAAAAAACTTGTTAGTTCACTTAAGATTATCTATAAGTTTGAAACTACTCGCTGGATTTTAACAAAAATCTATAAAGATACACTTCAATGTGTTATCTAGCAGATAATGATTGCAAAAATAAATAAAATTATCTAGATTTTCCAGACTGAGGCTTGAAATTGGAGTTTAAAAAAAAATTGATTGTTCATTTCAGATTATCTATAACTTTGAAACTACTCGCTGGATTTGAACAAAAATCTATAAAGATATACTTCAATATAGTATTATCTAGCAGATAATGATCGCAAAAATAGTTAAAGTTATCTAGATTTTCCGGACTGAGGCTTGAAAATGGAGTTTCGAGAAAAAACTTGTTAGTTCACTTAAGATTATCTATAACTTTGAAACTACTCGCTGGATTTTAACAAAAATCTATAAAGATGCACTTCAATGTATTATCTAGCAGATAATGATCGCAAAAAAAATTAAAGTTATCTAGATTTTCCGGACTGAGGCTTGAAAATGGAGTTCCGAGAAAAAACTTGTTAGTTCACTTAAAATTATCTATAACTTTGAAACTAATCGCTGGATTTTAACAAAAATCTATAAGGATACACTTAGATGTGTTATCTAATGGATAATAATCGCAAAAATAAATAAAGCTATATAGATTTTAGAGACTAAAGCTTGAAAATTGTAGCTTTGTAATAATCTTGGGAGTTCATCGAAGATTATCTATATCTTTAGAACAGCTCACTGGAGTTTAACAATAATCAATATAGATACACGTCAGTGTGTTATCTAGCAGATAATGATCTAAAAACAAATCAAAGTTTCGAAAAAAAAATTTTAAGTTCATTTAAGATTATCTGTAACTTTGAAACCACTCGCTGGATTTTAACAAAAATCTATAAAGATACACTTCAATGTATTATCTAGCAGATATTGATTGCAAAAATAATTATTAAAAGTAATCTAGATTTTCCCGACTAAGAATTTTGGAAGTTTATCTAAGATTATCTATATCTTTGGAACTATACGCAGGATATTAAAAATCTATATAGATATACATCAATGTGTTATCTAGCCTATAATAACCTTTTAAACTCATCGATTTTTTTTTAACTGCAGCACGAAAATTAGATTTTCTGAAGATCTATATCTTTGGAACTACTTGCGGGATATTAACAAAAATGTACACAGATATTCGTCAATGTGTTATCTAGCAGACAGTGACAAAACTTATCTAGATATTTTTAGGCAGACTTGAAAATTGGTTTTTCCTCAGAAGCTTGCGAGTTTATCTTGATATCTCTGGAACTACTTGGTGAATATTAAATGTGTTATCTACCAGATAATAGCTTTCAAAGCAGTCTAACTTATCTAAAGTTTGACGAAGCTTCAAAAATTTGTTCCTTGATTGTTATCTATAACTTCGAAACTGCTCGTTCAAATTCTAGAAAAATCTACATAGATACACTTACGGACAGTATCTACCAGATAACAGCTTTACCGAAGCTGAAACCAATCTGGCTGTTTCGTAATCCTTCGTCGATTAACGAGTTTATCTTGATATCTCTTAAACTACTTTGTGGATATTAAATGTGTTATCTACCAAATAATACCTTTCGAAGCAGTCTAATTTATCTAAAGTTTGACGAAGCTTCAAAAACTTGTTCCTTGATTGTTATCTATAACTTCGAAACTGCTCGTCCAAATTCCAGAAAAAACTACATAGATACACTTACGGACAGTATCTACCAGATAACAGCGATTGAAACCAATCTTGGTGTTTCAAAATCCGTCGTCGATTAATCTCAATTGGAATGAATTTTTGGAATCTCGTTCGATCGAATTGTTTGCGAGATATTCGAGCCCGATGTCGTTGCTCTTGGTCGAGATTTTTCGAGATATTTCAGGGAGC
Source organism: Phosphuga atrata (assembly GCA_944588485.1). NCBI lineage: Eukaryota > Metazoa > Arthropoda > Insecta > Coleoptera > Silphidae > Phosphuga > Phosphuga atrata. Next base: position 254,113 of record CALYMW010000455.1, read on the forward strand.
AGGAGCCAGAACAAAAGAAACACGCGAAACCGGAAGAATTAACGGAATTTAAAACCAACTCCGCAATTTCATCCATATCTAGATAACTAGATAAGCTACATCGAAAACAAAGGCATGCAAGTATAGATAACTTAATTATCTATGATTTATCTATCCTTAGAAATTTTGATAAACTGTCTAGTTTTAGCACAATTATCTATAATGTAAACATATTTTATTAAAACGTAAAAAATCTATATTTAGATAAATAGATGCTCAAGATAGATAACGAAGGTTTGTACTTATTGATAAGTTATCTATCTGCGCCAATTTTAATAAACCTAGTTTTTATCTATCGGCAACAAAAATAAAACATTGTCGTTATCTACATTTTCTGGTGTAACTAGAAAACCGCTTGAGATACATGCAATTTGGAATAGATACAGACTTTTCAGTTATCTACTAGATATCAGAGTTTGTTTTTCAAGGATGGGTTTAGTTATTGTAAAATCAAGCTTTATCTAGATAAACTATTTAAATTCTAGATAAACTACATATATTCTAGATAACTTTGTGTTAAGCAAGAATTCTATTGTTTTGTGTTGCAAAAATTTCGAAACAAAATTTTCAATCGCAAAAATTTATTAAAAGCGATTTTCGCCGCGCCGCGTTCGATTGCGGCGCGGATTTCGCGAGTCGATGCACGTGGCGAACGCACCTTGAAGCCGTTTTCTATTTTCGCTCGAAAACAACTTTTGCTAACATTCGCAACGACCAGCAAATTCACAACAAAAACTTTCCACATAAATATCTCGGAAACGACGCGACTTACAACAAAATGACATTGATGTATATCTAAACAATTATGTTATCTGGTAGATAACATCTTGAAGAGTATCTACACCAAATTTCATGTATATCTGCCAGGTGGTTTCAAAGATATAACATCTTTAAGAGTATCTACACCAAATTTCATGGATATCCGCCACGTAGTTTCTTTATACGCTTTACTCCGTTTGAAGATGAAATGAATCGAATGCTGCAACTAGTCCAATCACCTTTATCGATATCTATAGAATTGTTTACCTGGCGACCGAATGATGAGAATTACTACTATTTGTGTAATTTTATCCAATTATCACAACATGAAAAGTTGAAGCATTGGTATAACAAACACGTGAGGGAAATATTCTGCGCTAAAATCTCCGAGGATGATATAATGCTGTGTTTAAAATTGAACATAAAAATTATTAATTGTGGCGTGGATGCTGGTCTGTTGATGAGATTCTAAAATCTCCCTTCTACTGGGATAACACACGCTACTGGATAAACAATGCTGAATCATTAGCGTGGGGACATTATCGTATAACTAATTGTGATAATAGAGAATAAATTTTTATTGATTAAATTTTATCTTTTTATGCCCTCCAAATCTTCCTTTGACAAAAAAAAATTTAAAGTAAAGATTAAATTGTTTTCTCTGTGGTTCTCTAATCGATAATACATCCTTTCGTGTTCAGTCTGAAAACGTATAAAGTGGGCGAAAAGAAAAAAAATCGTAATTCATATATAAAATTTATTAACAGCTGCAGGAAAAAACTTTAAACAAATATCAATTACCATTTTCTTAATTATTACTTATCTTAACTTTAAACAATTATCATTATCAAATTGTTTTCAAACTTTAAACAAATAAAATAAGTGATTATTTACACGAGGAAAAACTTTAAACATATATTATAAGTGATTATTATGATTAATTACAATATATGAATTAAATTCTTGTTTTAAGATGATTCTCTGATTGAACAATGCCCCCATGCCAAAGTATTTATACCGTCAGGACAAATGTAACGTTTATCATCGTGAGGGATGAGAGCAATCTTTGTTTGCCGCATAGTTGAAACTTCATGTTTATCAGATTTAAAGAGCTTTTGCTCAACTGTTGTTTCTTTGTTTTGTTGCAAACATTCTAAATAATCGTCAAACGTGATGTTGTTTTTCACAATGTGCCTCTTCACACCTTTCGCTTTCTCAACCGTATCAATTCCATCAACACGTTCAGCAAACATCTTTGCGCGCACTCCTACCATTTCCGTCATCACCTTACCGGAGTTTTCATCTTTGATCATACCCAAGACTTTCTTATTTAAACGTGGGATGCCATAGATATTGTTTTCAGGATAGTCGCTAGTATCATAATAATTTTGAACATCACATCGAATCACCTCATATATGTCGGGGGTTTCCACTTCGTATATGAGCGAATCGGTGTCGGTGTAGCAGACTCGCGCCCTATCACCAAACCTATTTCTCATATACAAGTAGTGGAACTCGTATAGTTTTAATTCTGATATGTCTAATATACACATACCCACATAAATTGGTTTATTAAAGTAAACTTCACCAATTTGAATACATTTTTCTCAAAATCGTTCAACGCGTTTGTACGCAATTTAGTATTCAAATCAATATAAGATTTAAGCCACGCTGACTGATTAAATTTTAAAACGCCATGAATGTTTTCTAATTTTAAACCGTTTTCTAACGCTTGCTGCAAGTTGCGATAGTGTATAACATATCGTTCCTTATTGTATAAGGTAGCCAATAATTTTGTTTCACGAGATTTTGGTGGCGTGAGGTGTTCAGGACAAAATGGGAGATCGTTATGCGGATTGTTTATGGAATCAGGGTACTCTAGGTCAACCTCTAAAATGTATCCTTAAGGATTGTCTGCAGGTACATTAAAATTTATGTTACTTAAATCACCCTCTATCCACTCAAAACCGCCATACGGAAGGTGTTGTCACATCGCCCAGCCGTACTGGTTATTGATGTCATCATGCATTAAGTATATTGACGGTTTTTCTGCATCATATTTCGGCATGTACTTATTGTTAGCTGCTGAATACCTCTTAGAACATTGGCTCAGTCCACCTCGAATACCTCTCTCGATAAACATTACCATAACAATATTGCCAAGTAATTCAAGATTGGCTTGCACATGTTTCAGCATACAATCCCAAGTCTACCCGGGTAAGGTGAAATAGTGTGCTGGATCCAAGCCATAGGTTTTCAAACAGCTCGCGCGTTTTAAACAAAACTAAAGTTTCGGAATACTGGGCGTTTAACATAGCTCGTAAAAATTGGTCAGAATTCGGAAATTAGCAATAATTGTTTAAAATAATTAACATTTCTTAAAACTAGATTAAATTATCTACAAAATGATATATTACCTAATGAAATTGCGTCGGAATTAACGGAGATATAAGCTAAACTAAACTTTCAGAATAGTGGACGTTTAACACAGTTTGTATAAATTGGTGAAAATTCACATATTAGCAATATATGTTTAAAATAATTAACATTTCTTAAAACTAGATTAAATTATCTACAAAATGATATATTACCTAATGAAATTGCGTCAGAATTAACGGAGATATAAGCTAGGCAAAACTAAACTTTCAGAATCGTGAGCGTCTAACATAGTTCGTAAAAATTTCTCAGAATTCGCAAATTAGCAATAATTGTTAAAACTAATTAACTTTTCTTAAAACTAGATTAAATTATCTACAACATGAGATATTACCTAATGAAATTGCTTTGGAATTAACGGAGATATAACCTAAGCAAAACTAAAGTTTCAGAATAGTGGGCGTTTAACATAGTACGTAAAAATTGATCAAAATTCGCAAATTAGCAATAATTGTATAAAATAATACTTTTTAAAAAACTAGATTAAATTATCTACAAAATGAGACATTACACGTTATGATTGAGTTGAAACTAACTGAGATACAAGCTAAACAAAACTAATAACTGCGAGAATCCATCGTCGCCCGGTCGAAATCCTACAACAAACAAGAAAGTCTCTAGTTTTCCGCAAATAACTTGCAGTAATAGACTTGCAGCTAAGTAGTTAACTTGGAATCGAGGGAATGAAGTTTAGCTTCAATTTGATGTGAAACTTCAACTTTAGCGTCGAAGAACATTGGCTTGAAGGCGTCGACTCCAGCAGCGACAACATCCATGCACGCATTTAGAATCAAGTTCGTTTTTGGTCGATAGCTTAAGACCTGTTCACTTGCTGAAATGTATTTAACGTTTTATTAAACTAGATTAAATTGTCTTTAATTTGATGCGAAGCTCACCGTCAACTTCAACATCGAGGAACTTTGGCTTGAAGGCGCCGAGTCCAAGAGCGATAACATTCAGCACGCATTGGGAATGCAGTTGGTTTTTGGTCGATAGCTTGAAGACTTGTCGACTTGCTGGAAAGCACTTAACGTTTTCTTAAACTAGATTAAATTGTCCTTAAATTGATGTGAAACTCACCGTCAACTTCAACATCAGCGTCGAAGAACTTTGGCTTGAAAGCGCCGAGTCCAACAGGCACGCATTAGAAATAAAGTTGGTTTTTGGTTGATAGCTTGAAGACTTGTCGACTTGCTGGAAAACAGTTAACATTTTCTTAAACTAGATTAAATTGTCTTTAATTAGATATGAAATTCATTCAACTTTTCATTCAATTAGATATTCAGTCAACTTCAACTTAAGCGTCGAGCTACTTTTGGTGGAAAGAGCAGAATCCAACAGCGATAACATTGAGCACCATTGGGAATGTAGTTGGTTTTTGGCCGATAGCTTGAAGATTTGTAGACTTGCTGGAATGCAGTTAATGTATTCTTAAACTAGATTAAATTGTCTTTAAATTAATGTGAAACTCACCGTCAACTTCAACTTCAGCGTCGAGGAACTTTGACTTGAAAGCGCCGACTCCAACAGAAACTACTTCCATGTACGCATTACGACTGAAGTTCGTTATTTATCATTAATTTACTTAAGCTTAATATATTCATAGACTAATTCACCCTCAATTTGATCCTAAACACGTTGTTGTAATTCATCGAGAAAGGCCATATATTGAAGGCTTTTCTCCAAAATGGAAATAATCACCGGACGTTTTGCAATTCCACCACTGTCGCATCTAGCTGTAACTACCGCGAGTCTTCTTCTTTCAACGATAATTTAAAAACTAGGTAACTTACACGCAGGCTTGAACTAGTGTTTAAAACTAGATGAAATTACCTTTAAATTTTTTAAATTACGTTTTATTTTATGTTATAAATTACGTTTAGATTTTGGTGATAATGATGCAAGAAGGGATAGAATTGAAACCAAAAACCCCCGGTTTGTTCGAAATGAAACTGTAATAGCTATAATTTGTTGTTTTTCCTCTCATAATCAGGACAAAACATAATAATAATATATCTTAACATCAAGTACATACATATATATATTTATATAATCTTTGTATTTTTTGTTGTTGTGGGTTTTATTTATTTTAGTCTAAATTAAATATAAGCAAGTAAAATTACAACGAACCCTAAATACCCAGTGCACTATACATACGATATATTGCGAAAGAAAAGATTTGTTTGTGGTTGGGAAATCACATACAAATTGTTTTTTTTTTAATGGTTTAAATTGTGTTTTTTAGGGATTTTTTGATGTTTGAGGGATTTTTGCTAACAGGGATTTTTTACTACAGGGTTATACGTCAAGAAGTTCGGGCAAAAATTTCAACTATGAATCGGAATTAACAAAATTTCTCCCAAAACAAACGAAAATAACGCAAAATTTAGTGCGAGGTTTTTTCAAGATAAAAAAAAATAAAAATTAAAAAAAAACACGTTTTATAAGTAGATTTTCAAAAAAAAAAGTAAAAAGAACAATTATTCCTAAAAAAAAAACTTGAAAAACAAAATTCGTATCATACAAACTCCTTCCATATTTTACAACCCAACAAAAAAAAACCCCAAACCACATCTCAAAAAAAAACTCAAAATACAATCATAAATTTATTTAATTTAAGTGAAAACCTTTCTCCTTAGTCGCACCTAGCAGTCTTTCCCTCAACATCTCCTCCGTCGGATAATCGGGCAGTTTCAGATAATGGACGCAGGTATTCACGGATGGGTACGAACCTACCTCGGCGTCCACCTTCCGCACCACGGTCAACCGCGGGTACCGATTCGCCAGGCCCCCTGGCGGCAGCGAGCTGCACCCCGTCGTAAACTGCAAGAACGCCTTCCTCTCCTCCGGCGACATTTCCACCAGCACGCTCACAAACCGCAAGAAACCAGGACTAAAAAACAAAAATGAACATTTATAATAAAAAAAAAATTATAACTTGTTCTTAAAACTTAACTCAAAGTTATTAAATCCCAGTTTAACCCCTTAACTACAATGTCAAGGGGTTAATATACACACATATGTGTTAATATACACACATATGTCATAATGTATATGAACACTTCAAAGCGCATTTTATTCGTATGTCACGGAGTTAAGACTTGCTCAATCCAAATTTGAAGACTAGAACGATTTATCTCAAACCATTCTCGTGTTCAATAAAAAAAAATCAAAAGATATTTTTGACAAAAATTGGATATTAAACAATAATTCCAAAACCTGCCCGAACATTCTCGTTCTGCTTCTTTAGAATAACCTTAGACGCTTCAATAAACCCAAATTTGAGAATTTGAAGGTCGTAACTCAAACCGTCTTCAAGATATCACCCAGTAAAGTTACAGAAAATATGTTACTTTTCAAAAATTTCAGTTAATGTCGAATAATTTTTAAACCGGAAGTAGCAAAGTGACTTTCGGACTATAATCACATAGAGTAAGGGTTGCTGAATCAAAATTTGAAAACTAGAACATCCTTCCTTAAAAGGCTCCAAAGTTATCAAGGGTTAAAGTTTTCAAACATTACTTTTTGATGCGTAATATTAAAACCGGAAGTGCAAAAGTAGTTTCCGGTTTGTAGTTTCGCAGATTAAATGTCGCTGAAACCAAATTCGAAAACTAGACGGCCGCTCCTTTAAGGGCTCTTAAGGCAAATACGGGAAAAACATTACGCGATTTTGCTGTACAATTCTGGAACCGGAAGTAAGTAATTGATTTCCAGTCTGTGATATCGTAGATTAAAAATCGCTGAATGCAAATTCGAAAACTGGAATGTCGTTCCTTAAAGGGCTCCAAAGTTATCAAGGATTAAAGTTTTCGAAAAAATACGTTGCTTTTTAATGCACGATTTTAAAACCGGAAGTGAAAAAGTGTTTTCCGATTTGTGGTCCCATAGATTAAGGGTTGCCGATTCCAAATTCGAAAACTAGAATATCGTTCCTTAAAGCGCTCCAAAGTTATCAAGAACTAAATTTCTAAAGGTTCGAAAAAACGGTACAAGCAATGGGTTTTTGGTGTACGATTTTGAAACCGGAAGTATAAAAGTAATTTCCGGTTTGTGATCTCGTGGATTAGGGGTTGCTGAATATAAATTCGAAAACTAGAATGTCGTTCCTTAAAGGGCTCCAAAGTTATCAAAGAACAAAGTTTTCAAAAAAGAACAAACATTACTTTTTGATGCGTAATTTTAAAACCGGAAGTGGGAAAGTGATTTCCGCTTCGTAATTTCGCGGATTAAATGTCGCTGAAACCAAATTCGAAAACTAGACAGCCGATCCTTAAAGGGCTCCTAAGGCTAAGACAGGAAAAACTTTACGGGATATTGCACGATTTTAAAACCGGAAGTGAAAAAGTGTTTACCGGTTTGTGGTCCCATGGATTAAGGGTTGCCGATTCCAAATTCGAAAACTAGAATATCGTTCCTTAAAGCGCTCCAAAGTTATCACGAACTGAAATTCTAAACCTTCGAAAAACGGGACAAGCAATGGGTTTTTGGTGTACAATTTTGGAACCGGAAGTATAAAAGTAATTTCCGGTTTGTGATCTCGTGGATTAGGGGTTGCTGAATATAAATTCGAAAACTAAAATGTCGTTCCTTAAAGGGCTCCAAAGTTATCTAAGAACAAAGTTTTAAAAAAAGAACAAACATTACTTTTTGATGCGTAATTTTAAAACCGGAAGTGAAAAAGTGGTTTCCGATTTGTAATTTCGCGGATAAAATGTCGCTGAAACCAGATTCGAAAACTAGACAGCCGCTCCTTAAAGGTCTCCTACACAAAAACGAGAAAAACATTACGGGATTTTGATGTACAATTCTGGAACCGGAAGTAAACAAGTGATTTCCAGTTTGTAATATCATAGATTAAAGGTCGCTGAGTACTCTGGAGCTTGCACGTCAAGGAAAATACCACACAGCGTCGGCAAAAATGTTCTCGATGGCCAACTTCAACAAGAAATGATTGTAAAAAGTTTTGGGTAAATATTAATAGGACCTAGATGCTGCAAATTATAGTTTTTGAAAACTGGATTATAAATTTTGATCAAAATTGGCACACAGATTGTTAAAATTGTAATAAATGGCGCGCGCCGTCACCTCCAGAACGTTCTTTGGAGCTTGCTCGTCAAGGAAGATACGACACAGCGCAGGCAAAAATGTTCTTGGTGGACAACTACAACAAGAAATGATTGTTAAAAGTTCTGGACAAATTTTAATAGGACCTAGGTGCTGGAAATTATATCGAAATTATGTTTTTTGAAAACTAGGGTATCAATTTTGATCAAAATTAGCACACAGGTTGTTAAATTGTTATAAATGGCGCGTGCCGTCTCCTCCAGAACGTTCTCTGGAGCTTGGTCGTCAAGAAGGATACGACACAGCGCCGGCAAAAATGTTTTTGGTGGACAACTACAACAAGAAATGATTGATAAAAGTTTTGGACAAATTTTAATAGGACCTAGGTGCTGGAAACTATATCAAAGTTATGTTTTTTAAAAACTGGAGTAGAAATTTTTGATCAAAATTGGAACACAGATTGTTAAAATAGTTATAAAAGACGAGTGCCGTCAACTCCAGAACGTTCTCTGGAGCTTGCTCGTCAAGAAAGATACGACACAGCGCCGGCAAAAATGTTCTTGGTGGCCAACTACAACAAGAAATGATTGCTAAAAGTTTTGGGCATATTTTAATAGGACCTAGGTGCTGGAAATTATGTTTTTTGAAAACTGGCGTAGTAATTTTGATCAAAATAAGCACACAGATTGTTAAAATTGTTATAAATGGCGCGTGCCGTCACCTCCAGGACGTTCTCTGGAGCTTACTCGTCAAGGAAGATACGACACAGCGCCAGCAAAAATGTGCTTGATGGATAACTACAATAAGAAATGATTGATAAAAGTTTTGGACAAATTTTAATAGGACCTAGGTGCTGGAAATTATATCAAAGTTATGTTTTTTGAAAACTGGAGTAGAAATTTTTGTTCAAAATTGTAACACAGATTGTTAAAATTGTTATAGAAGGCGATTGCCGTCAACTCCAGAACGTTCTCTGGAGCTTGCTCGTCCAGGAAGATACGACACAGCGCCGCCAAAAATGTGCTTGGTGGACAACTACAACAAGAAATGATTGATAAAAGTTTTGGACAAATTTTAATAGCATATATATAATAGTAGTATATATATAATATAATTAAGTTTTTTTGAAAACTGACGAATTAATTTTGATCAAAATTAGCACACAGATTGTTAAAATAGTTATAAAAGACGAGTGCCGTCAACTCCAGAACGTTCTCTGGAGCTTGCTCGTCAAGAAAGATACGACACAGCGCCGGCAAAAATGTTCTTGGTGGACAACTACAACAAGAAATGATTGCTAAAAGTTTTGGACAAATTTTAATAGGACCTAGGTGCTGGAAATTATATCAAAGTTATGTTTTTTGAAAACTGGAGTAGAAATTTTTGTTCAAAATTTGCACACAGATTGTTAAAATTGTTATAAATGGCGCGTGCCGTCACCTCCAGAACGTTCTCTGGAGCTTACTCGTCAAAGAAGATACGACACAGAGCTGACAAAAATGTTCTCGGTGGACAACTACAACAAGACGTGATTGTTAAAAGTTTTGGGCAACATTTAATAGGACCTAGGTGTTGGAAATTATATCGAAATTATTTTTTTTTAAAACTGGCGCAGCAATTTTGATCAAATTTGGCACACAGAGTGTTAATATTGTTATAAATGGCGCGTGCCGTCACCTCCAGAAAACCTTCTGGAGCTTGTTCGTCAAGGAAGATACGACACAGCGCCGGCAAAAATATTCTTGGTGGACAACTACAACAAGACTTGATTATAAAAAGTTTTGGACAAATTTTAATGGGACCTAGGTGCTGAAAATTATGTTTTCTGAAATCTGGCGTAGTAATTTTGATCAAAATTGGCACACAGATTGTTAAAATTGTTATAAATGGCACGTGCCATCACCTCCAGAACGTTCTCTGGAGCTTTCTCGTCAAGAAGGATACGACACAGAGCCGGCAAAAATGTTCTTGGTGTATAACTACAATAAGAAATGATTGATAAAAGTTTTGGATACATTTTGATAGGACCTAGGTGCTGGAAATTATATCAATTTTATGTTTTTTGAAAACTGGAGTAGCAATTTTGATCAAAATTGGAACACAGATTGTTAAAATTGTTATAAAAGGCGAGTGCCCTCAACTCCAGAACGTTCTCTGGAGCTTGCTCGTCAAGGAAGATACGACACAGCGCCGGCAAAAATGTTCTTGGTGGACAACTACTACAAGAAATGATTGTTAAAAGTTTTGGACAAATTTTAATAGGACCTAGGTGCTGTAAATTATGTTTTTTTGAAAACTGACGAATCAATTTTTATCAAAATTAGCACATAGATTGTTAAAATTGTTATAAATGGCGCGTGCCATCATCTCCAGAACGTTCTCTGGAGCCTGCTCGTCAAGGAAGATACGAAACAGTACCGGCAAAAATTTTCTTGGTGGACAACTACAACAAGAAATGATTGATAAAATTTTGGACAAATTTTAATAGGACCTAGGTGCTGGAAATTATATTTTTTAAAAACTGGGGTATCAATTTTGATCAAAATTGGCACACAGATTGATAAAATTGTTATAAATGGTGCGTGCCGTCAACTCCAGAACGTTCTCTGGAGCTTGCACGTCAAGGAAAATACCACACAGCGTTGGCAAAAATGTTCTCGATGGCCAACTTCAACAAGAAATGATTGTTAAAAGTTTTGGGCAAATATTAATAGGACCTAGATGCTGCAAATTATAGTTTTTGAGAACTGGATTATTAATTTTTATCAAAATTTGCACACAGATTGTTAAAATTGTTATAAATGGCGCGTGCCGTCACCTCCAGAACGTTCTTTGGAGCTTGCTCGTCAAGGAAGATACGACACAGCGCCGGCAAAAATGTTCTTGGTGGACAACTACAACAAGAAATGATTGTTAAAAGTTTTGGGCAAATATTAATAGGACCTAGATGCTGCAAATTATAGTTTTTGAGAACTGGATTATTAATTTTTATCAAAATTTGCACACAGATTGTTAAAATTGTTATAAATGGCGCGTGCCGTCACCTCCAGAACGTTCTTTGGAGCTTGCTCGTCAAGGAAGATACGACACAGCGCCGGCAAAAATGTTCTTGGTGGACAACTACAACAAGAAATGATTGTTAAAAGTTTTGGGCAAATTTTAATAGGACCTAGGTGCTGGAAATTATATCGAAATTATGTTTTTTGAAAACTAGGTTATCAATTTTGATCAAAATTGACACACAGGTTGTCAAAATTGTTATAAATGGCGCGTGCCGTCTCCTCCAGAACGTTCTCTGGAGCTTGGTCGTCAAGAAGGATACGACACAGCGCCGGCAAAAATGTTCTTGGTGGATAACTACAATAAGAAATGATTGATAAAAGTTTTGGACAAATTCTAGTAGGACCTAGGTGCTGGTAATTATATCAATGCTATGTTTTTTGAAAACTGGAGTAGCAATTTTGATCAAAATTGGAACACAGATTGTAAAAATTTTTATAAAAGGCGAGTGCCGTCAACTCCAGAACGTTCTCTGGAGCTTGCTCGTCAAGGAAGATACGACACAGCGCCGGCAAAAATGTTCTTGGTGGCCAACCACAACAAGAAATGATTGTTAAAATTTTGGGCATATTTTAATAGGACCTAGGTGCTGGAAATTATGTTTTTTTAAAACTGGCGTAGTAATTTTGATCAAAATAAGGACACAGATTGTTAAAATTGTTATAAATCGTGCGTGCCGTCACCTCCAGAACGTTCTCTGGAGCTTACTCGTCAAGGAAGATACGACGCAGAGCTGGCAAAAATGTTCTCGGTGGACAACTACAACAAGACGTGATTGTTAAAAGTTTTGGGCAAATTTTAATAGGACCTAGGTGCTGGAAATTATATCGAAATTACGTTTTATGAAAACTGGAGTATCAATTTTGATCAAAATTGGCACACGGATAAACGGCGTTGTTATAAACGGTGTGGCTAAATTTGAAAGGAATCCAATGGAAAATATTGTGTAACTAAAGTTTTGCTGACAAATTGTCAAATATTTTGAGAACTAGCGTATCGAGTTTCATAAAATTTGGCAGAAATACTAATAAGACTGTTTGATTGATTGATGTTGAGGTAATCGTTGATTGTTGAGAAATTTGATTTTGGACCAATTTTGGCCAACACCTAGGTTTTAGGTTTCTGGTTGGAATTGGATAAAATTTGGTAGGGAGAATCTGTGGTTGGGTGGGTGTTAATGTTCGTAGCAAATTTTGCGACAATTGCTTTTATAGTTTCGCGGCAATTTAAGTTTTTCTGAACGAAATTTTGTAAACTTACTCTTGTTCATGTTCCGTAATTTCTTAAACATTTTTTGTACTGTAAAAACACAGAAATTTTGAACATATTTTGCCAAAAAAGAAAATGGAAATGTTCTGACAAATCTGTCAAACAAAACAAATGACAAAGAGAGAGAAACCAACGACAGCCTTACCAACTTCTCGTCCAAAATTTGAAGCACAAATTTTGAAGTTATCAAAATTTGAAACATAAATTTTGAAGTTATCAAAATTTGAAGCACAAATTTTGGGGTTTTCTGAAAACCGTAAAACTTTAAAAGCTTTTAAGGTTTAACCTTTAAAACAAAATTAGGATTTAAAAAATGCAATTGTCACCTTCCGCCTGACACTCCTACACCCTCCGTCCGCCTCATCTTCAAAGATCCTCCTCCTCACCCGGGCCCCAGAATCGTCCTCGCTCCTCATCATCCTGGCCATCCTCATCTCCAACGCGATCCTCATGCTCATCTCGCGATTGATCAAATTATTCTCCTCCTCCTGGTTCCGTTGCTTCGTCAAGGCGTTGTCCTGGTTGTGCCAAGGATCGTACTCAAACAGATCGAAATCCCCGGAGGAGTAGGAACCGGAATCGGGGCTTCCACCCCGGAAAAGGGTTCGATTAGGATCTAAATTAAGGACTAAATTAGGAAACGTTGGGTTTTCCCTCCGCAAGTTGGGTATTGGTTGTTTGGGATCGCGAGGTCTTGGCTCTAGCGACGGGTCGGAAGCGACCGCGAAGCTAGAGCGCTTCTGAAAATTCTGGTCCGAAAACTTCGATTGCTCTTTTTCCGCGTCGTAATTGTCGTCCGAATGCTGTCTATAGTAGTGAACCTCAAAATCGCGAATGTTGGGCACGTTCAATGGGATGATGACGGGACTTCTAGGCGGAAAAGTCAGGTTTGAATCGTTTTCGGGGGACATAGGTGAAAGCTCAACAATCTCGGAAATAGAAACGCTTGAACTCATCTGAGAGCTGGTATGAAAGCTAAGTGAACCCGAGTCAACACCCGAGTCCATCAAAGACGTCCAATGGCTAAACTCCGACGAATTCGAAGCCGCATAATTGTGATCGTCGGATCCCCTCCAAGGTGAACGTGCACTGCAATTCGAGTTCACAATACTTGGACTTCGTATCGTCTGACTGGTACATTCGCGTGAGGTTCCTTGTGCCATTGGATTGCATGGACAAGGCCTCATAAACTGAGAATCGAAAGGTTCGAGCAAAACGTTATTACTACCTCTCATACAGGAACAAACCTCAGAATTACGAACCGTGTGATAGAATGCAGGCAGGGGCAACTCGAGGGGTTCGCGAGGTACGGTTCTTCTCCCACCCCGAACGACGTGCTCGAAGCAGTCGCTGTAAATGGATTTTTTTGGAACTTCCTTAGAAGCATCTCCTTGCTCGCTTGGAGGTTCCAGGGGTATCTCCCTAATTTGTAATCGGGGTGCTGGTATAGGCAAGGGCTGTGATATAATTCTCTGGGGTTCGTGATAACAAGTTGGTCTAGTTTGGGGGGAGTATACAGGTACAACCCGTTGGATTCTGGGCGAAACAGGGGTTTCACCAAGGACCAAATTAATTGGTTCATTCCAAGAATTAGTTGAGGTAAACTGGGGGGGTCTAACAAGGTTTTCTGCCGAACTGTGCGAGGATTTCGCGCGGGGAACAGAGTCGAACTGCTGAGGTCTAACTCCAGGTTGAGCTGAACCACTCGCCGTGCTTTGTGGTCTAGGGCCCAAAGGTCTGGACCTAAAAAGATTCTCCCCAAAAACCAAATTCAGAGACTCACCGGGAGGTGCGGTGAAAAAACGACGCGAGGTTCGGCCTGATCTAACATAGTTTCCCAGTGGGGGCGGCGGTGCCGTGTAGAAACTATTTGGGGTTGCAGTTTGTGGGGTTTCGACGAGACATTGAGGTCGCAAAACGAGCGGATCAACAGGACAAGTTCTTCGTGGTTTCCTATCTTCAATGAAAACGACGAGCGGAGGTACAGACGACACAGTGTAGAAGCTGTTTTGTTGAGGTTCGACGACGATTTCGTCTTGCATCACGAGATTAATCGAGGGGTAACAGTAAGACGTATGCGGGGTTCTCGCTTGGGAATCGTAGATGAGCTGTTCATCGCGCAGCAGTATTAGGGGCTCAATTGGGGTCTCCGCGGTATAAATAAAGTCTTGGGGTCGTTCCCTTATCGCAATCACCCGATTAGTCGAGGGTTCGGAATAGAAACTGTTGGTTGGGTTCGGTTGGAAAGTGTAATCGAGTCCACCTGCCTGCCAAACTACCGGTGGGGGGTACGCTGGGGGGTACTCTGGTAACAAATTGGGGTTATCGGTTCTGTTTGGGGTTGTTGGTACGAGGTTATCGGATCTATTTGGGGTTGTTGGTACGAGGTTCTCGGATCTATTTGGGGCTATTGGTACGAAGTTATCAGATCTATTTGGGGTTGTTGGTACGAGGTTCTCGGATCTATTTTGGGTTGTTGATACGAGATTATCGCCCCTATTTGGGGTTGTTGGTACGAGGTTATCGTATATATTTGGGGTTGTTGGTTCAAGGTAATTGGATCTATTTGGGGTTGTTGGTACATGGTTATTGGATCTATTTGGGGTTGTTGGTACGAGGTTATCGCCCCTATTTGAGGTTGTTGGTATGAGGTTATCGGACCTATTTTGGGTTGTTGGTATGAGTTTATCGGATCTATTTGGGGTTGTTGGTACGAGGTTATCGGATCTATTTGGGGTTGTTTGTATGGGATCCATCGGAGTGGAGGTGTAAGGTACAAAAGGGGAGGTGTAGTAGGGTTGGAAAGGGGTTGTGTAGATATTGTTGGTTTGTGTCGAAGGGGTGAAGAAGGAGGTGCAAGACGGTTGGGGGTTCATTGGTACTAAACCTGGGGGCGGTGGTCGGCGAAGCTCACTCTTGCAAGGTGGTTGCGCTAAGCCTGGGGTCGGAGCTCGGTGAAGCTGACTGTTGCAAGACGGTTGAGGGTTCGTTGGCACGAGGTTGTCCATGAAGTTGGTTAGCTGGCGGGCGTGGAGGTTCCAGCTTTGGTGGTTTGCCTCGTGTGATTGGGCTTCTGGGCTCGCCGGGCGAAAGTCGTCGATGGTCAGGGGGAGGTTGTTGAGCAAGTCGGTGATGTCTTGGTCGTCCGACGTCTGAGGGGCGAATTCGTTGAATTTCGTTCGGAAATTCGGGAGCAAACTTTTACTCTTGCACTCGCAACGCTGGTCGAGAACAAAAAGGAGGAGAGAAGCGCTTCTGACACCCGCCACAATAATACCAACTGTAAATCTGGGGGAATTTCGACGAACAGTAATTTTTTCCAAACGAAAATTTAAGGCAAATTCCTCCACATTTCTTATAGCAAAATTTTCGAAACCTACACCTAAGCCTTCCAATACAAAATTTTGACCAAAACGTAATCAAAAAACGTATAAAAAACAAAACTAAGATCTTAATTTTTGTCGGAAAAGATCCTTAACCATTTTTAACACTTTTACACCTTTTCTTTAACAAAATTTTTTGAAAACTCTTCCAAATTCCAGCAATATTTCCAAATTTCGTTTTGGAATCTAGGGAAAGTTTCAGTTTGCATATTGGTACCACAATTATCGATCTGTCGGAACTACCAACATAATTTTGGTGAATAAGCAAATGTTTCTCTTTCGTTGTTTTTTGGGTTGGTAGTGTTGTTGGAAAGTTCTTTTTGGCGTCCAAATTTTGTGGCGGTGTTATCGAAGGTGAGATTACGAGCAATTTTCGTCGATTTGAGAGCCAAAATTTGGGTTTAAAGTGTTTTGGGCGTTTTTGGTACAAAATTTTAATGCAATATTTGATTTTTCTGCACGAAAATTTTTGTAAAAAAACAATGTTTTTAGGTTATGATTTTGAGGATTTGGGACGCCAATTAAATTGATGGAATATTGAAAAGATTTTTGGACCCAATGAATATTTTTCTACATCAAAATTTGGAATCTAATGGTGAATATTTGGAGAATTTTGTGGAACACCTAAAATGGTTTAAAGTTTCCTGAATCCCTCGTATTGTAACTAAACTTTGAATATTTTTTTTGACACAAAATTCGAATCCAAAAAATGACCTTTATTTTTCGCTAAATTTTGGACATTTTTGTAGATTTGGAGCTCACAATATAGACTATTGTCTGTTAGTTAAGTGCATGCGCATCTGTCAAGTTTTAAAGGCGGGAATATGAAAGTTTCGGGCAAATATTAAGGTTATACGTCAAAAAGTTCGGGCAATTTTGACGTATAACATGGCGGAAATTGACGCATGTGCACAAAAAATTTCAACTATGAAAAGGTCTATTGGCTGAAAATTTGGATTCTCAATGTTTTTCTCGTTTTTGGACTCAAATTTTCCATATTTTTAGCCCCAAAATGGGATCAAAAGTACGTTTTTCGAAACAAATTTGAAAATTTTTTTGTCCAAAAATTGGGATCAAAAGTACGTTTTTGGAAACAAATTTGAAATTTTTTTTAAAAACGTTTTTGAAAATTTTTGTGAATTTCGAACTTTGTATTATTGGAACTGAAATTGGTTGAGAATTTTGTTTCATGAAATGTTTCTCGCCTTTTGGAACAAAATTTTAGATATTTTTGGATTAGGTAATGATTTGTAAATGTTTATGGATTTGGACCACAAAATTGACACAAAATTTAGATTCTTGAAGTTTTTCTCGATTTTGGAACCCAATTTTGGAAATCTCAAGCTCGAAGATTAGGCTGTAAGGGTCTTTTTAGGTCAAAATTTGGGAATATAGAACCCAAAATCGTTTTGTCACCTAATTATGGATATTTTTAGCATAAAAAGTGCGATGAAAATGACATTTTAAAGTAAAAATTCACAAATCTTTATGGCTTTGGAACCCAGAATTGGGCGAAAATTGTAAGTTTTTCTCAGTTTGGAATAAAATTTTTAGCAAAAAAAGCGACCAGAAAGTTTTTTTTAGGTCAAAATTTGGAAATTTTTGAAGATTTGGAACCCAAAATTTGCTAAAAAAACTATATCGTCTTTTCAACTAAATGTTGGATGTTTTTAGGATAACATTTACTATCACAAGGATCTTATTAGATAAATCTTTAACTCCAAATTAAGTTCTAAGAGTATTTTTGGGTAAAAATTTGAGAATTTTTGTGAATATGAAACCCAAAATCGTTTTTGTAACTAAATTATTGTTATTTTTAGCACAAAAATTGCGGTTAAAATGACATTTTTGGATACAAATTTGGAAATGTTTGTGGCTTTGGAACCCAAAATTGGCCGAAAATTTAGTTTCAAGAAGTTTTTCTCAGTTTGGAATAATATTTTAGATAGTTTTAGCAAAAAAAAGCGACTAGAAGTTTTAGGTCAAAATTTGGAAATTTTTGAAGATGGGTTCCAAATCTTCAAAAATTTGCTTAAAAAAACTTTAAGTTGTCTTTTAAACCAAATTTTGGATGTTTTTTGCACAAAATTTGCTATCACAAGGATCTTATTAGGTAAATTTTTATCACGAAAATTAGGTTGTAAGGGTATTTTTAGGTAAACATTTGAGAATTTTTGTGAATATAGTTGAGTACTATATAATCGTTTTTGTAACGAAATTATGGTTATTTTTAGTACAAAAATTGCGAATAAAATGACATTTTTGGGTAAAAATTTGGATAAGTTTGTGGCTTTGGAACCCAAAATTGGCTGAAAATTTAGTTTCAAGAAGTTTTTCTCAGTTTGGAATGATATGTTAGATATTTTTAGAAAAAAAAGCCTGCAAAAGTTTTTTGTTTGGTCAAAATTTGAACATTTTTGAGGATTTGGAACCCAAAATTTGTTAAAAAAAATTATCGTCTTTTCAACCAAATTTTTGATGTTTTTAGCACAAAAATTGCTATCACCAGGATCTTATTAGGTAAATCTAGAAATTTGGAAAACTTTAGCACGAAAATTAGGTTTTAAGCGTCTTTTCAGTTTCAAATTTTAAAATTTGTTGTAAATATGGAATCCAAAATCGTTTTTGGAACCAAAGTATGGATATTTTTAGCACAAAAATTGCGATGAAAATGACTTTTTTTAGGTAAAAATTTGCAAATGTTTGTGGCTTTAGAACCAAAAATTTTGCTTCGAGAAATTTTTATAGGTTTGGAATCAAATTGTAGACATTTTTACCTAAAAAACGCGACTAGAAAGTAAAAATTTGGAAATTTTTGTGTATTTTGAACCCAAAATTAGCTAAAAGAAATTCTCGTCTTTGGAACCAAATTTTGGCCGATTTTACCACAAAATTTGCTATCAGAAGGATCTTATTAAGTAAATCTTTGGAAATTTTAAGCTCAAAAATTAGGTTCTAAGGGTATTCTTAGGTAAAAATTTGAATATTTTTGTGAATATGGAAACCAAAAACGTTTTTGGAACCAAATTATGGATATTTCTTGCACAAAGATTGCGATGAAAATGACTTTTTAGATAAAAATTTGCAAATGTTTTTGGCTTTGGAACCCAAAATTGGCTGAAAATCTTGTTTCGAGATGTTTTTCTCGCTTTGGAATCAAATTTTTGGAGATTTTTAGCAAAAAAATGTGACCAAAAAGTTTTTTCTTTATTTCAAAATTTAGAAATTTTATGTGGATTTTGAACCCAAAATTAGCTAAAAACAATGTATAGTCTTTGGAACCAAAATTTTTGATGTTTTTAGCTCAAAATTTGTCATTAAGGATTTTATTGGGTGAATCATTAGAAATTTGGAAATCTTTAGCACGAAAATTAGGTTCCCTGGGATTTTTTAGGTAACAATTTGAAATTTTTTTAAAATATGGAACCCAAAAAATTGTTTTGTAACCAAATTATGGATATTTTTAGCACAAAAATTGCGATGAAAATGACTTGTTTATGTACAAATTTGGAAACGTTTGTGACTTTGGAACCCAAAATTGGCTAAAAAATTTGTTTCGAGATGCATTTCTCGGTTTGGAACCAAATTTTAGATATTTTTTTGCAAAAAAAATGCGACCAGAAAGTTTTTTTTTTGACAAAATTGGGAAATCTTTGAGGATTTGGGTTCCAAAGTCTGCTAAAAAAAACTTTAGCGTCTTTTCGACCAAATTTCGGATGTTTTTAAAGATTTGGAACCCAAAAAAATGTCAATTTAAAAAAATTTGGTTCAAAATTTTGGATGTTTGCAGAAAATTTGCGATCAGAAGGTTTATATTAGGTAAATCTTTAGAAATGTATATTTTTTGAATAAGTTATCTAGTAGATAATGATTAGAGTTGTCTAGATTATTCAGAGTGACAAATAACATTGGCACTAAGGCTTTTTAGTTTGGACATCAAAAATTGCGCCTAAGCCGACGCAATTTTAAACAGATTTATTTGAATAAGATATCTAGCAGATAACGATTAGAGTTATCTGGATTATTGAGAATGACATATAACATTGGCAATAAGGCCTGTTAGTTTGGACATTAAAAACTGGGCGTGAGCCGACGCAATTCTATACAGATTTAGTTAAATACGTTATCTAGCAGATAACGATTACAGTTATCTGGCTTATTCAGAGTGACAGATAACATTGGCAATAAGGCTTGTTAGTTTGGACATAAAAAACTGGGCGTAGGGCGACGAAATTTTAAATTGATTTAGTTGAATAAGTTATCTAGCAGAGAGTTATCTGGATTATTCAGAATGATAGATTAGGGATTGTTAGTTTGGATATTGAGAACACTGGGTATAAGCTGACGCAATTCTACAAAAATTTACCTGAATAAGTTGTCTATTAGATAACATTTTAATTATCTAGATTATTCAGAATGTAGCTTGAAATTACGGTTTCAAACTTGGTAATTTATCTAGGATATTATCTGTCGGAGGTTAACAAGAATCTATAGATACACATCAATCTAATATCTAGCAGATAATCATCGCGAAAATAATTAAAATTATCTAGATTTTCGAAAAAAAAAATTGTTAGTTCATTTAAGATTGTCTGTAACTTTGAAAGTACTCGCTGGATTTTAACAAAAATCTATGAAGATACACTTCAATGTATTATCTAGCAGATATGGATCGCAAAAATATTTAAAATTATCTAGATTTTCCAGACTGAGGCTTGAAATTGGAGTTTAAAAAAAAATCATGATTGTTCATTTAAGATTATCTATAACTTTGAAACTACTTACTGGATTTCAACAAAAATCTATAAAGATACACTTCACTGTATTATCTAGCAGATAATGATCGCAAAAATAATTAAAGTTATCTAGATTTTCCGGACTGAGGCTTGAAAATGGAGTTCCGAGAAAAAACTTGTTAGTTCACTTAAGATTATCTATAAGTTTGAAACTACTCGCTGGATTTTAACAAGAATCTATAAATATACACTTCAATGTATTATCTAGCAGATATTGATCGCAATAATAATTAAAGTTATCTTGATTTTACAGACTGAGGCTTGAAATTGTTATCTAGATTTTCCAGACTGAGGCTTGAACATGAAGTTTCGAAGAAAACTGGATAGTTCATTTAAGATTATCTATAACTTTGAAACTACTCGCTGGATTTCAACAAAAATCTATAAAGATACACTTCAACGTATAATCTAGCAGATAATGATCGCAAAAATAATTAAAGTTATCTAGATTTTCTGGACTAAGGCTTGAAAATGGAGTTCCTAGAAAAAACTTGTTAGTTCACTTAAGATTATCTATAACTTTGAAACTAATCGCTGGATTTTAACAAAAATCTATAAAGATACACTTAGTTGTGTTATCTAATAGATAATAATCGCAAAAATAAATAAAGTTATGTAGATTTTAGAGACTAAAGCTTGAAAATTGTAGCTTTGTAATAATCTTGGGAGTTCATCTAAGATTATCTATATCTTTAGAACAGCTCACTGGATTTTAACAATAATCAATATAGATACACTTCAGTGTGTTATCTAGCAGATAATGATCTAAAAACAAATCAAAGTTTCGAAAAAAAACTTGTTAGTTCAATTAAGATTATCTATAACTTTGAAGCTACTCGCTGGATTTCAACAAAAATCTATAAAGATACACTTCAATGCATTATCTAGCAGATATTGATCGAAAAAATAATTAAAGTTATCTAGATTTTCCAGACCGAGGCTTGAAAATGGAGTTCCGAGAAAAAACTTGTTAGTTCACTTAAGATTATCTGTAAGTTTGAAACTACTCGCTGGATTTTAACAAAAATCTATAAAGATACACTTCAATGTGTTATCTAGCAGATAATGATCGCAAAAATAATTAAAATTGTCTAGATTTTCCAGACTGAGGCTTGAAATTGGAGTTTTAAAAAAAAATTGATTGTTCATTTCAGATTATCTATAACTTTGAAACTACTCGCTGGATTTGAACAAAAATCTATAAAGATATACTTCAATGTATTATCTAGCAGATAATGATCGCAAAAATAATTAAAGTTATCTAGATTTTCCGGACTGAGGCTTTAAAATGGAGTTTCGAGAAAAAACTTGTTAGTTCACTTAAGATTATCTATAACTTTGAAACTACTCGCTGGATTTTAACAAAAATCTATAAAGATGCACTTCAATGTATTATCTAGCAGATAATGATCGCAAAAAGAATTAAAGTTATCTAGATTTTCCGGACTGAGGCTTGAAAATGGAGTTCCGAGAAAAAACTTGTTAGTTCACTTAAAATTATCTATAACTTTGAAACTAATCGCTGGATTTTAACAAAAATCTATAAAGATACACTTAGTTGTGTTATCTAATAGATAATAATCGCAAAAATAAATAAAGTTATGTAGATTTTAGAGACTAAAGCTTGAAAATTTTAGCTTTGTAATAATCTTGGGAGTTCATCTAAGATTATCTATATCTTTAGAACAGCTCACTGGATTTTAACAATAATCAATATAGATACACTTCAGTGTGTTATCTAGCAGATAATGATCTAAAAACAAATCAAAGTTTCGAAAAAAAAATTCATTTAAGATTATCTGTAACTTTGAAACCACTCGCTGGATTTTAACAAAAATCTATAAAGATACACTTCAATGTATTATCTAGCAGATATTGATTGCAAAAATAATTATTAAAAGTAATCTAGATTTTCCCGACTAAGAAATTTGGAAGTTTATCTAAGATTATCTATATCTTTGGAACTATACGCAGGATATTAAAAATCTATATAGATATACATCAATGTGTTATCTAGCCTATAATAACCTTTTAAACTCATCGATTTTTTTTTAACTGCAGCACGAAAATTAGATTTTCTGAAGATCTATATCTTTGGAACTACTTGCGGGATATTAACAAAAATGTACACAGATATTCGTCAATGTGTTATCTAGCAGACAGTGACAAAACTTATCTAGATATTTTTAGGCAGACTTGAAAATTGGTTTTTCCTCAGAAGCTTGCGAGTTTATCTTGATATCTCTGGAACTACTTGGTGAATATTAAATGTGTTATCTACCAGATAATAGCTTTCAAAGCAGTCTAACTTATCTAAAGTTTGACGAAGCTTCAAAAATTTGTTCCTTGATTGTTATCTATAACTTCGAAACTGCTCGTTCAAATTCTAGAAAAATCTACATAGATACACTTACGGACAGTATCTACCAGATAACAGCTTTACCGAAGCTGAAACCAATCTGGCTGTTTCGTAATCCTTCGTCGATTAACGAGTTTATCTTGATATCTCTTAAACTACTTTGTGGATATTAAATGTGTTATCTACCAAATAATACCTTTCGAAGCAGTCTAATTTATCTAAAGTTTGACGAAGCTTCAAAAACTTGTTCCTTGATTGTTATCTATAACTTCGAAACTGCTCGTCCAAATTCCAGAAAAAAACTACATAGATACACTTACGGACAGTATCTACCAAATAACAGCGATTGAAACCAATCTTGGTGTTTCAAAATCCGTCGTCGATTAATCTCAATTGGAATGAATTTTTGGAATCTCGTTCGATCAAATTGTTTGCGAGATATTCGAGCCCGATGTCGTTGCTCTTGGTCGAGATTTTTCGAGATATTTCAGGGAGCAGGAGCCAGAACAAAAGAAACACGCGAAACCGGAAGAATTAACGGAATTTAAAACCAACTCCGCAATTTCATCCATATCTAGATAACTAGATAAGCTACATCGAAAACAAAGGCATGCAAGTATAGATAACTTAATTATCTATGATTTATCTATCTTTAGAAATTTTGATAAACTGTCTAGTTTTAGCACATATATCTATAATGTAAAAATATTTTATTAAAACGTAAAAAATCTATATTTAGATAAATAGATGCTCAAGATAGATAACGAAGGTTTGTACTTATTGATAAGTTATCTATCTGCGCCAATTTTAATAAACCTAGTTTTTATCTATCGGCAACAAAAATAAAACATTATCGTTATCTACATTTTCTGGTGTAACTAGAAAACCGCTTGAGATATATGCAATTTGGAATAGATACAGACTTTTCAGTTATCTACTAGATATCAGTTTGTTTTTCAAGGATGGGTTTAGTTATTGTAAAAATCAAGCTTTATCTAGATAAACTATTTAAATTCTAGATAAACTACATAGATTCTAGATAACTTTGTGTTAAGCAAGAATTCTATTGTTTTGTGTTGCAAAAATTTCGAAACAAAATTTTCAATCGCAAAAATTTATTAAAAGCGATTTTCGCCGCGCCGCGTTTGATTGCGGCGCGGATTTCGCGAGTCGATGCACGTGGCGAACGCACCTTGAAGCCGTTTTCTATTTTCGCTCGAAAAAACTTTTGCTAACATTCGCAACGAACAGCAAATTCACATCAAAAACTTTCCACATCAATATCTCGGAAACGACGCGACTTACAACCGAAACAATTATGTTATCTGGTAGATAACATCTTGAAGAGTATCTACACCAAATTTCATGGATATCTGCCAGGTGGTTTCAAAGATATAACATCTTTAAGAGTATCTACACCAAATTTCATGGATATCCGCCACGTAGTTTCTTTATACGCTTTACTCCGTTTGAAGCTGAAATGAATCGAATGCTGCAACTAGTCCAATCACCTTTATCGATATCTATAGAATTGTTTACCTGGCGACCGAATGATGAGAATTACTACTATTTGTGTAATTTTATCCAATTATCACAACATGAAAAGTTGAAGCATTGGTATAACAAACACGTGAGGGAAATATTCTGCGCTAAAATCTCCGAGGATGATATAATGCTGTGTTTAAAATTGAACATAAAAATTATTAATTGTGGCGTGGATGCTGGTCTGTTGATGAGATTCTAAAATCTCCCTTCTACTGGGATAACACACGCTACTGGATAAACAATGCTGAATCATTAGCGTGGGGACATTATCGTATAACTAATTGTGATAATAGAGAATAAATTTTTATTGATTAAATTTTATCTTTTTATGCCCTCCAAATCTTCCTTTGACAAAAAAAAAATTAAAGTAAAGATTAAATTGTTTTCTCTGTGGTTCTCTAATCGATAATACATCCTTTCGTGTTCAGTCTGAAAACGTATAAAGTGGGCGAAAAGAAAAAAAATCGTAATTCATATATAAAATTTATTAACAGCTGCAGGAAAAAACTTTAAACAAATATCAATTACCATTTTCTTAATTATTACTTATCTTAACTTTAAACAATTATCATTATCAAATTGTTTTCAAACTTTAAACAAATAAAATAAGTGATTATTTACACGAGGAAAAACTTTAAACATATATTATAAGTGATTATTATGATTAATTACAATATATGAATTAAATTCTTGTTTTAAGATGATTCTCTGATTGAACAATGCCCCCATGCCAAAGTATTTATACCGTCAGGACAAATGTAACGTTTATCATCGTGAGGGATGAGAGCAATCTTTGTTTGCCGCATAGTTGAAACTTCATGTTTATCAGATTTAAAGAGCTTTTGCTCAACTGTTGTTTCTTTGTTTTATTGCAAACATTCTAAATAATCGTCAAACGTGATGTTGTTTTTCACAATGTGCCTCTTCACACCTTTCGCTTTCTCAACCGTATCAATTCCATCAACACGTTCAGCAAACATCTTTGCGCGCACTCCTACCATTTCCGTCATCACCTTACCGGAGTTTTCATCTTTGATCATACCCAAGACTTTCTTATTTAAACGTGGGATGCCATAGATATTGTTTTCAGGATAGTCGCTAGTATCATAATAATTTTGAACATCACATCGAATCACCTCATATATGTCGGGGGTTTCCACTTCGTATATGAGCGAATCGGTGTCGGTGTAGCAGACTCGCGCCCTATCACCAAACCTATTTCTCATATACAAGTAGTGGAACTCGTATAGTTTTAATTCTGATATGTCTAATATACACATACCCACATAAATTGGTTTATTAAAGTAAACTTCACCAATTTGAATACATTTTTCTCAAAATCGTTCAACGCGTTTGTACGCAATTTAGTATTCAAATCAATATAAGATTTAAGCCACGCTGACTGATTAAATTTTAAAACGCCATGAATGTTTTCTAATTTTAAACCGTTTTCTAACGCTTGCTGCAAGTTGCGATAGTGTATAACATATCGTTCCTTATTGTATAAGGTAGCCAATAATTTTGTTTCACGAGATTTTGGTGGCGTGAGGTGTTCAGGACAAAATGGGAGATCGTTATGCGGATTGTTTATGGAAT
Organism: Phosphuga atrata; assembly: GCA_944588485.1. Classification (NCBI taxonomy): domain Eukaryota; kingdom Metazoa; phylum Arthropoda; class Insecta; order Coleoptera; family Silphidae; genus Phosphuga; species Phosphuga atrata. Next base: position 280,422 of record CALYMW010000455.1, read on the forward strand.
CAGGGTACTCTAGGTCAACCTCTAAAATGTATCCTTGAGGATTGTCTGCAGGTACATTAAAATTTATGTTACTTAAATCACCCTCTATCCACTCAAAACCGCCATACGGAAGGTGTTGTCACATCGCCCAGCCGTACTGGTTATTGCTGTCATCATGCATTAAGTATATTGACGGTTTTTCTGCATCATATTTCGGCATGTACTTATTGTTACCTGCTGAATACCTCTTAGAACATTGGCTCAGCCCACCTCGAATACCTCTCTCGATAAACATTACCATAACAATATTGCCAAGTAATTCAAGATTGGCTTGCACATGTTTCAGCATACAATCCCAAGTCTACCCGGGTAAGGTGAAATAGTGTGCTGGATCCAAGCCATAGGTTTTCAAACAGCTCGCGCGTTTTAAACAAAACTAAAGTTTCGGAATACTGGGCGTTTAACATAGCTCGTAAAAATTGGTCAGAATTCGCAAATTAGCAATAATTGTTTAAAATAATTAACATTTCTTAAAACTAGATTAAATTATCTACAAAATGATATATTACCTAATGAAATTGCGTCGGAATTAACGGAGATATAAGCTAAACTAAACTTTCAGTATAGTGGACGTTTAACACAGTTTGTATAAATTGGTGAAAATTCACATATTAGCAATATATGTTTAAAATAATTAACATTTCTTAAAACTAGATTAAATTATCTACAAAATGATATATTACCTAATGAAATTGCGTCAGAATTAACGGAGATATAAGCTAGGCAAAACTAAACTTTCAGAATCGTGAGCGTCTAACATAGTTCGTAAAAATTTCTCAGAATTCGCAAATTAGCAATAATTGTTAAAACTAGATTAAATTATCTACAACATGAGATATTACCTAATGAAATTGCTTTGGAATTAACGGAGATATAACCTAAGCAAAACTAAAGTTTCAGAATAGTGGGCGTTTAACATAGTACGTAAAAATTGATCAAAATTCGCAAATTAGCAATAATTGTATAAAATAATACTTTTTAAAAAAACTAGATTAAATTATCTACAAAATGAGACATTACACGTTATGATTGAGTTGAAACTAACTGAGATACAAGCTAAACAAAACTAATAACTGCGAGAATCCATCGTCGCCCGGTCGAAATCCTACAACAAACAAGAAAGTCTCTAGTTTTCCGCAAATAACTTGCAGTAATAGACTTGCAGCTAAGTAGTTAACTTGGAATCGAGGGAATGAAGTTTAGCTTCAATTTGATGTGAAACTTCAACTTTAGCGTCGAAGAACTTTGGCTTGAAGGCGTCGACTCCAGCAGCGACAACATCCATGCACGCATTTAGAATCAAGTTCGTTTTTGGTCGATAGCTTAAGACCTGTCCACTTGCTGAAATGTATTTAACGTTTTATTAAACTAGATTAAATTGTCTTTAATTTGATGCGAAGCTCACCGTCAACTTCAACATCGAGGAACTTTGGCTTGAAGGCGCCGAGTCCAAGAGCGATAACATTCAGCACGCATTGGGAATGCAGTTGGTTTTTGGTCGATAGCTTGAAGACTTGTCGACCTACTGAAACGTAGTTAATGTTTTCTTAAACTAGATTAAATTGTCTTTAATTTGATGTGAAACTCACCGTCAACTTCAACTTCAGCGTCGAGGAACTTTGACTTGAAAGCGCCGACTCCAACAGAAACTACTTCCATGTACGCATTACGACTGAAGTTCGTTATTTATCATTAATTTACTTAAGCTTAATATATTCATAGACTAATTCACCCTCAATTTGATCCTAAACACGTTGTTGTAATTCATCGAGAAAGGCCATATATTGAAGGCTTTTTTCCAAAATGGAAATAATCACCGGACGTTTTGCAATTCCACCACTGTCGCAACTAGCTGTAACTACCGCGAGTCTTCTTCTTTCAACGATAATTTAAAAACTAGGTAACTTACACGCAGGCTTGAACTAGTGTTTAAAACTAGATGAAATTACCTTTAAATTTTTTAAATTACGTTTTAATTTATGTTATAAATTACGTTTAGATTTTGGTGATAATGATGCAAGAAGGGATAGAATTGAAACCAAAAACCCCCGGTTTGTTCGAAATGAAACTGTAATAGCTATAATTTGTTGTTTTTCCTCTCATAATCAGGACAAAACATAATAATAATATATCTTAACATCAAGTACATACATATATATATATTTATATAATCTTTGTATTTTTTGTTGTTGTGGGTTTTATTTATTTTAGTCTAAATTAAATATAAGCAAGTAAAATTACAACGAACCCTAAATACCCAGTGCACTATACATACGATATATTGCGAAAGAAAAGATTTGTTTGTGGTTGAGAAATCACATACAAATTGTTTTTTTTTAATGGTTTAAATTGTGTTTTTGAGGGATTTTTGCTAACAGGGATTTTTTACTACAGGGTTATACGTCAAGAAGTTCGGGCAAAAATTTCAACTATGAATCGGAATTAACAAAATTTCTCCCAAAACAAACGAAAATAACGCAAAATTTAGTGCGAGGTTTTTTCAAGATAAAAAAAAATAAAAATTAAAAAAAAACACGTTTTATAAGTAGATTTTCAAAAAAAAAAGTAAAAAGAACAATTATTCCTAAAAAAAAAAACTTGAAAAACAAAATTCGTATCATACAAACTCCTTCCATATTTTACAACCCAACAAAAAAAAACCCCAAACCACATCTCAAAAAAAAACTCAAAATACAATCATAAATTTATTTAATTTAAGTGAAAACCTTTCTCCTTAGTCGCACCTAGCAGTCTTTCCCTCAACATCTCCTCCGTCGGATAATCGGGCAGTTTCAGATAATGGACGCAGGTATTCACGGATGGGTACGAACCTACCTCGGCGTCCACCTTCCGCACCACGGTCAACCGCGGGTACCGATTCGCCAGGCCCCCTGGCGGCAGCGAGCTGCACCCCGTCGTAAACTGCAAGAACGCCTTCCTCTCCTCCGGCGACATTTCCACCAGCACGCTCACAAACCGCAAGAAACCAGGACTAAAAAACAAAAATGAACATTTATAATAAAAAAAAAATTATAACTTGTTCTTAAAACTTAACTCAAAGTTATTAAATCCCAGTTTAACCCCTTAACTACAATGTCAAGGGGTTAATATACACACATATGTGTTAATATACACACATATGTCATAATGTATATGAACACTTCAAAGCGCATTTTATTCGTATGTCACGGAGTTAAGACTTGCTCAATCCAAATTTGAAGACTAGAACGATTTATCTCAAACCATTCTCGTGTTCAATAAAAAAAAATCAAAAGATATTTTTGACAAAAATTGGATATTAAACAATAATTCCAAAACCTGCCCGAACATTCTCGTTCTGCTTCTTTAGAATAACCTTAGACGCTTCAATAAACCCAAATTTGAGAATTAGAAGGTCGTAACTCAAACCGTCTTCAAGATATCACCCAGTAAAGTTACAGAAAATATGTTACTTTTCAAAAATTTAAGTTAATGTCGAATAATTTTTAAACCGGAAGTAGCAAAGTGACTTTCGGACTATAATCACATAGAGTAAGGGTTGCTGAATCAAAATTCGAAAACTAGAACATCCTTCCTTAAAAGGCTCCAAAGTTATCAAGGGTTAAAGTTTTCAAACATTACTTTTTGATGCGTAATATTAAAACCGGAAGTGCAAAAGTAGTTTCCGGTTTGTAGTTTCGCAGATTAAATGTCGCTGAAACCAAATTCGAAAACTAGACGGCCGCTCCTTTAAGGGCTCTTAAGGCAAATACGGGAAAAACATTACGCGATTTTGCTGTACAATTCTGGAACTGGAAGTAAGTAATTGATTTCCAGTCTGTGATATCGTAGATTAAAAATCGCTGAATGCAAATTCGAAAACTGGAATGTCGTTCCTTAAAGGGCTCCAAAGTTATCAAGGATTAAAGTTTTCGAAAAAATACGTTGCTTTTTAATGCACGATTTTAAAACCGGAAGTGAAAAAGTGTTTTCCGATTTGTGGTCCCATAGATTAAGGGTTGCCGATTCCAAATTCGAAAACTAGAATATCGTTCCTTAAAGCGCTCCAAAGTTATCAAGAACTAAATTTCTAAAGGTTCGAAAAAAAGTACAAGCAATGGGTTTTTGGTGTACGATTTTGAAACCGGAAGTATAAAAGTAATTTCCGGTTTGTGATCTCGTGGATTAGGGGTTGCTGAATATAAATTCGAAAACTAGAATGTCGTTCCTTAAAGGGCTCCAAAGTTATCAAAGAACAAAGTTTTCAAAAAAGAACAAACATTACTTTTTGATGCGTAATTTTAAAACCGGAAGTGGGAAAGTGATTTCCGCTTCGTAATTTCGCGGATTAAATGTCGCTGAAACCAAATTCGAAAACTAGACAGCCGATCCTTAAAGGGCTCCTAAGGCTAAGACAGGAAAAACTTTACGGGATATTGCACGATTTTAAAACCGGAAGTGAAAAAGTGTTTACCGGTTTGTGGTCCCATGGATTAAGGGTTGCCGATTCCAAATTCGAAAACTAGAATATCGTTCCTTAAAGCGCTCCAAAGTTATCACGAACTGAAATTCTAAACCTTCGAAAAACGGGACAAGCAATGGGTTTTTGGTGTACAATTTTGGAACCGGAAGTATAAAAGTAATTTCCGGTTTGTGATCTCGTGGATTAGGGGTTGCTGAATATAAATTCGAAAACTAAAATGTCGTTCCTTAAAGGGCTCCAAAGTTATCTAAGAACAAAGTTTTAAAAAAAGAACAAACATTACTTTTTGATGCGTAATTTTAAAACCGGAAGTGAAAAAGTGGTTTCCGATTTGTAATTTCGCGGATAAAATGTCGCTGAAACCAGATTCGAAAACTAGACAGCCGCTCCTTAAAGGTCTCCTACACAAAAACGAGAAAAACATTACGGGATTTTGATGTACAATTCTGGAACCGGAAGTAAACAAGTGATTTCCAGTTTGTAATATCATAGATTAAAGGTCGCTGAGTACTCTGGAGCTTGCACGTCAAGGAAAATACCACACAGCGTCGGCAAAAATGTTCTCGATGGCCAACTTCAACAAGAAATGATTGTAAAAAGTTTTGGGTAAATATTAATAGGACCTAGATGCTGCAAATTATAGTTTTTGAAAACTGGATTATAAATTTTGATCAAAATTGGCACACAGATTGTTAAAATTGTAATAAATGGCGCGCGCCGTCACCTCCAGAACGTTCTTTGGAGCTTGCTCGTCAAGGAAGATACGACACAGCGCAGGCAAAAATGTTCTTGGTGGACAACTACAACAAGAAATGATTGTTAAAAGTTCTGGACAAATTTTAATAGGACCTAGGTGCTGGAAATTATATCGAAATTATGTTTTTTGAAAACTAGGGTATCAATTTTGATCAAAATTAGCACACAGGTTGTTAAATTGTTATAAATGGCGCGTGCCGTCTCCTCCAGAACGTTCTCTGGAGCTTGGTCGTCAAGAAGGATACGACACAGCGCCGGCAAAAATGTTTTTGGTGGACAACTACAACAAGAAATGATTGATAAAAGTTTTGGACAAATTTTAATAGGACCTAGGTGCTGGAAACTATATCAAAGTTATGTTTTTTAAAAACTGGAGTAGAAATTTTTGATCAAAATTGGAACACAGATTGTTAAAATAGTTATAAAAGACGAGTGCCGTCAACTCCAGAACGTTCTCTGGAGCTTGCTCGTCAAGAAAGATACGACACAGCGCCGGCAAAAATGTTCTTGGTGGCCAACTACAACAAGAAATGATTGCTAAAAGTTTTGGGCATATTTTAATAGGACCTAGGTGCTGGAAATTATGTTTTTTGAAAACTGGCGTAGTAATTTTGATCAAAATAAGCACACAGATTGTTAAAATTGTTATAAATGGCGCGTGCCGTCACCTCCAGGACGTTCTCTGGAGCTTACTCGTCAAGGAAGATACGACACAGCGCCAGCAAAAATGTGCTTGATGGATAACTACAATAAGAAATGATTGATAAAAGTTTTGGACAAATTTTAATAGGACCTAGGTGCTGGAAATTATATCAAAGTTATGTTTTTTGAAAACTGGAGTAGAAATTTTTGTTCAAAATTGTAACACAGATTGTTAAAATTGTTATAGAAGGCGATTGCCGTCAACTCCAGAACGTTCTCTGGAGCTTGCTCGTCCAGGAAGATACGACACAGCGCCGGCAAAAATGTTCTTGGTGGACAACTACAACAAGAAATGATTATTAAAAGTTTTAGGCAAATTTTAATAGGACCTAGGTGCTGGAAATTATATCGAAATTATGTTTTTTGAAAACTAGGTTATCAATTTTGATCAAAATTGACACACAGGTTGTCAAAATTGTTATAAATGGCGCGTGCCGTCTCCTCCAGAACGTTCTCTGGAGCTTGGTCGTCAAGAAGGATACGACACAGCGCCGGCAAAAATGTTCTTGGTGGATAACTACAATAAGAAATGATTGATAAAAGTTTTGTACAAATTCTAATAGGACCTAGGTGCTGGTAATTATATCAATGCTATGTTTTTTGAAAACTGGAGTAGCAATTTTGATCAAAATTGGAACACAGATTGTAAAAATTTTTATAAAAGGCGAGTGCCGTCAACTCCAGAACGTTCTCTGGAGCTTGCTCGTCAAGGAAGATACGACACAGCGCCGGCAAAAATGTTCTTGGTGGCCAACCACAACAAGAAATGATTGTTAAAATTTTGGGCATATTTTAATAGGACCTAGGTGCTGGAAATTATGTTTTTTTAAAACTGGCGTAGTAATTTTGATCAAAATAAGGACACAGATTGTTAAAATTGTTATAAATGGTGCGTGCTGTCACCTCCAGAACGTTCTCTGGAGCTTACTCGTCAAGGAAGATACGACGCAGAGCTGGCAAAAATGTTCTCGGTGGACAACTACAACAAGACGTGATTGTTAAAAGTTTTGGGCAAATTTTAATAGGACCTAGATGCTGGAAATTGTTTTTTTTTAAAACTGGCGTATCAATTTTGATCAAAATTGGCACACAGATTGTTAAAAATGGCACGTGCCGTCACCTCCGGAACGTTGTAGAACTCTGTAGCTTGTTCGTCAAGGAAGATACGACACAGCGCCGGCAAAAATATTCTTGGTGGACAACTACAACAAGAAAAGTTTTGGGCAAATTTTAATAGGACCTTGGTGCAGGAAATTAAGTTTTTTTGAAAACTGGCGTATCAACTTTGATCAAATTTGGCACACAGATTGTTAAAATTGTTACAAATGGCGCGTGCAGTAAACTCCAGAACGTACATTAAGGAAATTATGACACAGCCCGGCAAAAATGTTCATGATGAACAACTACAATAAGGAAATTATGTTTTTTGAAAACAGGCGTATCAATTTGGATCAAAATTGGCCCACAGATTGTTAAAATTGTTATAAATGGCGCGTGCCGTCAACTCCAGAACGTTCTCTGGAGCTTGCACGTCCAGGAAGATACGACACAGCGCCGGCAAAAATGTGCTTGGTGGACAACTACAACAAGAAATGATTGATAAAAGTTTTGGACAAATTTTAATAGCATATATATAATAGTAGTATATATATAAAATAATTATGTTCTTTTGAAAACTGACGAATTAATTTTGATCAAAATTAGCACACAGATTGTTAAAATAGTTATAAAAGACGAGTGCCGTCAACTCCAGAACGTTCTCTGGAGCTTGCTCGTGAAGAAAGATACGACACAGCGCCGGCAAAAATGTTCTTGGTGGACAACTACAACAAGAAATGATTGCTAAAAGTTTTGGACAAATTTTAATAGGACCTAGGTGCTGGAAATTATATCAAAGTTATGTTTTTTGAAAACTGGAGTAGAAATTTTTGTTCAAAATTTGCACACAGATTGTTAAAATTGTTATAAATGGCGCGTGCCGTCACCTCCAGAACGTTCTCTGGAGCTTACTCGTCAAGGAAGATACGACACAGAGCTGACAAAAATGTTCTCGGTGGACAACTACAACAAGACGTGATTGTTAAAAGTTTTGGGCAACATTTAATAGGACCTAGGTGTTGGAAATTATATCGAAATTATTTTTTTTTTAAACTGGCGCAGCAATTTTGATCAAATTTGGCACACAGAGTGTTAATATTGTTATAAATGGCGCGTGCCGTCACCTCCAGAAAACCTTCTGGAGCTTGTTCGTCAAGGAAGATACGACACAGCGCCGGCAAAAATATTCTTGGTGGACAACTACAACAAGACTTGATTATAAAAAGTTTTGGACAAATTTTAATGGGACCTAGGTGCTGAAAATTATGTTTTCTGAAATCTAGCGTAGTAATTTTGATCAAAATTGGCACACAGATTGTTAAAATTGTTATAAAAGGCACGTGCCATCACCTCCAGAACGTTCTCTGGAGCTTTCTCGTCAAGAAGGATACGACACAGAGCCGGCAAAAATGTTCTTGGTGTATAACTACAATAAGAAATGATTGATAAAAGTTTTGGATAAATTTTGATAGGACCTAGGTGCTGGAAATTATATCAATTTTATGTTTTTTGAAAACTGGAGTAGCAATTTTGATCAAAATTGGAACACAGATTGTTAAAATTGTTATAAAAGGCGAGTGCCCTCAACTCCAGAACGTTCTCTGGAGCTTGCTCGTCAAGGAAGATACGACACAGCGCCGGCAAAAATGTTCTTGGTGGACAACTACTACAAGAAATGAGTGTTAAAAGTTTTGGACAAATTTTAATAGGACCTAGGTGCTGTAAATTATGTTTTTTTGAAAACTGACGAATCAATTTTTATCGAAATTAGCACATAGATTGTTAAAATTGTTATAAATGGCGCGTGCCATCATCTCCAGAACGTTCTCTGGAGCCTGCTCGTCAAGGAAGATACGAAACAGTACCGGCAAAAATTTTCTTGGTGGACAACTACAACAAGAAATGATTGATAAAATTTTGGACAAATTTTAATAGGACCTAGGTGCTGAAAATAATATTTTTTAAAAACTGGGGTATCAATTTTGATCAAAATTGGCACACAGATTGTTAAAATTGTTATAAATGGCGCGTGCCGTCTCCTCCAGAACGTTCTCTGGAGCTTGGTCGTCAAGAAGGATACGACACAGCGCCGGCAAAAATGTTCTTGGTGGATAACTACAATAAGAAATGATTGATAAAAGTTTTGGACAAATTCTAATAGGACCTAGGTGCTGGTAATTATATCAATGCTATGTTTTTTGAAAACTGGAGTAGCAATTTTGATCAAAATTGGAACACAGATTGTAAAAATTTTTATAAAAGGCGAGTGCCGTCAACTCCAGAACGTTCTCTGGAGCTTGCTCGTCAAGGAAGATACGACACAGCGCCGGCAAAAATGTTCTTGGTGGCCAACCACAACAAGAAATGATTGTTAAAATTTTGGGCATATTTTAATAGGACCTAGGTGCTGGAAATTATATTTTTTTAAAACTGGCGTAGTAAATTTGATAAAAATAAGGACACAGATTGTTAAAATTGTTATAAATGGTGCGTGCCGTCACCTCCAGAACGTTCTCTGGAGCTTACTCGTCAAGGAAGATACGACGCAGAGCTGGCAAAAATGTTCTCGGTGGACAACTACAACAAGACGTGATTGTTAAAAGTTTTGGGCAAATTTTAATAGGACCTAGATGCTGGAAATTGTTTTTTTTAAAAACTGGCGTATCAATTTTGATCAAAATTGGCACACAGATTGTTAAAAATGCCACGTGCCGTCACCTCCGGAACGTTGTAGAACTCTGTAGCTTGTTCGTCAAGGAAGATACGACACAGCGCCGGCAAAAATATTCTTGGTGGACAACTACAACAAGAAAAGTTTTGGGCAAATTTTAATAGGACCTTGGTGCAGGAAATTAAGTTTTTTTGAAAACTGGCGTATCAACTTTGATCAAATTTGGCACACAGATTGTTAAAATTGTTACAAATGGCGCGTGCAGTAAACTCCAGAACGTACATTAAGGAAATTATGGAAATTATGACACAGCCCGGCAAAAATGTTCATGATGAACAACTACAATAAGGAAATTATGTTTTTTGAAAACTGGCGTATCAATTTGGATCAAAATTGGCCCACAGATTGTTAAAATTGTTATAAATGGCGCGTGCCGTCAACTCCAGAACGTTCTCTGGAGCTTGCACGTCAAGGAAGATACGAGACAGCGCCGGCAAAAATATTCTTGTTGGACAACTACAACAAGAAAAGTTTTGGGCAAATTTTAATAGGACCTAGGTGCTGGAAATTATATCGAAATTACGTTTTTTGAAAACTGGAGTATCAATTTTGATCAAAATTGGCACACGGATAAACGGCGTTGTTATAAACGGTGTGGCTAAATTTGAAAGGAATCCAATGGAAAATATTGTGTAACTAAAGTTTTGCTGACAAATTGTCAAATATTTTGAGAACTAGCGTATCGAGTTTCATAAAATTTGGCAGAAATACTAATAAGACTGTTTGATTGATTGATGTTGAGGTAATCGTTGATTGTTGAGAAATTTGATTTTGGACCAATTTTGGCCAACACCTAGGTTTTAGGTTTCTGGTTGGAATTGGATAAAATTTGGTAGGGAGAATCTGTGGTTGGGTGGGTGTTAATGTTCGTAGCAAATTTTGCGACAATTGCTTTTATAGTTTCGCGGCAATTTAAGTTTTTCTGAACGAAATTTTGTAAACTTACTCTTGTTCATGTTCCGTAATTTCTTAAACATTTTTTGGACTGTAAAAACACAGAAATTTTGAACATATTTTGCCAAAAAAGAAAATGGAAATGTTCTGACAAATCTGTCAAACAAAACAAATGACAGAGAGAGAGAGAAACCAACGACAGCCTTACCAACTTCTCGTCCAAAATTTGAAGCACAAATTTTGAAGTTATCAAAATTTGAAACATAAATTTTGAAGTTATCAAAATTTGAAGCACAAATTTTGGGGTTTTCTGAAAACCGTAAAACTTTAAAAGCTTTTAAGGTTTAACCTTTAAAACAAAATTAGGATTTAAAAAATGCAATTGTCACCTTCCGCCTGACACTCCTACACCCTCCGTCCGCCTCATCTTCAAAGATCCTCCTCCTCACCCGGGCCCCAGAATCGTCCTCGCTCCTCATCATCCTGGCCATCCTCATCTCCAACGGGATCCTCATGCTCATCTCGCGATTGATCAAATTATTCTCCTCCTCCTGGTTCCGTTGCTTCGTCAAGGCGTTGTCCTGGTTGTGCCAAGGATCGTACTCAAACAGATCGAAATCCCCGGAGGAGTAGGAACCGGAATCGGGGCTTCCACCCCGGAAAAGGGTTCGATTAGGATCTAAATTAAGGACTAAATTAGGAAACGTTGGGTTTTCCCTCCGCAAGTTGGGTAGTGGTTGTTTGGGATCGCGAGGTCTTGGCTCTAGCGACGGGTCGGAAGCGACCGCGAAGCTAGAGCGCTGCTGAAAATTCTGGTCCGAAACCTTCGATTGCTCTTTTTCCGCGTCGTAATTGTCGTCCGAATGCTGTCTATAGTAGTGAACCTCAAAATCGCGAATGTTGGGCACGTTCAATGGGATGATGACGGGACTTCTAGGCGGAAAAGTCAGGTTTGAATCGTTTTCGGGGGACATAGGTGAAAGCTCAACAATCTCGGAAATAGAAACGCTTGAACTCATCTGAGAGCTGGTATGAAAGCTAAGTGAACCCGAGTCAACACCCGAGTCCATCAAAGACGTCCAATGGCTAAACTCCGACGAATTCGAAGCCGCATAATTGTGATCGTCGGATCCCCTCCAAGGTGAACGTGCACTGCAATTCGAGTTCACAATACTTGGACTTCGTATCGTCTGACTGGTACATTCGCGTGAGGTTCCTTGTGCCATTGGATTGCATGGACAAGGCCTCATAAACTGAGAATCGAAAGGTTCGAGCAAAACGTTATTACTACCTCTCATACAGGAACAAACCTCAGAATTACGAACCGTGTGATAGAATGCAGGCAGGGGCAACTCGAGGGGTTCGCGAGGTACGGTTCTTCTCCCACCCCGAACGACGTGCTCGAAGCAGTCGCTGTAAATGGATTTTTTTGGAACTTCCTTAGAAGCATCTCCTTGCTCGCTTGGAGGTTCCAGGGGTATCTCCCTAATTTGTAATCGGGGTGCTGGTATAGGCAAGGGCTGTGATATAATTCTCTGGGGTTCGTGATAACAAGTTGGTCTAGTTTGGGGGGAGTATACAGGTACAACCCGTTGGATTCTGGGCGAAACAGGGGTTTCACCAAGGACCAAATTAATTGGTTCATTCCAAGAATTAGTTGAGGTAAACTGGGGGGGTCTAACAAGGTTTGCTGCCGAACTGTGCGAGGATTTCGCGCGGGGAACAGAGTCGAACTGCTGAGGTCTAACTCCAGGTTGAGCTGAACCACTCGCCGTGCTTTGTGGTCTAGGGCCCAAAGGTCTGGACCTAAAAAGATTCTCCCCAAAAACCAAATTCAGAGGCTCACCGGGAGGTGCGGTGAAAAAACGACGCGAGGTTCGGCCTGATCTAACATAGTTTCCCAGTGGGGGCGGCGGTGCCGTGTAGAAACTATTTGGGGTTGCAGTTTGTGGGGTTTCGACGAGACATTGAGGTCGCAAAACGAGCGGATCAACAGGACAAGTTCTTCGTGGTTTCCTATCTTCAATGAAAACGACGAGCGGAGGTACAGACGGCACAGTGTAGAAGCTGTTTTGTTGAGGTTCGACGACGATTTCGTCTTGCATCACGAGATTAATCGAGGGGTAACAGTAAGACGTATGCGGGGTTCTCGCTTGGGAATCGTAGATGAGCTGTTCATCGCGCAGCAGTATTAGGGGCTCAATTGGGGTCTCCGCGGTATAAATAAAGTCTTGGGGTCCTTCCCTTATCACAATCACCCGATTAGTCGAGGGTTCGGAATAGAAACTGTTGGTTGGGTTCGGTTGGAAAGTGTAATCGAGTCCACCTGCCTGCCAAACTACCGGTGGGGGGTACGCATTTGGGGTTCTTGTTCGGGGTGTGTTTTTGAACTGTTGAGGTTCAATGGGGCTTTTGGGTAACTCTGGTAACAAATTGGGGTTATCGGTTCTGTTTGGGGTTGTTGGTACGAGGTTATCGGATCTATTTGGGGTTGTTGGTACGAGGTTCTCGGATCTATTTAGGGCTATTGGTACGAAGTTATCAGATCTATTTGGGGTTGTTGGTACGAGGTTCTCGGATCTATTTTGGGTTGTTGATACGAGATTATCGCCCCTATTTGGGGTTGTTGGTACGAGGTTATCGTATATATTTGGGGTTGTTGGTTCAAGGTTATTGGATCTATTTGGGGTTGTTGGTACATGGTTATTGGATCTATTTGGGGTTGTTGGTACGAGGTTATCGCCCCTATTTGAGGTTGTTGGTATGAGGTTATCGGACCTATTTGGGGTTGTTGGTATGAGTTTATCGGATCTATTTGGGGTTGTTGGTACGAGGTTATCGGATCTATTTGGGGTTGTTTGTATGGGATCCATCGGAGTGGAGGTGTAAGGTACAAAAGGGGAGGTGTAGTAGGGTTGGAAAGGGGTTGTGTAGATATTGTTGGTTTGTGTCGAAGGGGTGAAGAAGGAGGTGCAAGACGGTTGGGGGTTCATTGGTACTAAACCTGGGGGCGGTGGTCGGCGAAGCTCACTCTTGCAAGGTGGTTGCGCTAAGCCTGGGGTCGGAGCTTGGTGAAGCTGACTGTTGCAAGACGGTTGAGGGTTCGTTGGCACGAGGTTGTCCATGAAGTTGGTTAGCTGGCGGGCGTGGAGGTTCCAGCTTTGGTGGTTTGCCTCGTGTGATTGGGCTTCTGGGCTCGCCGGGCGAAAGTCGTCGATGGTCAGGGGGAGGTTGTTGAGCAAGTCGGTGATGTCTTGGTCGTCCGACGTCTGAGGGGCGAATTCGTTGAATTTCGTTCGGAAATTCGGGAGCAAACTTTTACTCTTGCACTCGCAACGCTGGTCGAGAACAAAAAGGAGGAGAGAAGCGCTTCTGACACCCGCCACAATAATACCAACTGTAAATCTGGGGGAATTTCGACGAACAGTATTTTTTTCCAAACGAAAATTTAAGGCAAATTCCTCCACATTTCTTATAGCAAAATTTTCGAAACCTACACCTAAGCCTTCCAATACAAAATTTTGACCAAAACGTAATCAAAAAACGTATAAAAAACAAAACTAAGATCTTAATTTTTGTCGGAAAAGATCCTTAACCATTTTTAACACTTTTACACCTTTTTTTTAACAAAATTTTTTGAAAACTCTTCCAAATTCCAGCAATATTTCCAAATTTCGTTTTGGAATCTAGGGAAAGTTTCAGTTTGCATATTGGTACCACAATTATCGATCTGTCGGAACTACCAACATAATTTTGGTGAATAAGCAAATGTTTCTCTTTCGTTGTTTTTTGGGTTGGTAGTGTTGTTGGAAATTTCTTTTTGGCGTCCAAATTTTGTGGCGGTGTTATCGAAGGTGAGATTACGAGCAATTTTCGTCGATTTGAGAGCCAAAATTTGGGTTTAAAGTGTTTTGGGCGTTTTTGGTACAAAATTTTAATGCAATATTTGATTTTTCTGCACGAAAATTTTTGTAAAAAAACAATGTTTTTAGGTTATGATTTTGAGGATTTGGGACGCCAATTAAATTGATGGAATATTGAAAAGATTTTTGGACCCAATGAATATTTTTCTACATCAAAATTTGGAATCTAATGGTGAATATTTGGAGAATTTTGTGGAACACCTAAAATGGGTTAAAGTTTCCTGAATCCCTCGTATTGTAACTAAACTTTGAATATTTTTTTTGACACAAAATTCGAATCCAAAGGTCATTTTTCGCTAAATTTTGGACATTTTTGTAGATTTGGAGCTCACAATATAGACTATTGTCTGTTAGTTAAGTGCATGCGCATCTGTCAAGTTTTAAAGGCGGGAATATGAAAGTTTCGGGCAAATATTAAGGTTATACGTCAAAAAGTTCGGGCAATTTTGACGTATAACATGGCAGAAATTGACGCATGTGCACAAAAAAATTCAACTATGAAAAGGTCTATTGGCTGAAAATTTGGATTCTCAATGTTTTTCTCGTTTTTGGACTCAAATTTCCAATATTTTTAGCCCCAAAATGGGATCAAAAGTACGTTTTTCGAAACAAATTTGAAAAATTTTTTGTCCAAAAATTGGGATCAAAAGTACGTTTTTGGAAACAAATTTGAAAAATTTTTTAAAAACGTTTTTGAAAATTTTTGTGAATTTCGAACTTTGTATTATTGGAACTGAAATTGGTTGGGAATTTTGTTTCATGAAATGTTTCTCGCCTTTTGGAACAAAATTTTAGATATTTTTGGATTAGGTAATGATTTGTAAATGTTTATGGATTTGGACCACAAAATTGACACAAAATTTAGATACTTGAAGTTTTTCTCGATTTTGGAACCCAATTTTGGAAATCTCAAGCTCGAAGATTAGGCTGTAAGGGTCTTTTTAGGTCAAAATTTGGGAATATAGAACCCAAAATCGTTTTGTCACCTAATTATGGATATTTTTAGCATAAAAAGTGCGATGAAAATGACATTTTAAAGTAAAAATTCACAAATCTTTATGGCTTTGGAACCCATAATTGGGCGAAAATTGTAAGTTTTTCTCAGTTTGGAATAAAATTTTTAGCAAAAAAAGCGACCAGAAAGTTTTTTTTAGGTCAAAATTTGGAATTTTTTGAAGATTTGGAACCCAAAATTTGCTAAAAAAACTATATCGTCTTTTCAACTAAATGTTGGATGTTTTTAGGATAACATTTACTATCACAAGGATCTTATTAGATAAATCTTTAACTCCAAAATTAAGTTCTAAGAGCATTTTTGGGTAAAAATTTGAGAATTTTTGTGAATATGCAACCCAAAATCGTTTTTGTAACTAAATTATTGTTATTTTTAGCACAAAAATTGCGGTTAAAATGACATTTTTGGATACAAATTTGGAAATGTTTGTGGCTTTGGAACCCAAAATTGGCCGAAAATTTAGTTTCAATAAGTTTTTCTCAGTTTGGAATAATATTTTAGATAGTTTTAGCAAAAAAAAGCGACTAGAAGTTTTAGGTCAAAATTTTGAAATTTTTGAAGATGGGTTCCAAATCTTCAAAAATTTGCTTAAAAAAACTTTAAGTTGTCTTTTAAAACCAAATTTTGGATGTTTTTTGCACAAAATTTGCTATCACAAGGATCTTATTAGGTAAATTTTTATCACGGAAATTAGGTTGTAAGGGTATTTTTAGGTAAACATTTGAGAATTTTTGTGAATATAGTTAAGTACTATATAATCGTTTTTGTAACGAAATTATGGTTATTTTTAGTACAAAAATTGCGAATAAAATGACATTTTTGGGTAAAAATTTGGATAAGTTTGTGGCTTTGGAACCCAAAATTGGCTGAAAATTTTGTTTCGAGATGTTTTTCCAAATTTTGGCCGATTTTACCACAAAATTTGCTATCAGAAGGATCTTATTAAGTAAATCTTTGGAAATTTTTAGCTCAAAAATTAGGTTCTAAGGGTGTTTTTAGGTAAAAATTTGAATATTTTTGTGAATATGGAAACCAAAAACGTTTTTGGAACCAAATTATGGATATTTCTAGCACAAAGATTGCGATGAAATTGACTTTTTAGATAAAAATTTGCAAATGTTTTTGGCTTTGGAACCCAAAATTGGCTGAAAATTTTGTTTCGAGATGTTTTTCTCGCTTTGGAATCAAATTTTTGGAGATTTTTAGCAAAAAAATGTGACCAAAAAGTTTTTTCTTTATTTCAAAATTTAGAAATTTTATGTGGATTTTGAACCCAAAATTAGCTAAAAAAAATGTATAGTCTTTGGAACCAAAATTTTTGATGTTTTTAGATCAGAATTTGTCATTAAGGATTTTATTGGGTAAATCTTTAGAAATTTGGAAATCTTTAGCACGAAAATTAGGTTCCCTGGGATTTTTTAGGTAACAATTTGAAAAATTTTTAAAATATGGAACCCAAAAAATTGTATTGTAACCAAATTTTGGATATTTTTAGCACAAAAATTGAGACAAAAATGACTTTTTAGGTACAAATTTGCAAATGTTTGTGTCTGGAACCAAAATTTTTGATGTTTTTAGAACAAAATTTGCTATCAGAAGGATCTTATAAGGTAAATCTTTAGCACGTAAATTCGGTTCTAAGGTCCTTTTTAGGTCAAAATTATGGAATTTTTGTGAATATGGAAACCAAAAACGATTTTGTAACCAAATTGTTGATATTTTTATCACAAATATTGCGATGAAAATTTGGAACCCAAAATAGTTTGCGATGGAAATGACATTTTTTTGGTAAAAATTTAGAAATGTTTGTGGTTTTGGAACCCAAAATTGACTAAAAATTTTGTTTCGAGAAGTTTTTCTCGGTTTGGAATCAATGTTTAGATATTTTTACCAATCAAATGCGACCAGAAAGTTTTTAGGTCAAAATTTGAAAATTTTTGAGGATTCGCAACCCAAAATCAACTAAAAAAAGTGTATCGTCTTTAGAAACAAATTTTAAATATATTTATCGCAAAAATGCGACCAGAAAATTTTGTTTAGGTCAAAATTTGGAAATTTTTGTGAATTTGGAAGCCAAAATTTGCTAAAAATTTTCTCAGTGTTTTTTTCTCGTTTTTGGCAACACATTTAGGTTATTTATAAAAATTGGGATCCAAAACACGTTTTTTTTAAATAGAAATTTTGGGAATATTTGTGGATTTGGAACCCAAAATTGGCTGAAAATTTTCATTCATCAAGTTTTAAACGATTTTGGAACCAAATTTTGTATAAAACAAATATAACGATTAACGTTTTTTAGGACAAAATTTTTGTGGATTTGAAACCCAACATTTGATTCATCAAGTTTTTCTCAAAGTTTTTGTGGATTTGGATATGGAACCCAAAGTCAAATAAAAAAAAATTGTATCGTCTTTGGAACCAAATTTTTGATGTTTTTTGCAGAAAATTTGCGACAAGGTTTTTATTAGGTGAATCATTAGAAATGTTTGTGGATTTGGAACCAAAAATTGTCGGAAAATTTTGTTTCATGGTGTTTTTCTCGTTTTTTGCAATATAAATTTGCATTAATTTTTAGATTTTTAGAACAAAAATATCCAAATTTGGAAATGTTTGTGGCTTTGGTACCCAAACTAGGCTAAAAATTTAGTTTCGAGAAGTTTTTCTCGCTTTGGAATCAATTTTTATATAATTTTACCAAGCAAATGCGACCAGAAAGTTTTTTTTATGTCAAAATTTGGAAATTTTTAGGGATTTGTAACCCAAAATTTGCAAAAAAAATTGTTTCTTGGTGTTTTTCTATCGGTTTTGGCAATAAATTTAGGTTATTTATAAAAATTAGGATCCAAAGCACGTTTTTTAAGTAAAAAATTTGTGAATATTTGTGAATTTGGAACCCAATATTGGCTGAAAATTTTCATTCATGAGGTTTTCATCGATTTTGGAACCAAATTTTGTATATTTTTAGAACAAAAATAGCGATCAACGTGTTTTTAGGACAAAATTTTTGCGAATTTGGAACCCAACATTTAATGCATCAAGTTTTTCTCGAAATTTTTGTTGATTTGGAACCCAAAATTGGCTGAAAATTTCCATTCATCTAGTTTTAATCGATTTTGGAACCAAATTTTGAATATTTTTAGCACAAAAATATCCAAATTTAGTAATGTTTGTGGCTTTGGAACCAAATTTTGGATATTTTTAGAACAAAAATAGCGATCAACATTTTTTTAGAACAAAATTTTTGCGAATTTGAAACCCAACATTTGATTCATCAAGTTTTTCTCGAAATTTTTGTGGATTTGGAACCCAAAATTGCCTAAAAATTTTCAATCATCAAGTTTTCATCGATTTTGGAACCAAATTTAGGATATTTTTAAAACAAAAAACAACGATCAACGTTTATTTAGGACAAAAATTTTCTAAATTTGGAACCCAAAATTTGATTCATCGAACTTTTAGCGTTATTAAAAAATAAATTTGGGCATTTTTTGAACTAAATCAACGATCATCGTTTTTTTAAGACAATTGTTTTTGAATTTGGAACCCAAAATTTGATTCATTAAGCTTTTCTCGTTATTGAAACCAAATTTTGGATATTTTTTGAACAAAAATAGCGATCTACGTTTTTTTAGTACAAAATTTTTTTGAATTTGGAACCCAAAATTTGATTCATGTTTTTCGAGTTATTGAAACCAAATTTTGGATATTTTTAGAACAAACATCAACGATCAACGTTTATTTAGGACAAAATTTTTCCGAATTTGGAACCCAAAATTTGATTCATCGAACTTTTCGCGTTATTGAAATCAAATTTTGAATATTTTTAGAACAAAAATCAACGATCAACGTTTATTTAGCACAAAATTTGTGTGAATTTAGAACCCAAAATTTGATTTATCGAACTTTTCGCGTTATTGGAACCAATTTTTGGTTCCAATATAAAACCAATTAGGTTACTTTTTTGTACAAAAATTAGAACCAAAAAGTTCTTGACTAGATTAGACAAACTTTATTAGTCTAGACAGATTTAGTTACACTATTATAGATATTTGACTAAACTAGATAAGACTTATCTAAACTGACAAGATTAGACTAGTACAATAAAACTAGTCTATATTAAACCACCCAATAGACTAGACAGTATTTATCTGATCTGTTTATCTAGATAAAGTCTCATTTGGTTTTGTTTTAGATGGATTAACTATGTGGGTTAAGCCTACATTGACGTTTGGTGAATGTCTGTCACGTGGGTGTAGAAAACACAATCGTTGCAACAACAACAAATGAATCATGAAGA
This sequence comes from Phosphuga atrata, assembly GCA_944588485.1. Lineage (NCBI taxonomy): Eukaryota > Metazoa > Arthropoda > Insecta > Coleoptera > Silphidae > Phosphuga > Phosphuga atrata. The sequence goes on from CALYMW010000455.1 coordinate 300,339, forward strand.
AACAAAGTCGCAAAACACCAGTTATCTAGGCTAGATAACTGCCAGGCTAGATAATGAAACGCGTCTAGATTACTACAAACAGTTCCAGGCGCAATGCATCATTGACTCGACCGCAGCAAAAAAATAATTTATCTGTTATAGAGTGGTTATCTATATAGATTTTGGTTGTTTTTTTAGTGAAAGTGAGAAAGTGGAAATCTTGCTGCACGTTTCACACGCGTCAGGATTGGCCGCTTTCACTTTCACCCAACTCTAATTAACAAATAAAAATCACCTCCAATTTTCTATCTAGACTAAGACCTAATCTAGATAGCATTCGCAGTAAGGATTGTTAGTTTGGATATAAAAAACTGGGTTTAAGCCGACGCAATTCTATACAGATTTAGATTTTTTTAATTTTGAAGTTATCTAATAGATAACGGTTAGAGTTATCTGGATTATTCACAGTGATAGATAACATTAGCAATACGGCTTGTTAGTTTGCACATCTAAAACTGGGCCAAAGCCGACGTAATTTTAAACAAATTTAGATTTTTTGAATAAGTTATCTAGTAGATAACGATCAGAGTTATCTGGATTATTCAGAGTGACAGATAACATAGGCAATAAGGCTTGTTAGTTTGGACATCAAAAACTGGGCCGAAGCCGACGAAATTTTATACAGATTTAGTTGAATACGTTATCTAGCAGATAATTATTAGAGTTATCTGGATTATGGAGAGTGACATATATCATAGGCTAGTTAGTTTGGACATCAAAACCTGGGCCTAAGCCGGCGCAATTCAATACAGATTTAGTTGAATACGTTATCTAGCAGATAACGATTACAGTAATCTAGATTATTCAGAGTGACAGATAACATGGACTACTTAGTTTGGACATCAAAAACTGGGCCTAGGCCGACGCAATTCTATACAGATTTAGTTGAATAAGCTATCTAGCAGATAACGATTAGAGTTATCTGGATTATTCAGAGTGACAGATAACATAGGCTAGTTAGTTTGGACATCAAAAACTGGGCCTAAATAGACGCAATTTAAACAGATTTAGTTGAATACGTTATCTAGCAGATAAGGATTACAGTCATCTGGATTATACAGAGTGACAGATAACAATGGCATTAAGACTTTTTAATTTGGACATCAAAAACTGGGCCTGAGCCGACGCAATTATAAACAGATTTAGTTGAATAAGGTATCTAGCAGATAACGATTAGAGATATCTGGATTATTCAGACTGACAGATAAGATAGGATAGTTAGTTTGGACATCAGAAATTTGGTTTAAGCCGACGCAATTCTATACAGGTTTAGATTTTTTTAATAACTTATCTAGTAGATAATGATTAGAGTTGTCTAGATTATTCAGAGTGACAGATAACATTGGCACTAAGGCTTTTTAGTTTGGACATCAAAAATTGCGCCTAAGCCGACGCAATTTTAAACAGATTTAGTTGAATAAGATATCTAGCAGATAACGATTAGAGTTATCTGGATTATTGAGAATGACATATAACATTGGCAATAAGGCTTGTTAGTTTGGACATTAAAAACTGGGCGTGAGCCGACGCAATTCTATACAGATTTAGTTGAATACGTTATCTAGCAGATAACGATTACAGTTATCTGGATTATTCAGAGTGACAGATAACATTGGCAATAAGGCTTGTTAGTTTGGACATAAAAAACTGGGCGTAGGGCGACGAAATTTTAAACAGATTTAGTTGAATAAGTTATCTAGCAGATAGTTATCTGGATTATTCAGAATGATAGATTAGGGATTGTTAGTTTGGATATTGAGAACACTGGGTATAAGCTGACGCAATTCTACAAAAATTTACCTGAATAAGTTGTCTATTAGATAACATTTGAGTTATCTAGATTATTTAGAATGTAGCTTGAAATTACGGTTTGAAACTTGGTAATTTGTCTGGAATATTATCTGTCGGAGGTTAACAAGAATCTATAGATACACATCAATCTAATATCTAGCAGATAATCATCGCGAAAATATTTAAAATTATCTAGATTTTCGAAAAAAAAAATTGTTAGTTCATTTAAGATTGTCTGTAACTTTGAAAGTACTCGCTGGATTTTAACAAAAATCTATAAAGATACACTTCAATGTATTATCTAGCAGATATGGATCGCAAAAATATTTAAAATTATCTAGATTTTCCAGACTGAGGCTTGAAATTGGAGTTTAAAAAAAAATCATGATTGTTCATTTAAGATTATCTATAACTTTGAAACTACTTACTGGATTTCAACAAAAATCTATAAAGATACACTTCAATGTATTATCTAGCAGATAATGATCGCAAAAATAACTAAAGTTATCTAGATTTTCCGGACCGAGGCTTGAAAATGGAGTTCCGAGAAAAAACTTGTTAGTTCACTTAAGATTATCTATAACTTTGAAACTACTTACTGGATTTCAACAAAAATCTATAAAGATACACTTCAATGTATTATCTAGCAGATAATGATCGCAAAAATAATTAAAGTTATCTAGATTTTCCAGACTGAGGCTTGAAATTGGAGTTTAAAAAAAAAATCTTGATTGTTAATTTAAGATTATCTATAACTTTAAAACTACTCGCTCGATTTCAAGAAAAATCTTTAAAGATACACTTTAATGTATTATCTAGCAGATAATGATCGCAAAAATATTTAAAGTTATCTAGATTTTCCGGACTGAGGCTTGAAAATGGTAGTCCGAGAAAAAACTTGTTAGTTCAATTAAGATTATCTATAACTTTGAAACTACTCGCTGGATTTTAACAAAAATCTATAAAGATACACTTCAATGTGTTATCTAGCAGATAATGATCGCAAAAATAATTAAAGTTATCTAGATTTTACAGACTGAGGCTTGAAATTGGAGTTTTAAAAAAAATTTGATTGTTCATTTCAGATTATCTATAACTTTGAAACTACTCGCTGTATTTCAACAAAAATCTATAAAGATACACTTCAATGTATTATCTAGCAGATAATGATTGCAAAAATAATTAAAGTTATCTAGATTTTCCGGACTGAGGCTTGAAAATGGAGTTCCGAGAAAAAACTTGTTTTTTCACTTAAGATTATCTATAACTTTGAAACTAATTGCTGGATTTTAACCAAAATCTATAAAAATACACCTCAATGTATTATCTGGCAGATATTGATCGCAAAAATAATTAAAGTTATCTTGATTTTACAGACTGAGGCTTGAAATTGGAGTTTAAAAAAAAAATCTTGATTGTTCATTTAAGATTATCTATAACTTTAAAACTACTCGCTGGATTGCAACAAAAATCTATAAAGATACACTTGAATGTATTATCTAGCAGATAATGATCGCAAAAATAATTAAAGTTATCTAGATTTTCCGGACTGAGGCTTGAAAATAGAGTTCCGAGAAAAAACTTGTTAGTTCAATTAAGATTATCTATAACTTTAAAACTACTCGCTGGATTGCAACAAAAATCTATAAAGATACACTTCAATGTATTATCTAGCAGATAATGATCGCAAAAATAATTAAAGTTATCTAGATTTTCCAGACTGAGGCTTGAACATGAAGTTTCGAAGAAAACTGGATAGTTCATTTAAGATTATCTATAACTTTGAAACTACTCGCTGGATTTCAACAAAAATCTATAAAGATACACTTCAACGTATAATCTAGCAGATAATGATCGCAAAAATAATTAAAGTTATCTAGATTTTCTGGACTGAGGCTTGAAAATGGAGTTCCGAGAAAAAACTTGTTAGTTCACTTAAGATTATCTATAACTTTGAAACTAATCGCTGGATTTTAACAAAAATCTATAAAGATACACTTAGTTGTGTTATCTAATAGATAATAATCGCAAAAATAAATAAAGTTATGTAGATTTTAGAGACTAAAGCTTGAAAATTGTAGCATTGTAATAATCTTGGGAGTTCATCTAAGATTATCTATATCTTTAGAACAGCTCACTGGATTTTAACAATAATCAATATAGATACACTTCAGTGTGTTATTTAGCAGATAATGATCTAAAAACAAATCAGAGTTTCGAAAAAAAACTTGTTATGTCAATTAAGATTATCTATAACTTTGAAGCTACTCGCTGGATTTCAACAAAAATCTATAAAGATACACTTCAATGCATTATCTAGCAGATATTGATCGAAAAAATAATTAAAGTTATCTAGATTTTCCAGACTGAGGCTTGAAATTGGAGTTTAAAAAAAAATCATGATTGTTCATTTAAGATTATTTATAACTTTGAAACTACTCGCTGGATTTCAACAAAAATCTATAAAGATACACTTCAATGTATTATCTAGTAGATAATGATAGCAAAAATAATTAAAGTTATCTAGATTTTCCAGACTGAGGCTTGAAATTGGAGTTTAAAAAAAAAATCTTGATTGTTAATTTAAGATTATCTATAACTTTGAAGCTACTCGCTGGATTTCAACAAAAATCTATAAGGATACACTTCAATGCATTATCTAGCAGAGATTTATCGAAAAAATAATTAAAGTTATCTAGATTTTCCAGACCGAGGCTTGAACATGAATTTTCGAAGAAAACTGGATAGTTCATTTAAGATTATCTATAACATTGAAACTACTCGCTGGATTTCAACAAAAATCTATAAAGATACACTTCAATGTATTATCTAGCAGATAATGATCGCAAAAAGAATTAAAGTTATCTAGATTTTCCGGACTGAGGCTTGAAAATGGAGTTAAGAGAAAAACGTTCACTTAAGATTATCTATAACTTTGAAACTAATCGCTGGATTTTAACAAAAATCTATAAAGATACACTTAGATGTGTTATCTAATAGATAATAATCGCGAAAATAAATAAAACTATCTAGATTTTAGAGACTAAAGCTTGAAAATTGTAGCTTTGTAATAATCTTGGGAGTTCATCTAAGATTATCTATATCTTTAGAACAGCTCACTGGATTTTAACAATAATCAATATAGATACACGTCAGTGTGTTATCTAGCAGGTAATGATCTAAAAACAAATCAAAGTTTCGAAAAAAAAAATTAAGTTCATTTAAGATTATCTGTAACTTTGAAACCACTCGCTGGATTTTAACAAAAATCTATAAAGATACAATTCAATGTATTATCTAGCAGATATTGATCGCAAAAATAATTATTAAAAGTAATCTAGATTTTCCCGACTAAGAAATTTGGAAGTTTATCTAAGATTATCTATATCTTTGGAACTATACGCAGGATATTAAAAATCTATATAGATATACATCAATGTGTTATCTAGCCTATAATAACCTTTTAAACTTATCGATTTTTTTTTAAACTGCGGCACGAAAATTAGATTTTCTGAAGATCTATATCTTTGGAACTACTTGCGGGATATTAACAAAAATGTACACAGATATTCGTCAATGTGTTATCTAGCAGACAGTAACAAAAATTATCTAGATATTTTTAGGCAGACTTGAAAATTGGTTTTTCCTCAGAAGCTTGCGAGTTTATCTTGATATCTCTGGAACTACTTAGTGAATATTAAATGTGTTATCTACCAGATAATAGCTTTCAAAGCAGTCTAACTTATCTAAAGTTTGACGAAGCTTCAAAAATTTATTCCTTGATTGTTATCTATAACTTCGAAACTGCTCGTTCAAATTCTAGAAAAATCTACATAGATACACTTACGGACAGTATCTACCAGATAACAGCTTTACCGAGGCTGAAACCAATCTGGCTGTTTCGTAATGCTTCGTCGATTAACGAGTTTATCTTGATATCTCTTAAACTACTTTGTGGATATTAAATGTGTTATCTACCAAATAATACCTTTCGAAGCAGTCTAATTTATCTAAAGTTTGACGAAGCTTCAAAAACTTGTCCCTTGATTGTTATCTATAACTTCGAAACTGCTCGTCCAAATTCCAGAAAAAACTACATAGATACACTTACGGACAGTATCTACCGGATAACAGCGATTGAAACCAATCTTGGTGTTTCAAAATCCGTCGTCGATTAATCTCAATTGGAATGAATTTCTGGAATCTCGTTCGATCGAATTGTTTGCGAGATATTCGAGGCCGATGTCGTTGCTCTTGGTCGGGATTTTTCGATATATTTCAGCGAGCAGGAGCCAGAACAAAAGAAACACGCGAAACCGGAAGAATTAACGGAATTTAAAACCAACTCCGCAATTTCATCTATATCTAGATAACTAGATAAGCTACATCGAAAACAAAGGCATGCAAGTATAGTTAACTTAATTATCTATGATTTATCTATCTTTAGAAATTTTGATAAACTGTCTAGTTTTAGCACAATTATCTATAATGTAAAAATATTTTATTAAAACGTAAAAAATCTATATTTAGATAAATGGATGCTCAAGATAGATAACGAAGGTTTGTAATTATAGATAAGTTATCTATCTGCGTCAATTTTAATAAACCTAGTTTTTATCTATCGGCAACAAAAATAAAACATTGTCGTTATCTACATTTTCAGGTGTAACTAAAAAACCGCTTGAGATAGATACATGCAATTTGGAATAGATACAGACTTCAGTTATCTACTAGATATCAGAGTTTGTTTTTCAAGGATGGGTTTAGTTATTGTAAAAATCAAGCTTTATCTAAATAAACTATTTAAATTCTAGATAAACTACATAGATTCTAGATAACTGTGTGTTAAGCAAGAATTCTATTGTTTTGTGTTGCAAAAATTTCGAAACAAAATTTTCAATCGCAAAAATTTATTAAAAGCGATTTTCGCCGCGCCGCGGTCGATTGCGGCGCGGATTTCGCGAGTCGATGCACGTGGCGAACGCACCTTGAAGCCGTTTTCTATATTCGCTCGAAAAAAACTTTTGCTATCATTCGCAACGACCAGCAAATTCACAACAAAAACTTTCCACAGAAATATCTCGGAAACGACGCGACTTACAACCGAAAATAGATTAATTTCCAAGGTTTCAAGGTCGTTATCTGGTAAAAAACACATTTAAATGTATCTATATCGATTTTTTAAATTATCTAGAGAGTAGTTTTAAAGATAATCTAGATAAACTCCAGAAAATTCGCAACGAAAAGTTTCCACAAGAATATCTCGGAGAAGCCGGGACTTACAACCGAAACAATTATATTATCTGGTAGGTAACATCTTAAAGAGTATCCACACCAAATTTTATGTATATCCGGCTCGTAGTTTCAAAGATATAGATAATGATCTAGATAAACTACCGAGTTTCTCAGGAAAAATTTAGATTCATTTCCATGTTGTCAAGGTCGTTATCTCGTAAAAAACACATTTAAACGTATCTATATAGGTTCTTGGCAATTATCTAGAGAGTAGTTTTAAAGATAATCTAGATAATCTCCAGAAAATTCGCAACGAAAAATTCCAAAAGAATATCTTGGAGATGCCGCGACATACAACAGAAACAATTATGTTATCTGCTAGATAACATCTTGAAGAGTATCTACACCAATTTTCATGCATATCCGCCCGGTAGTTTCAAAGATATAGATAATGATCTAGATAAACTACCGCGTTTCTCAAGAAACGACTCAGTTTGAAAAATCTAGATTAATTTCTATGTTTTCAAGGTCGTTATCTGGTATATAACACATTTAAACGTATCTATATAGATTTTTGCAATTATCTGGAGAGTAGTTTTAAAGATAAACTTCAGAAAATTTGCAGCGAAAAGTTTCCACAAGAATATCTCCGAGATGCCGCGACTTACAACCGAAACAATTATGTTATCTGGTAGATAACATCTTGAAGGTTATCTAAACCAAAGTTCATGGATATCCGCCAGATAGTTTCAAAGATATAGATCATTATCTAGGTAAACTACCCAGTTTCTCAAGAAACAACTAAGATTGGAAAATCTAGATTAATTTCTAGGTTTTCAAGGCCGTTATCTGGTAGATAACACATTTAAACGTTTCTGTATTGATTTTTGGAATTATCTAGAGAGTAGTTTTAAAGATAATCTAGATAAACGACCAGAAAATACGCAGCGAAAAGTTTCCACATGAATATCGCGGAAATGCCGCGACTTACAACCGAAGCAAATATGTTATCTGGTAGATAACATCTTAAAGAGTATCTACACCAAATTTCATAGATATCCTCCAGGTAGTTTCAAAGATATAGATAATGATCTAGATAAACTAGCGCGTTTCTCAAGAAACGACTCAGTTTGAAAAATCTAGATTAATTTCTATGTTTTCAAGGTCGTTATCTGGTATATAACACATTTAAACGTATCTATATAGATTTTTGCAAATATCTGGAGAGTAGTTTTAAAAATAAACTCCAGAAAATTCCCAGCGAAAAGTTTCCACAAGAATATCTCGGAGATGCCACGACTTACAACCGAAACAATTTTGTTATCTGGTAGATAACAACTTGAAGAGTATCTACACCAAATTTCATGCATATCCGCCCTGTAGTTTCAAAGATATAGATAATGATCTAGATAAACTACCGACTTTCTCAAGAAACAACTGTTTGAAAAATCTAGATTAATTTCAAGGTTTTTAAGGCCGTTATCTGGTAGATAACACATTTAAACGTATCTATATAGATTTTTGCAATTATCTAGACAGCAGTTCTAAAGATAAACTCCGGAAAATTCGCAGCGAAAAGTTTCAACAAGAATATGGTGGAAATGCCGCGACTTACATCCGAAACAATTATGTTATCTGGTAGATAACATCTTGAAGAGTATCTACACCAAATTTCATGCATATCCGCCCGGTAGTTTCAAAGATATAGAAAATAATCAACATAAACTGATGAGTTTCTCAAGAAACAAATAAGTTTGAAAAATCTAGATTAATTTCCATGTTTTCAAGGTCGTTTTCTGCTAGACAACACATTTAAACGTATCTATATAGATTCTTGCAGTTATCTAGAGAGTAGTTTTAAAGAAAAACTCCAGAAAATTCGCAGCGAAAAGTTTCTACAAGAATATCTCGGAAATGCCGCGACTTACAACCGAAACAATTATGTTATCTGGCAGATAACATCTTCAAGAGTGTCTCACCAAATTTCATAGATATCCGCCAAGTAGTTTCAAAGATATAGATAATGATCTAGCTAAACTACCGACATTCTCAAGAAACAACTAAGTTTGAAAAATCTAGATTAAATTCCATGTTTTCAAGGTCGTTATCTGGTAGAAAACACATTTATACGTATCTATATAGATTTTTGCAATTATCTAGACAGTAGTTTTAAAGATAAACTCCAGAAAATTCGCAGCGAAAAGTTTCCACAAGAATATCTCGGAAATGCCGCGACTTACAACCGAAACAATTATGTTATCTGGCAGATAACATCTTGAAGAGTATCTACACCAAATTTCATGGATATCCGACAGGTAGTTTCATAGATATAGATAATGATCTAGATAAACTACCGAGTTTCTCAGGAAAAATTTAGATTCATTTCCATGTTGTCAAGGTCGTTTTCTCGTAGAAAACACTTTTAAACGTATCTATATAGGTTCTTGGCAATTATCTAGAGAGTAGTTTTAAAGATAATCTAGATAATCTCCAGAAAATTCGCAACGAAAAATTCCACAAGAATATCTTGGAGATGCCGCGATATACAACAGAAACAATTATGTTATCTGGTAGATAACATCTTGAAGGTTATCTACACCAAAGTTCATGGATATCCGCCATATAGTTTCAAAGATATAGATCAATATCTAGATAAACTACCTAGTTTCTCAAGAAACAACTAAGATTGGAAAATCTAGATTCATTTCAAGGTTTTCAAGGCCGTTATCTGGTAGATAACACATTTAAACGTTTCTAGATAGATTTTTGGAATTATCTAGAGAGTAGTTTTAAAGATAATCTAGATAAACGACCATAAAATTCCCAACGAAAAGTTTCCACAAGAATATCTAGGAGATGCCGCGACTTACAACCGAAACAATTGTGTTTTCTGGTAGATAACATATTGAAGAGTATCTACACCAAATTTCATACATATCCGCCAGGTAGTTTCAAAGATATAGATAATGATCTAGATAAACTATCGAGTTTCAAGTTTGAAAAATCTAGATTGATTTCCATGTTTTCAAGGACGTTATCTGGTAGAAAACACATTTAAAAGTATCTATATAGATTCTCGCAATTATCTAGAGAGTGGTTTTAAAGATAAACTCCAGAAAATTCGCAGCGAAAAGTTTCCACAAGAATATCTCGGAGATGATGATGACGACTTGACAGATGATGACTTACAACCGAAACAATTATGTTATCTGGTAGATAACATCTTGAAGAGTATCTACACCAAATGTCATGGATATGCGCAAAGTAGTTTAAAAGATATAGATAATGATCTAGATAAACTACCGAGTTTCTCAAGAAACAACCAAGTTTGAAAAATCTAGATTATTTTCCATGTAGTTATCTGGTACAACAACACATATAAACGTATCTATATAGATTTTTGCAATTATCTAGAGAGTAGTTTTAAAGGTAATCTAGATAAACTTAGTTTCAAAATCTAGATTAATTTCCATGTTTTGATGATCGTTATGTGGTAGAAAACACATTTAAACGTATCTATATAGATTCTTGCAATTATCTAGAGAGTTGTTTTAAAAATAAACTCCAGAAAATTCCCAGCGAAAAGTTTCTACAAGAATATCTCGGAGATGACGCGACTTACAACCGAAACAATTTTGTTATCTGGTAGATAACAACTTGAAGAGTATCTACACCAAATGTCATGCATTTCCGCCCTGTAGTTTCAAAGATATAGATAATGATCTAGATAAACTACCGACTTTCTCAAGAAACAACTGTTTGCAAAATCTAGATTAATTTCAAGGTTTTCAAGGCCGTTATCTGGTAGATAACACATTTAAACGTATCTATATAGATTTTTGCAATTATCTAGACAGCAGTTCTAAAGATATACTCCAGAAAATTCGCAGCGACAACTTTCAACAAGAATATGGTGGAAATGCCGCGACTTACATCCGAAACAAATATGTTATCTGGTAGATAACATCTTTAAGAGTATCTACACCTAATTTCATGGATATCCGCCAGGTAGTTTCCAAGATATAGATAATAATCAACATAAACTGATGAGTTTCTCAAGAAACAAATAAGTTTGAAAAATCTAGAATAATTTCCATGTTTTCAAGGTCGTTATCTGCTAGACAACACATTTAAACGTATCTATATAGATTCTTGCAGTTATCTAGAGAGTAGTTTTAAAGAAAAACTCCAGAAAATTCGCAGCGAAAAGTTTCTACAAGAATATTTAGCAAATGACGCGAATTACAACCGAAACAATTATTTTATCTGGTAGATAACATCTTGAAGAGTGTCTCACCAAATTTCATAGATATCCGCCAAGTAGTTTCAAAGATATAGATAATGATGTAGATAAACTACCGAGTTTCTCAAGAAACAACTAAGTTTGTAAAATCTAGATTAATTTACATGTTTTTAAGGTCTTTATCTGGTAGACAACACATTTAAACGTATCTATGTAGATTTTTGCAATTATCTAGAGTGTAGTTTTAAAGATAAACTTCAGAAATTTTGCAGCGAGAAGTTTCCACAAGAATATCTCGGAGATGCCGCGACTTACAACCGAAACAATTATGTTATCTGGTAGATAACATCTGAAAGAGTACCTACACCAAATTTCATGGATATCCGCTAGGTAGTTTTAAAGTTATAGATAATGATCTAGATAAACTACCGAGTTTCTCAAGAAACAACTAAGTTTGTAAAATCTAGATTAATTTACATGTTTTTAAGGTCGTTATCTGGTAGACAACACATTTAAACGTATCTATATAGATTTTTGCAATTATCTAGAAAGTAGTTTTAAAGAAAATCTAGATAAGCTCCAGCAAATTCGCAACGAAAAGTGTCCACTAGAATATCTCGGAAATTCCGCGACTTACAACCGAAACAATTATGTTATCTGGTAGATAACATCTGGAAGAGTATCTACACCAAATTTCGTAGATATCCGCCACGTAGTTTCAAAGATATAGATAATGATCTATATAAACTATCGAGTTTCTCAAGCAACAACTAAGTTTGGAAAATATAGATTAATTTCCATGTTTTCAAGGTCGTTATTTAGTAGATATCACATTTAAACGTATCTATATAGATTCTTGCAATATCTAGAGAGTAGTTTTAAAGATAAACTCCAGAAAATTCGCAGCGTGAAGTTTCCACAAGAATATCTCGGAAATGCCGCGACTTACAACCGAAACAATTATGTTATCTGGTAGATAACATCTTAAAGAATATCTCCACTAGACTTCATGGATATCCGCCAGGTAGTTTCAAAGATATAGATAAAGATCTAGATAAACTACCGAGTTTCTCAAGAAACAACTATGTTGAAAAATCTAGAATAATTTCCATATTTTCAAGGTCGTTATCTGGTATACAACACATATACACGTATCTATATAGATTTTTGAAATTATCTAGAGAGTGGTTTTAAAGATAAACTCCAGAAAATTCGCAACGATAAGTTTCCACATAAATATCTCGGAAATGCCGCGACTTAGAACCGAAACAATTATGTTATCTGGTAGATAACATCTTGAAGAGTATCTACACCATATTTCATGGATATCCGCCAGGTAGTTTCAAAAATATAGATAATGATCTAGATAAACTACCGAGTTTCTCAAGAAACAACTATGTTTGTAAAATATAGATTTATTTCAATGTTTCCAAGGTTGTTATCTAGTAGACAACACAACTACACGTATTTATATAGATTTTTGCAATTATCTAAAGAGTAGTTTTAAAGATAATCTAGATAAACTCAAAAAAAGACGCACCGAAAATTTTCCACACGAATATCTCGGATATTCCGCGACTTACAACCGAAACAATTATGTTATCTGGTAGATAACATCTTGAAGAGTATCTACACCAAACTTGATGAATATCCGCTAGGTAGTTTCAAAGATATAGATAATGACCTAGATAAACTACCGAGTTTCTCAAGAAACAACTATGTTTGTAAAATATAGGTTAATTTCAAGGTTTTTTAGGCCGTCATCTGGTGGATAATACATTTAAATGTATCTATATAGATTTTTGTAATTATCTAGAGAGTAGTTTTAAAGAGAATATAGATAAACTCCAGAAAATTCGCAACGAAAAGTTTCCACATGAATATCTCGGAAATGCCGCGGCTTACAACCGAAACTATTGTGTTGTCTGGTAGATAATATCTTGAAGAGTATCTACACCAAATTTCATGGATATCCGCCAGGTAGTTTCAATAATATAGATAAAGATCTAGATAACCTGCCGAGTTTCTCAAGAAACAACTAAGTTTGAAAAATCCAGATTAATTTCCATGTTTTCAGGGTCTTTATCTGGTAGATAACACATTTAAACGTATCTATATAGATTTTTGCAATTATCTAGAGAGTAGTTTTACAAAAGTTTCCACAAGAATATTTCGGAAATGCCGCCACTTACAACCCAAACAATTATGTTATCTGGTAGATAACATCTTGAAGAAGATCTACTCCAAATTTCATGGATATCCGCCAGGCAGTTTTAAAGATATAGATAATCTAGAATCTAGATTATCTATATCTAGATTCTAGATAAACTACCGAGTTTCTAAATAAACAACAATTTGCAAGTCTCTATATTATTCTAGATTCTAGATAAGTGTTACAGTTATCTATGGGGTTTTAGATTAAAGAAAATCAAATTTCTCAACATAATAGTCTTAGTTTGAAAAATCTAGATTCATTTATATTTGTTGAAAGTCATTTTCTGGTAGATAACACATTTGAGCGTATCTATGTAGATTTTTGTATATATCTAGCGTGTAGTTTATTTAAGATATAGATAATCTAGATAAACTCACAAATTATTGAAGAAAACGCAATTTCAGTGCGTCGGTTTGAAGAATCTAGATAGGATATGTTGTTTACAAGACGCTTATCTGGTAGATAACACATTTAAGTGTATTTATATAGATTTTAGTTAATATCGAGCGAGTAGTTCCAAAGATTCGGATGATATTCTAGATTGACTCACCAATTTTTAATGAAAAATCTAGATAATCTGAGAGGGGCTAATCCTAAATCTATTAAAAATGTTTGTTTCGCTTTGGAATTTGTTTAATCTCGAGACACAAAGTCGGGAAAAAACAGAAATTTCTATTTATAAATTGCAAAGTTCTGACGCATCCAGGAAAAACACGCGCGTGAAATTTACAAATTCACACAAAACTGAAATTTCGGGACGGGGACTTAAGATGCTTCAATCACCGCAATCCGATTGGTCAATTCATTAGCTTACATGAAATTTCTAAACCTGATTGGTCAAAATCCAATTTGCTTCCGGTCATTGATGAAACAGCAACCAATCGAATTTGCGCTTTAATGAAATGCTGTTTAACGCATGGATTTCATTGGGCGAATTTGAAACGAGCGCTCAAAAGCTGACGCTGCGGTTGGTTCAAATTAAATTGAGCCGAATTTAACTGTAAATAACGTGCGAATTTGAAACGAGCGCTGAAAAGCTGACGCCGCGATTGGTTCGAATTAAATTGAGCCGAATTTAACTGTAAATATTGTTTTTCGCCAAGGCTATCGACCGAAAAATCGTGCAGATTTGTCCGTTTGCCAGAAACGAAAATTCGCATCGCGCGCCTTTGTTTTCAGGCTAATTTTAAAATCGGTTACGTAACTATCGGTTACTCGCACTGCGATTCCGTTTTTTTGCATCGGACGGTCGATAGCCTTTAGAATATAAACAAAGATTTGCTATTGGTTTTTTTTTACTTACGTATTAACGCCATCAATCTACACCTATGCGTAACTCTCGTGAACTGTCGATCCAATATTTAGCGGTGTTGGCATTAATACGTAAGTACCGTTTTTTTTTAAGTTTCGGGCGGATTTTCAAAATTTTAAAACTGCCGTGTGCTAGATAATATCTTGTGGAGCGCCCATGTCAATTTTTATGTAGATAGTCTACATAGATAATTAGTTATTGGAAAAATTGTAGATACACGATTTGTAAAATCTGTAATTTTCAGCACGTCATATCATAACATGACATCATAACATGTTTTTGTTAATATCTAGAATCTAGATATTATCTAGATGTTATCTGCAGTGTTTTTTGCAGTGTCTATTTTAATCTAGATTCTAGATAAGTGTTACAGTTATCTAGAAACTAGGAGTTATCTATGGGGTTTTAGATTAAACAAAATCAAATTACTCAACAAAATATAGGTGATAGAGATAATGTAGATTATAGATAATATAGATTCAAGCACATTGACAAGCACGTCAATCATAACTTTCTTTTGTTAATATCTAGATGTTATCAATACGAAAAGTATTTTTTTGCAGTGTCTATTTTGATCCAGATTCTAGATAAGTGTTACAGTTATCTAGAACCTAGGAGTTATCTATGGGGTGTTAGATTAAACAAAATAAAATTTCTCAACAAAATTTAGGTGATAGAAATATTGTAGATTATAGATAACATAGATTATAGATACTTTAGATTCAAGCACATTGACAAGCACCTCAATCATAACCTTTTTTTGTTAATATCTAGATGTTATCTATACATAAAGTCTTTTTTGCAGCGACTATTTTGATCTAGATTCTAGATAAGTGTTACAGTAATCTAGAACCTAGGAGTTATCTATGAGATGTTAGATTAAACAAAATTAAATTTCTCAACAAAATATAGGTGATAGAGATAATGTAGATTATAGATAATATAGATTCAAGCACATTGACAAGCACGGCAATCATAACCTTTTTTTGTTAATATCTAGATGTTATCTATACAGAAAGTGTTTTTTACAGCGTCTATTTCGATCTAGATTATAGATAAGTGTTACAGTTATCTTGAACCTAGGAGTTTTCTCTGGGGTATTAGATTAAACGAAATCAAATTTCGCAACAAAATATAGGTGATAGAGATAATGTAGATTATATATAATATAGATTATAGATAATACAGATTATCGATAATATATATTATACATAATATATATTATAGATAATATAGATTATAGATAATATATATTATAGATATTAGATAATTTAGATTATAATAGATAATATATATTATATATAATATAGATTATAAATAATATATATTATAGATAATTTAGATTATAATAGATAATATATATTATAGATTATATAGATTATAGATAATTTAGATTATAATAGATAATATATATATATATATATATATATATATATATATATATATATATATATATATATATATATATTGTAATAGGTAAATAGATTCAGATAGTCAGTATACAATAAAGTATTGAAGGAGAAAGTTTTATTATCGGATTGAACCTGATTACTATTACCTGATTAAATCTAATTGATACCTGAACAAACCTGATAGTTATCTGATAAAACCTGATTAAACCTGTATATTATCTGATTAAACCTGATTATTAGCTGATCAAACCGGATTATTAACTGATCAAACCTGATTATTAGCAGATCAAACCTGTTTATTAGCTGATTAAACCTGATTACTATCTGTTTCAACCTGTTATTAAAAAAAATACAATATGATGAGTAGAAATGTTAAACGAAGACTTATTGATGCTCAAAAAGCTATTCGTAAAAAGTCACTCGCTATTAAATTGAATAGAACCGAAGAAGATGAACTGCTAAATAAAACTTATAAACCTCTAATCGAACCTTTGAAAAATTTAATAGCCACATCACAAAAACCTCAATTACAAAATATTTCAAATATTAAACATGAGATTCCAAATTATCCTCATCCAAAAACGAGCAACCACAACAGGAAAATGATGATAGAGTTATTAAAGCTGGAGCTAAACGTAAAGCAACTAATTTCATACAAAAACCTAAACCTAAGCGAGTAGATTTTTTATCAGGTGAACAGGAAATTTCATATGAAAATATACCTCAAGATGATGGTGCAGATGAAAATGTATTTGAAAGTGATCGACACATGTATTAAACGTTCATCGAAGATATAAACCCCCAAGCTATAGAGTCTTATTTAGAAGCTTATGCTCCTCTACCGAGACAATATGTAGAAATGTTAATAACAGATGGAAAGGATGAACTTGATATACAAACGGGTATTAATATCAACCTATATACTGATAAATGGACCATTGGAAAATCAAATGTCGAGATCATCGGAAAAGATTTACAAATAGAAGGTATTAAATACATCGGTACCCCAGGTCTTTATGAATTACTTTTCAAGAAAAAGCCTATTGATTATAATGATAATGACAAACGCAATTATAAAGATATTTTGAAAAGAACCAATGTGCTGCGGAGAAATTACGATCCAAATTCACAGATTCAAGGAACTAAAACATATAAATATAGAAACATAATTAAACCACTTTTTGAAAAGGCCGCTCCTCGAATACATTCCTGGTCAGGTTCCTCCCCATCTGGAAGGGGGCTGTTTGATTCATCTTTGAATATTCAAAAGAATAATATACCTAGAGTACAATATCGGTACTGGGATAGCCTTGAAGAGTTAGTAGACCGTTTGTGTCTTTTACACGCACCTAAGAGTGCTGGAAATACTTCCCATCAGAATGAAATTGTAGCCATTGAAGAGGAATTACTAGAGGCTAATATAATAGAGTGAATCGCGTATTCATAGTTCAAATCAATGATGAGTGTCGACAAGTTTGGTGTTGAATACTGCTTTACTCCGTTTGAAGCTGAAATGAATCGAATGCTGCAACTAGTCCAATCACCTTTATCGATATCTATAGAATTGTTTACCTGGCGACCGAATGATGAGAATTACTACTATTTGTGTAATTTTATCCAATTATCACAACATGAAAAGTTGAAGCATTGGTATAACAAACACGTGAGGGAAATATTCTGCGCTAAAATCTCCGAGGATGATATAATGCTGTGTTTAAAATTGAACATAAAAATTATTAATTGTGGCGTGGATGCTGGTCTGTTGATGAGATTCTAAAATCTCCCTTCTACTGGGATAACACACGCTACTGGATAAACAATGCTGAATCATTAGCGTGGGGACATTATCGTATAACTAATTGTGATAATAGAGAATAAATTTTTATTGATTAAATTTTATCTTTTTATGCCCTCCAAATCTTCCTTTGACAAAAAAAAAATTAAAGTAAAGATTAAATTGTTTTCTCTGTGGTTCTCTAATCGATAATACATCCTTTCGTGTTCAGTCTGAAAACGTATAAAGTGGGCGAAAAGAAAAAAAATCGTAATTCATATATAAAATTTAAACAAATATCATAAATAAAAAACTTTAAACAAATATCAATTACCATTTTCTTAATTATTACTTATCTTAACTTTAAACAATTATCATTATAAAATTGTTTTCAAACTTTAAACAAATAAAATAAGTGATTATTTACACGAGGAAAAACTTTAAACATATATTATAAGTGATTATTATGATTAATTACAATATATGAATTAAATTCTTGTTTTAAGATGATTCTCTGATTAAGCAATGCAACCATGCCAAAGTATTTATACCGTCAGGACAAATGTAACGTTTATCATCGTGAGGGATGAGAGCAATCTTTGTTTGCCGCATAGTTGAAACTTCATGTTTATCAGATTTAAAGAGCTTTTGCTCAACTGTTGTTTCTTTGTTTTGTTGCAAACATTCTAAATAATCGTCAAACGTGATGTTGTTTTTCACAATGTGCCTCTTCACACCTTTCGCTTTCTTAACCGTATCAATTCCATCTACACGTTCAGCAAACATCTTTGCGCGCACTCCTACCATTTCTGTCATCACCTTACCGGAGTTTTCATCTTTGATCATACCCAAGACTTTCTTATTTAAACGTGGGATGCCATAGATATTGTTATCAGGATAGTCGCTAGTATCATAATAATTTTGAACATCACATCGAAATACCTCATATATGTCGGGGTTTCCACTTCGTATATGAGCGAATCGGTGTCGGTGTAGCAGACTCGCGCCCTATCACCAAACCTATTTCTCATATACAAGTAGTGGAACTCGTATAGTTTTAATTCTGATATGTCTAATATGCACATACCCACATAAATTGGTTTATTAAAGTAAACTTCACCAATTTGAATACATTTTTCTCAAAATCGTTCAACGCGTTCGTACGCAATTTAGTATTCAAATCAATATAAGATTTAAGCCACGCTGACTGATTAAATTTTAAAACGCCATGAATGTTTTCTAATTTTAAACCGTTTTCTAACGCTTGCTGCAAGTTGCGATAGTGTATAACATATCGTTCCTTATTGTATAAGGTAGCCAATAATTTTGTTTCACGAGATTTTGGTGGCGTGAGGTGTTCAGGACAAAATGGGAGATCGTTATGCGGATTGTGTATGGAATCAGGGTACTCTAGGTCAACCTCTAAAATGTATCCTTGAGGATTGTCTGCAGGTACATTAAAATTTATGTTACTTAAATCACCCTCTATCCACTCAAAACCGCCATACGGAAGGTGTTGTCACATCGCCCAGCCGTACTGGTTATTGATGTCATCATGCATTAAGTATATTGACGGTTTTTCTGCATCATATTTCGGCATGTACTTATTGTTAGCTGCTGAATACCTCTTAGAACATTGGCTCAGCCCACCTCGAATACCTCTCTCGATAAACATTACCATAACAATATTGCCAAGTAATTCAAGATTGGCTTGCACATGTTTCAGCATACAATCCCAAGTGTACCCGGGTAAGGTGAAATAGTGTGCTGGATCCAAGCCATAGGTTTTCAAACAGCTCGCGCGTTTTAAACAAAACTAAAGTTTCGGAATACTGGGCGTTTAACATAGCTCGTAAAAATTGGTCAGAATTCGCAAATTAGCAATAATTGTTTAAAATAATTAACATTTCTTAAAACTAGATTAAATTATCTACAAAATGATATATTACCTAATGAAATTGCGTCGGAATTAACGGAGATATAAGCTAAACTAAACTTTCAGAATAGTGGACGTTTAACACAGTTTGTATAAATTGGTGAAAATTCGCATATTAGCAATATATGTTTAAAATAATTAACATTTCTTAAAACTAGATTAAATTATCTACAAAATGATATATTACCTAATGAAATTGCGTCAGAATTAACGGAGATATAAGCTAGGCAAAACTAAACTTTCAGAATCGTGAGCGTCTAACATAGTTCGTAAAAATTTCTCAGAATTCGCAAATTAGCAATAATTGTTAAAACTAATTAACTTTTCTTAAAACTAGATTAAATTATCTACAACATGAGATATTACCTAATGAAATTGCTTTGGAATTAACGGAGATATAACCTAAGCAAAACTAAAGTTTCAGAATAGTGGGCGTTTAACATAGTACGTAAAAATTGATCAAAATTCGCAAATTAGCAATAATTGTATAAGATAATACTTTTTAAAACTAGATTAAATTATCTACAAAATGAGACATTACACGTTATGATTGAGTTGAAACTAACTGAGATACAAGCTAAACAAAACTAATAACTGCGAGAATCCATCGTCGCCCGGTCGAAATCCTACAACAAACAAGAAAGTCTCTAGTTTTCCGCAAATAACTTGCAGTAATAGACTTGCAGCTAAGTAGTTAACTTGGAATCGAGGGAATGAAGTTTAGCTTCAATTTGATGTGAAACTTCAACTTTAGCGTCGAAGAACTTTGGCTTGAAGGCGTCGACTCCGGCAGCGACAACATCCATGCACGCATTTAGAATCAAGTTCGTTTTTGGTCGATAGCTTAAGACCTGTCCACTTGCTGAAATGTATTTAACGTTTTATTAAACTAGATTAAATTGTCTTTAATTTGATGCGAAGCTCACCGTCAACTTCAACATCGAGGAACTTTGGCTTGAAGGCGCCGAGTCCAAGAGCGATAACATTCAGCACGCATTGGGTATGCAGTTGGTTTTTGGTCGATAGCTTGAAGACTTGTCGACCTACTGAAACGTAGTTAATGTTTTCTTAAACTAGATTAAATTGTCTTTAATTTGATGTGAAACCTACCGGAAACTTCAACTTCAGCGTCGAAGAACTTTGGCTTGAAATAATTGCGATAACATTGAGCACGCATTAGGAATGGAGTTGGTTTTGAGCCCATAGCTTGAAGACTTGTCGACTTGCTGGAAAGCACTTAACGTTTTCTTAAACTAGATTAAATTGTCCTTAAACTGATGTGAAACTCACCGTCTACTTCAACATCAGCGTCGAAGAACTTTGGCTTGAAAGCGCCGAGTCCAACAGGCACGCATTAGAAATAAAGTTGGTTTTTGGTTGATAGCTTGAAGACTTGTCGACTTGCTGGAAAACAGATAACATATTCTTAAACTAGATTAAATTGTCTTTAATTAGATATGAAATTCATTCAACTTTTCATTCAATTAGATATTCAGTCAACTTCAACTTAAGCGTCGAGCTACTTTTGGTGGAAAGAGCAGAATCCAACAGCGATAACATTGAGCACCATTGGGAATGTAGTTGGTTTTTGGCCGATAGCTTGAAGATTTGTAGACTTGCTGGAATGCAGTTAATGTATTCTTAAACAAGATTAAATTGTCTTTAAATTGATGTGAAACTCACCGTCAACTTCAACTTCAGCGTCGAGGAACTTTGACTTGAAAGCGCCGACTCCAACAGAAACTACTTCCATGTACGCATTACGACTGAAGTTCGTTATTTATCAATAATTTACTTAAGTTTAATATTTTCATAGACTAATTCTCCCTCAATTTGATCCTAAACACGTTGTTGTAATTCATCGAGAAAGGCCATATATTGAAGGCTTTTCT
Organism: Phosphuga atrata; assembly: GCA_944588485.1. NCBI lineage: Eukaryota > Metazoa > Arthropoda > Insecta > Coleoptera > Silphidae > Phosphuga > Phosphuga atrata. Next base: position 322,188 of record CALYMW010000455.1, read on the forward strand.
CCAAAATGGAAATAATCACCGGACGTTTTGCAATTCCACCACTGTCGCAACTAGCTGTAACTACCGCGAGTCTTCTTCTTTCAACGATAATTTAAAAACTAGGTAACTTACACGCAGGCTTGAACTAGTGTTTAAAACTAGATGAAATTACCTTTAAATTTTTTAAATTACGTTTTAATTTATGTTATAAATTACGTTTAGATTTTGGTGATAATGATGCAAGAAGGGATAGAATTGAAACCAAAAACCCCCGGTTTGTTCGAAATGAAACTGTAATAGCTATAATTTGTTGTTTTTCCTCTCATAATCAGGACAAAACATAATAATAATATATCTTAACATCAAGTACATACATATATATATATATATATATATATATTTATATAATCTTTGTATTTTTTGTTGTTGTGGGTTTTATTTATTTTAGTCTAAATTAAATATAAGCAAGTAAAATTACAACGAACCCTAAATACCCAGTGCACTATACATACGATATATTGCGAAAGAAAAGATTTGTTTGTGGTTGAGAAATCACATACAAATTGTTTTTTTTTTAATGGTTTAAATTGTGTTTTTGAGGGATTTTTTGATGTTTGAGGGATTTTTGCTAACAGGGATTTTTTACTACAGGGTTATACGTCAAGAAGTTCGGGCAAAAATTTCAACTATGAATCGGAATTAACAAAATTTCTCCCAAAACAAACGAAAATAACGCAAAATTTAGTGCGAAGAAAGGTTTTTTCAAGATAAAAAAAATAAAAATTAAAAAAAAAACACGTTTTATAAGTAGATTTTCAAAAAAAAAGTAAAAAGAACACATCTCAAAAAAAAAACCTCAAAATACAATCATAAATTTATTTAATTTAAGTGAAAACCTTTCTCCTTAGTCGCACCTAGCAGTCTTTTCTTCAAGATTTCCTCCGTCGGATAATCGGGCAGTTTCAGATAATGGACGCAGGTATTCACGGATGGGTACGAACCTACCTGGGCGTCCACCTTCCGCACCACGGTCAACCGCGGGTACAGATTCGCCAGGCCCCCTGGCGGCAGCGAGCTGCACCCCGTCGTAAACTGCAAGAACGCCTTCCTCTCCACCGGCGACATTTCCACCAGCACGCTCACAAACCGCAAGAAACCAGGACTAAAAAACAAAAATGAACATTTATAATAAAAAAAAAATTATAACTTGTTCTTAAAACTTAACTCAAAGTTATTAAATCCCAGTTTAACCCCTTGACTACAATGTCAAGGGGTTAATATACACACATATGTGTTAATATACACACATATGTCATAATGTATATGAACACTTCAAAGCGCATTTTATTCGTATGTCACGGAGTTAAGACTTGCTCAATCCAAATTTGAAGACTAGAACGATTTATCTCAAACCATTCTCGTGTTCAATCAAAAAAAATCAAAATATATTTTTGACAAAAATTGGATATTAAACAATAATTCCAAAACCTGCCCGAACATTCTCGTTCTGCTTCTTTAGAATAACCTTAGACGCTTCCATATTTGAGAATTGAGAATTTGAGGACCCAAATTTGAGAATTAGAAGGTCGTAACTCAAACCGTCTTCAAGATATCACCCAGTAAAGTTACAGAAAATGTGTTACTTTTCAAAAATTTCAGTTAATGTCGAATAACTTTTAAACCGGAAGTAGCAAAGTGACTTTCGGACTATAATCACATAGATTAAGGGTTGCTGAATTAAAATTCGAAAACTAGAACATCCTTCCTTAAAAGGCTCCAAAGTTATCAAGGGTTAAAGTTTTCAAACATTACTTTTTGATGCGTAATATTAAAACCGGAAGTGCAAAAGTAGTTTCCGGCTGTAATTTCGCGGATTAAATGTCGCTGAAACCAAATTCGAAAACTAGACGGCCGCTCCTTAAAGGGCTCCTAAGGCAAAGACGGGAAAAACATTACTCGATTTTGCTGTACAATTCTGGAACCGGAAGTAAGTAATTGATTTCCAGTCTGTGATATCGTAGATTAAAAATCGCTGAATGCAAATTCGAAAACTGGAATGTCGTTCCTTAAAGGGCTCCAAAGTTATCATGGATTAAAGTTTTCGAAAAAATACGTTGCTTTTTAATGCACGATTTTAAAACCGGAAGTGAAAAAGTGTTTTCCGATTTGTGGTCCCATAGATTAAGGGTTGCCGATTCCAAATTGGAAAACTAGAATATCGTTCCTTAAAGCGCTCCAAAGTTATCAAGAACTAAATTTCTAAAGGTTCGAAAAAACGGTACAAGCAATGGGTTTTTGGTGTACGATTTTGAAACCGGAAGTATAAAAGTAATTTCCGGTTTGTGATCTCGTGGATTAGGGGTTGCTGAATATAAATTCGAAAACAAGAATGTCGTTCCTTAAAGGGCTCCAAAGTTATCAAAGAACAAAGTTTTCAAAAAAGAACAAACATTACTTTTTGATGCATAATTTTAAAACCGGAAGTGGGAAAGTGATTTCCGCTTCGTAATTTCGCGGATTAAATGTCGCTGAAACCAGAATCGAAAACTAGACAGCCGATCCTTAAAGGGCTCCTAAGGCTAAGACAGGAAAAACTTTACGGGATATTGCACGATTTTAAAACCGGAAGTGAAAAAGTGTTTACCGGTTTGTGGTCCCATGGATTAAGGGTTGCCGATTCCAAATTTGAAAACTAGAATATCGTTCCTTAAAGCGCTCCAAAGTTATCACGAACTGAAATTCTAAACCTTCGAAAAACGGGACAAGCAATGGGTTTTTTATGTACAATTTTGGAACCGGAAGTATAAAAGTCATTTCCGGTTTGTGATCTCGTGGATTAGGGGTTGCTGAATATAAATTCGAAAACTAAAATGTCGTTCCTTAAAGGGCTCCAAAGTTATCAACGAACAAAGTTTTAAAAAAAGAACAAACATTACTTTTTGATGTGTAATTTTAAAACCGGAAGTGAAGAAGTGGTTTCCGATTTAAAATTTCGCGGATAAAATGTCGCTGAAACCAGAATCGAAAACTAGACAGCCGCTCCTTAAAGGTCTCCTAGGCAAAAACGAGAAAAACATTGCGGGATTTTGATGTACAATTCTGGAAACGGAAGTAAACAAGTGATTTCCAGTTTGTAATATCATAGATTAAAGGTCGCTGAGTTCTCTGGAGCTTGCACGTCAAGGAAAATACCACACAGCGTCGGCAAAAGTGTTCTCGATGGCCAACTTCAACAAGAAATGATTGTAAAAAGTTTTGGGTAAATATTAATAGGACCTAGATGCTGCAAATTATAGTTTTTGAAAACTGGATTATCAATTTTGATCAAAATTGGTACACAGATTGTTAAAATTGTTATAAATGGCACGTGCCATCACCTCCAGAACGTTCTCTGGAGCTTTCTCGTCAAGAAGGATACGACACAGAGCCGGCAAAAATGTTCTTGGTGTATAACTACAATAAGAAATGATTGATAAAAGTTTTGGATAAATTTTAATAGGACCTAGGTGCTGGAAATTATATCAATTTTATGTGTTTTGAAAACTGGAGTAGCAGTTTTGATCAAAATTGGAACACAAATTGTTAAAATTGTTATAAAAGGCGAGAGCCCTCAACTCCAGAACGTTCTCTGGAGCTTGCTCGTCAAGGAAGATACGACACAGCGCCGGCAAAAATGTTCTTGGTGGACAATTACAACAAGAAATGATTGTTAAAAGTTTTGGACAAATTTTAAAAGGACCTAGGTGCTGTAAATTATGTTTTTTTGAAAACTGACGAATCAATTTTGATCAAAATTAGCACAGATTGTTAAAATTGTTATAAATGGCGCGTGCCATCACCTCCAGAACGTTCTCTGGAGCCTGCTCGTCAAGGAAGATACGAAACAGTACCGGCAAAAATTTTCTTGGTGGACAACTACAACAAGACATGATTGATAAAAGTTTTGGACAAATTTTAATAGGACCTAGGTGCTGGAAATTATGTTTTTTAAAAACTAAGGTATCAATTTTGATCAAAATTGGCACACAGATTGATAAAATTGTTATAAATGGTGTGTGCCGTCAACTCCAGAACGTTCTCTGCAGCTTGCATGTCAAGGAAAATACCACACAGCGTCGGCAAAAATGTTCTCGATGGCCAACTTCAACAAGAAATGATTGTTAAAAGTTTTGGGCAAATATTAATAGGACCTAGATGCTGCAAATTATAATTTTGAAAACTGGATTATTAATTTTTATCAAAATTTGCACACAGATTGTTAAAGTTGTTATAAATGGCGCGTGCCGTCACCTCCAGAACGTTCTTTGGAGCTTGCTCGTCAAGGAAGATACGACACAGCGCCGGCAAAAATGTTCTTGGTGGCCAACCACAACAAGAAATGATTGTTAAAATTTTGGGCATATTTTAATAGGACCTAGGTGCTGGAAATTATGTTTTTTTAAAACTGGCGTAGTAATTTTGATCAAAATAAGGACACAGATTGTTAAAATTGTTATAAATCGTGCGTGCCGTCACCTCCAGAACGTTCTCTGGAGCTTACTCGTCAAGGAAGATACGACGCAGAGCTGGCAAAAATGTTCTCGGTGGACAACTACAACAAGACGTGATTGTTAAAAGTTTTGGGCAAATTTTAATAGGACCTAGATGCTGGAAATTGTTTTTTTTTAAACTGGCGTATCAATTTTGATCAAAATTGGCACACAGATTGTTAAAAATGGCACGTGCCGTCACCTCCGGAACGTTGTAGAACTCTATAGCTTGTTCGTCAAGGAAGATACGACACAGCGCCGGCAAAAATATTCTTGGTGAACAACTACAACAAGAAAAGTTTTGGGCAAATTTTAATAGGACCTTGGTGCAGGAAATTATGTTTTTTTGAAAACTGGCGTATCAACTTTGATCAAATTTGGCACACAGATTGTTAAAATTGTTACAAATGGCGCGTGCAGTAAACTCCAGAACGTACATTAAGGAAATTATGGAAATTATGACACAGCCCGGCAAAAATGTTCATGATGAACAACTACAATAAGGAAATTATGTTTTTTGAAAACTGGCGTATCAATTTGGATCAAAATTGGCCCACAGATTGTTAAAATTGTTATAAATGGCGCGTGCCGTCAACTCCAGAACGTTCTCTGGAGCTTGCACGTCAAGGAAGATACGAGACAGCGCGGGCAAAAATGTGCTTGGTGGACAACTACAACAAGAAATGATTGATAAAAGTTTTGGACAAATTTTAATAGCATATATATAATAGTAGTATATATATAATATAATTATGTTTTTTTGAAAACTGACGAATTAATTTTGATCAAAATTAGCACACAGATTGTTAAAATAGTTATAAAAGACGAGTGCCGTCAACTCCAGAACGTTCTCTGGAGCTTGCTCGTCAAGAAAGATACGACACAGCGCCGGCAAAAATGTTCTTGGTGGACAACTACAACAAGAAATGATTGCTAAAAGTTTTGGACAAATTTTAATAGGACCTAGGTGCTGAAAATTATATCAAAGTTATGTTTTTTGAAAACTGGAGTAGAAATTTTTGTTCAAAATTTGCACACAGATTGTTAAAATTGTTATAAATGGCGCGTGCCGTCACCTCCAGAACGTTCTCTGGAGCTTACTCGTCAAGGAAGATACGACACAGAGCTGACAAAAATGTTCTCGGTGGACAACTACAACAAGACGTGATTGTTAAAAGTTTTGGGCAACATTTAATAGGACCTAGGTGTTGGAAATTATATCGAAATTATTTTTTTTTAAAACTGGCGCAGCAATTTTGATCAAATTTGGCACACAGAGTGTTAATATTGTTATAAATGGCGCGTGCCGTCACCTCCAGAAAACCTTCTGGAGCTTGTTCGTCAAGGAAGATACGACACAGCGCCGGCAAAAATATTCTTGGTGGACAACTACAACAAGACTTGATTATAAAAAGTTTTGGACAAATTTTAATGGGACCTAGGTGCTGAAAATTATGTTTTCTGAAATCTGGCGTAGTAATTTTGATCAAAATTGGCACACAGATTGTTAAAATTGTTATAAATGGCACGTGCCATCACCTCCAGAACGTTCTCTGGAGCTTTCTCGTCGAGAAGGATACGACACAGAGCCGGCAAAAATGTTCTTGGTGTATAACTACAATAAGAAATGATTGATAAAAGTTTTGGATAAATTTTGATAGGACCTAGGTGCTGGAAATTATATCAATTTTATGTTTTTTGAAAACTGGAGTAGCAATTTTGATCAAAATTGGAACACAGATTGTTAAAATTGTTATAAAAGGCGAGTGCCCTCAACTCCAGAACGTTCTCTGGAGCTTGCTCGTCAAGGAAGATACGACACAGCGCCGGCAAAAATGTTCTTGGTGGACAACTACTACAAGAAATGATTGTTAAAAGTTTTGGACAAATTTTAATAGGACCTAGGTGTTGTAAATTATGTTTTTTTGAAAACTGACGAATCAATTTTTATCAAAATTAGCACATAGATTGTTAAAATTGTTATAAATGGCGCGTGCCATCATCTCCAGAACGTTCTCTGGAGCCTGCTCGTCAAGGAAGATACGAAACAGTACCGGCAAAAATTTTCTTGGTGGACAACTACAACAAGAAATGATTGATAAAATTTTGGACAAATTTTAATAGGACCTAGGTGCTGGAAATTATATTTTTTAAAAACTGGGGTATCAATTTTGATCAAAATTGGCACACAGATTGATAAAATTGTTATAAATGGTGCGTGCCGTCAACTCCAGAACGATCTCTGGAGCTTGCACGTCAAGGAAAATACCACACAGCGTTGGCAAAAATGTTCTTGATGGCCAACTTCAACAAGAAATGATTGTTAAAAGTTTTGGGCAAATATTAATAGGACCTAGATGCTGCAAATTATAGTTTTTGAGAACTGGATTATTAATTTTTATCAAAATTTGCACACAGATTGTTAAAATTGTTATAAATGGCGCGTGCCGTCAACTCCAGAACGTTCTCTGGAGCTTGCTCGTCAAGGAAGATACGACACAGCGCCGGCAAAAATGTTCTTGGTGGACAACTACAACAAGAAATGATTGTTAAAAGTTTTGGGCAAATTTTAATAGGACCTAGGTGCTGGAAATTATATCGAAATTATGTTTTTTGAAAACTAGGTTATCAATTTTGATCAAAATTGGCACACAGGTTGTCAAAATTGTTATAAATGGCGCGTGCCGTCTCCTCCAGAACGTTCTCTGGAGCTTGGTCGTCAAGAAGGATACGACACAGCGCCGGCAAAAATGTTCTTGGTGGATAACTACAATAAGAAATGATTGATAAAAGTTTTGGACAAATTCTAATAGGACCTAGGTGCTGGTAATTATATCAATGCTATGTTTTTTGAAAACTGGAGTAGCAATTTTGATCAAAATTGGAACACAGATTGTAAAAATTTTTATAAAAGGCGAGTGCCGTCAACTCCAGAACGTTCTCTGGAGCTTGCTCGTCAAGGAAGATACGACACAGCGCCGGCAAAAATGTTCTTGGTGGCCAACCACAACAAGAAATGATTGTTAAAATTTTGGGCATATTTTAATAGGACCTAGGTGCTGGAAATTATGTTTTTTTAAAACTGGCGTAGTAATTTTGATCAAAATAAGGACACAGATTGTTAAAATTGTTATAAATGGTGCGTGCCGTCACCTCCAGAACGTTCTCTGGAGCTTACTCGTCAAGGAAGATACGACGCAGAGCTGGCAAAAATGTTCTCGGTGGACAACTACAACAAGAGGTGATTGTTAAAAGTTTTGGGCAAATTTTAATAGGACCTAGATGCTGGAAATTGTTTTTTTTAAAACTGGCGTATCAATTTTGATCAAAATTGGCACACAGATTGTTAAAAATGGCACGTGCCGTCACCTCCGGAACGTTGTAGAACTCTGTAGCTTGTTCGTCAAGGAAGATACGACACAGCGCCGGCAAAAATATTCTTGGTGGACAACTACAACAAGAAAAGTTTTGGGCAAATTTTAATAGGACCTTGGTGCAGGAAATTACGTTTTATGAAAACTGGAGTATCAATTTTGATCAAAATTGGCACACGGATAAACGGCGTTGTTATAAACGGTGTGGCTAAATTTGAAAGGAATCCAATGGAAAATATTGTGTAACTAAAGTTTTGCTGACAAATTGTCAAATATTTTGAGAACTAGCGTATCGAGTTTCATAAAATTTGGCAGAAATACTAATAAGACTGTTTGATTGATTGATGTTGAGGTAATCGTTGATTGTTGAGAAATTTGATTTTGGACCAATTTTGGCCAACACCTAGGTTTTAGGTTTCTGGTTGGAATTGGATAAAATTTGGTAGGGAGAATCTGTGGTTGGGTGGGTGTTAATGTTCGTAGCAAATTTTGCGACAATTGCTTTTATAGTTTCGCGGCAATTTAAGTTTTTCTGAACGAAATTTTGTAAACTTACTCTTGTTCATGTTCCGTAATTTCTTAAACATTTTTTGTACTGTAAAAACACAGAAATTTTGAACATATTTTGCCAAAAAAGAAAATGGAAATGTTCTGACAAATCTGTCAAACAAAACAAATGACAGAGAGAGAGAAACCAACGACAGCCTTACCAACTTCTCGTCCAAAATTTGAAGCACAAATTTTGAAGTTATCAAAATTTGAAGCACAAATTTTGGGGTTTTCTGAAAACCGTAAAACTTTAAAAGCTTTTAAGGTTTAACCTTTAAAACAAAATTAGGATTTAAAAAATGCAATAGTCACCTTCCGCCTGACACTCCTACACCCTCCGTCCGCCTCATCTTCAAAGATCCTCCTCCTCACCCGGGCCCCAGAATCGTCCTCGCTCCTCATCATCCTGGCCATCCTCATCTCCAACGCGATCCTCATGCTCATCTCGCGATTGATCAAATTATTCTCCTCCTCCTGGTTCCGTTGCTTCGTCAAGGCGTTGTCCTGGTTGTGCCAAGGATCGTACTCAAACAGATCGAAATCCCCGGAGGAGTAGGAACCGGAATCGGGGCTTCCACCCCGGAAAAGGGTTCGATTAGGATCTAAATTAAGGACTAAATTAGGAAACGTTGGGTTTTCCCTCCGCAAGTTGGGTAGTGGTTGTTTGGGATCGCGAGGTCTTGGCTCTAGCGACGGGTCGGAAGCGACCGCGAAGCTAGAGCGCTGCTGAAAATTCTGGTCCGAAACCTTCGATTGCTCTTTTTCCGCGTCGTAATTGTCGTCCGAATGCTGTCTATAGTAGTGAACCTCAAAATCGCGAATGTTGGGCACGTTCAATGGGATGATGACGGGACTTCTAGGCGGAAAAGTCAGGTTTGAATCGTTTTCGGGGGACATAGGTGAAAGCTCAACAATCTCGGAAATAGAAACGCTTGAACTCATCTGAGAGCTGGTATGAAAGCTAAGTGAACCCGAGTCAACACCCGAGTCCATCAAAGACGTCCAATGGCTAAACTCCGACGAATTCGAAGCCGCATAATTGTGATCGTCGGATCCCCTCCAAGGTGAACGTGCACTGCAATTCGAGTTCACAATACTTGGACTTCGTATCGTCTGACTGGTACATTCGCGTGAGGTTCCTTGTGCCATTGGATTGCATGGACAAGGCCTCATAAACTGAGAATCGAAAGGTTCGAGCAAAACGTTATTACTACCTCTCATACAGGAACAAACCTCAGAATTACGAACCGTGTGATAGAATGCAGGCAGGGGCAACTCGAGGGGTTCGCGAGGTACGGTTCTTCTCCCACCCCGAACGACGTGCTCGAAGCAGTCGCTGTAAATGGATTTTTTTGGAACTTCCTTAGAAGCATCTCTTTGCTCGCTTGGAGGTTCCAGGGGTATCTCCCTAATTTGTAATCGGGGTGCTGGTATAGGCAAGGGCTGTGATATAATTCTCTGGGGTTCGTGATAACAAGTTGGTCTAGTTTGGGGGGAGTATACAGGTACAACCCGTTGGATTCTGGGCGAAACAGGGGTTTCACCAAGGACCAAATTAATTGGTTCATTCCAAGAATTAGTTGAGGTAAACTGGGGGGGTCTAACAAGGTTTTCTGCCGAACTGTGCGAGGATTTCGCGCGGGGAACAGAGTCGAACTGCTGAGGTCTAACTCCAGGTTGAGCTGAACCACTCGCCGTGCTTTGTGGTCTAGGGCCCAAAGGTCTGGACCTAAAAAGATTCTCCCCAAAAACCAAATTCAGAGGCTCACCGGGAGGTGCGGTGAAAAAACGACGCGAGGTTCGGCCTGATCTAACATAGTTTCCCAGTGGGGGCGGCGGTGCCGTGTAGAAACTATTTGGGGTTGCAGTTTGTGGGGTTTCGACGAGACATTGAGGTCGCAAAACGAGCGGATCAACAGGACAAGTTCTTCGTGGTTTCCTATCTTCAATGAAAACGACGAGCGGAGGTACAGACGACACAGTGTAGAAGCTGTTTTGTTGAGGTTCGACGACGATTTCGTCTTGCATCACGAGATTAATCGAGGGGTAACAGTAAGACGTATGCGGGGTTCTCGCTTGGGAATCGTAGATGAGCTGTTCATCGCGCAGCAGTATTAGGGGCTCAATTGGGGTCTCCGCGGTATAAATAAAGTCTTGGGGTCGTTCCCTTATCACAATCACCCGATTAGTCGAGGGTTCGGAATAGAAACTGTTGGTTGGGTTCGGTTGGAAAGTGTAATCGAGTCCACCTGCCTGCCAAACTACCGGTGGGGGGTACGCTGGGGGGTACTCTGGTAACAAATTGGGGTTATCGGTTCTGTTTGGGGTTGTTGGTACGAGGTTATCGGATCTATTTGGGGTTGTTGGTACGAGGTTCTCGGATCTATTTGGGGCTATTGGTACGAAGTTATCAGATCTATTTGGGGTTGTTGGTACGAGGTTCTCGGATCTATTTTGGGTTGTTGATACGAGATTATCGCCCCTATTTGGGGTTGTTGGTACGAGGTTATCGTATATATTTGGGGTTGTTGGTTCAAGGTTATTGGATCTATTTGGGGTTGTTGGTACATGGTTATTGGATCTATTTGGGGTTGTTGGTACGAGGTTATCGCCCCTATTTGAGGTTGTTGGTATGAGGTTATCGGACCTATTTTGGGTTGTTGGTATGAGTTTATCGGATCTATTTGGGGTTGTTGGTACGAGGTTATCGGATCTATTTGGGGTTGTTTGTATGGGATCCATCGGAGTGGAGGTGTAAGGTACAAAAGGGGAGGTGTAGTAGGGTTGGAAAGGGGTTGTGTAGATATTGTTGGTTTGTGTCGAAGGGGTGAAGAAGGAGGTGCAAGACGGTTGGGGGTTCATTGGTACTAAACCTGGGGGCGGTGGTCGGCGAAGCTCACTCTTGCAAGGTGGTTGCGCTAAGCCTGGGGTCGGAGCTCGGTGAAGCTGACTGTTGCAAGACGGTTGAGGGTTCGTTGGCACGAGGTTGTCCATGAAGTTGGTTAGCTGGCGGGCGTGGAGGTTCCAGCTTTGGTGGTTTGCCTCGTGTGATTGGGCTTCTGGGCTCGCCGGGCGAAAGTCGTCGATGGTCAGGGGGAGGTTGTTGACCAAGTCGGTGATGTCTTGGTCGTCCGACGTCTGAGGGGCGAATTCGTTGAATTTCGTTCGGAAATTCGGGAGCAAACTTTTACTCTTGCACTCGCAACGCTGGTCGAGAACAAAAAGGCTGAGAGAAGCGCTTCTGACACCCGCCACAATAATACCAACTGTAAATCTGGGGGAATTTCGACGAACAGTAATTTTTTCCAAACGAAAATTTAAGGCAAATTCCTCCACATTTCTTATAGCAAAATTTTCGAAACCTACACCTAAGCCTTCCAATACAAAATTTTGACCAAAACGTAATCAAAAAACGTATAAAAAACAAAACTAAGATCTTAATTTTTGTCGGAAAAGATCCTTAACCATTTTTAACACTTTTACACCTTTTCTTTAACAAAATTTTTTGAAAACTCTTCCAAATTCCAGCAATATTTCCAAATTTCGTTTTGGAATCTAGGGAAAGTTTCAGTTTGCATATTGGTACCACAATTATCGATCTGTCGGAACTACCAACATAATTTTGGTGAATAAGTAAATGTTTCTTTTTCGTTGTTTTTTGGGTTGGTAGTGTTGTTGGAAAGTTCTTTTTGGCGTCCAAATTTTGTGGCGGTGTTATCGAAGGTGAGATTACGAGCAATTTTCGTCGATTTGAGAGCCAAAATTTGGGTTTAAAGTGTTTTGGGCGTTTTTGGTACAAAATTTTAATGCAATATTTGATTTTTCTGCACGAAAATTTTTGTAAAAAAACAATGTTTTTAGGTTATGATTTTGAGGATTTGGGAAGCCAATTAAATTGATGGAATATTGAAAAGATTTTTGGACCCAATGAATATTTTTCTACATCAAAATTTGGAATCTAATGGTGAATATTTGGAGAATTTTGTGGAACACCTAAAATGGGTTAAAGTTTCCTGAATCCCTCGTATTGTAACTAAACTTTGAATATTTTTTTTGACACAAAATTCGAATCCAAAGGTCATTTTTCGCTAAATTTTGGACATTTTTGTAGATTTGGAGCTCACAATATAGACTATTGTCTGTTAGTTAAGTGCATGCGCATCTGTCAAGTTTTAAAGGCGGGAATATGAAAGTTTAGGGCAAATATTAAGGTTATACGTCAAAAAGTTCGGGCAATTTTGACGTATAACATGGCGGAAATTGACGCATGTGCACAAAAAATTTCAACTATGAAAAGGTCTATTGGCTGAAAATTTGGATTCTCAATGTTTTTCTCGTTTTTGGACTCAAATTTTCAATATTTTTAGCCCCAAAATGGGATCAAAAGTACGTTTTTCGAAACAAATTTGAAAAATTTTTTGTCCAAAAATTGGGATCAAAAGTACGTTTTTGGAAACAAATTTGAAAAATTTTTTAAAAACGTTTTTGAAAATTTTTGTGAATTTCGAACTTTGTATTATTGGAACTGAAATTGGTTGGGAATTTTGTTTCATGAAATGTTTCTCGCCTTTTGGAACAAAATTTTAGATATTTTTGGATTAGGTAATGATTTGTAAATGTTTATGGATTTGGACCACAAAATTGACACAAAATTTAGATACTTGAAGTTTTTCTCGATTTTGGAACCCAATTTTGGAAATCTCAAGCTCGAAGATTAGGCTGTAAGGGTCTTTTTAGGTTAAAATTTGGGAATATAGAACCCAAAATCGTTTTGTCACCTAATTATGGATATTTTTAGCATAAAAAGTGCGATGAAAATGACATTTTAAAGTAAAAATTCACAAATCTTTATGGCTTTGGAACCCATAATTGGGCGAAAATTGTAAGTTTTTCTCAGTTTGGAATAAAATTTTTAGCAAAAAAAGCGACCAGAAAGTTTTTTTTAGGTCAAAATTTGGAAATTTTTGAAGATTTGGAACCCAAAATTTGCTAAAAAAACTATATCGTCTTTTCAACTAAATGTTGGATGTTTTTAGGATAACATTTACTATCACAAGGATCTTATTAGATAAATCTTTACCTCCAAAATTAAGTTCTAAGAGCATTTTTGGGTAAAAATTTGAGAATTTTTGTGAATATGCAACCCAAAATCGTTTTTGTAACTAAATTATTGTTATTTTTAGCACAAAAATTGCGGTTAAAATGACATTTTTGGATACAAATTTGGAAATGTTTGTGGCTTTGGAACCCAAAATTGGCCGAAAATTTAGTTTCAAGAAGTTTTTCTCAGTTTGGAATAATATTTTAGATAGTTTTAGCAAAAAAAAGCGACTAGAAGTTTTAGGTCAAAATTTGGAAATTTTTGAAGATGGGTTCCAAATCTTCAAAAATTTGCTTAAAAAAACTTTAAGTTGTCTTTTAAACCAAATTTTGGATGTTTTTTGCACAAAATTTGCTATCACAAGGATCTTATTAGGTAAATTTTTATCACGAAAATTAGGTTGTAAGGGTATTTTTAGGTAAACATTTGAGAATTTTTGTGAATATAGTTAAGTACTATATAATCGTTTTTGTAACGAAATTATGGTTATTTTTAGTACAAAAATTGCGAATAAAATGACATTTTTGGGTGAAAATTTGGATAAGTTTGTGGCTTTGGAACCCAAAATTGGCTGAAAATTTTGTTTCGAGATGTTTTTCCAAATTTTGGCCGATTTTACCACAAAATTTGCTATCAGAAGGATCTTATTAAGTAAATCTTTGGAAATTTTTAGCTCAAAAATTAGGTTCTAAGGGTATTTTTAGGTAAAAATTTGAATATTTTTGTGAATATGGAAACCAAAAACGTTTTTGGAACCAAATTATGGATATTTCTAGCACAAAGATTGCGATGAAATTGACTTTTTAGATAAAAATTTGCAAATGTTTTTGGCTTTGGAACCCAAAATTGGCTGAAAATTTTGTTTCGAGATGTTTTTCTCGCTTTGGAATCAAATTTTTGGAGATTTTTAGCAAAAAAATGTGACCAAAAAGTTTTTTCTTTATTTCAAAATTTAGAAATTTTATGTGGATTTTGAACTCAAAATTAGCTAAAAAAAATGTATAGTCTTTGGAACCAAAAATTTTGATGTTTTTAGCTCAGAATTTGTCATTAAGGATTTTATTGGGTAAATCTTTAGAAATTTGGAAATCTTTAGCACGAAAATTAGGTTCCCTGGGATTTTTTAGGTAACAATTTGAAAATTTTTTAAAATATGGAACCCAAAAAATTGTATTGTAACCAAATTATGGATATTTTTAGCACAAAAATTGAGACAAAAATGACTTTTTAGGTACAAATTTGCAAATGTTTGTGGTTTTGGAACCCAAAATTGGCTGAAAATCTTGTTTAGAGACGTTTTTCTCGGTTGATTCCAAATTTTAGATATTTTTAGAAAAAAAAAATACGGTCAGAAAGTTATTTTAGGTCAAAATTTTGAAATTTTTGTTTTGGAACCAAATTTTGGCTGATTTTCCCACAAAATTTGCTCAGAAGGATCTTATTAAGTAAGTCTTTGGCAATTTTTAGCACAAGAATTAGTTTCTAAGGTATTTTTAGGTAAAAATTTTGAGAATTTTTGTGAATATGGAACCCAAAATTGTTTTTGGAACCAAATTATGGATATTTTTAGCACAAAAATTGCGATAAAAATTACTTTTTAGGTAAAAATTTGCAAATATATATAGCTTTGGAAACCAAAATAGGCAAAACTATATTTTCAATAGTTTCAAGAAGTTTCTTTTCAGTTTTCAATAATGTTTTAGATATTTTTAGCAAAAGCTTCCAGAATGTTTTTTTTTGGGTGAAAATTTGGAAATTTTTGAGGATTTCGAACCCAAAATTTGATAAAAAAAAACTGTATCGTCTTTTCAACTAAATTTTGGATGTTTTTAGCACAAAATTTTCTATCACAAGGATCTTGTTAGGAAAATCTTTTGAAATTTGGAAATCTTTAACAAAAATTTTTGAGAATATGGAATCCGTTTTTGGAACCAAATTATGGATATTTTAAGCACAAAAATTGCGATGAAAATGACTTGTTTATGTACAAATTTGGAAACGTTTGTGACTTTGGAACCCAAAATTGCCTAAAAAATTTGTTTCGAGATGCATTTCTCGGTTTGGAACCAAATTTTAGATATTTTTTTGCAAAAAAAATGCGACCAGAAAGTTTTTTTTTTGTCAAAATTGGGAAATCTTTGAGGATTTGGGTTCCAAAGTCTGCTAAAAAAAACTTTAGCGTCTTTTCGACCAAATTTCGGATGTTTTTAAAGATTTGGAACCCAAAAAAATGTCAATTAAAAAAAAATTGGTTCAAAATTTTGGATGTTTGCAGAAAATTTGCGATCAGAAGGTTTATATTAGGTAAATCTTTAGAAATGTATGTGAATTTGGAATCCAAAATTGGCTGAAAATTTTGTTTCTTGGAGTTTTTCTCGTTTTTGGCAACAGATTTAGGATATTTATAAAAATTGGGATCCAAAACACGTTTTTTTTTGTAAGTAAAAATTTTGGGAAAATTTGTGTTTGGAACCCAAAATTTGTTAAATATTTTGTTTCGAGAATTTTTTCTCGCTTTGGAATAAAATTTTAGCTATTTTTAGCAAAAAAAATGCAACCAGAAAGTTTTTTTAAGGTCCAAATTTAAATTTTTTTGAGGATTTTGAATGTGTCTGGAACCAAAATTTTTGATGTTTTTAGAACAAAATTTGCTATCAGAAGGATCTTATAAGGTAAATCTTTAGCACGTAAATTCGGTTCTAAGGTCCTTTTTAGGTCAAAATTATGGAATTTTTGTGAATATGGAAACCAAAAACGATTTTGTAACCAAATTGTTGATATTTTTATCACAAATATTGCGGTGAAAATTTGGAACCCAAAATAGTTTGCGATGGAAATGACATTTTTTTGGTAAAAATTTAGAAATGTTTGTGGTTTTGGAACCCAAAATTGACTAAAAATTTTGTTTCGAGAAGTTTTTCTCGGTTTGGAATCAATGTTTAGATATTTTTACCAATCAAATGCGACCAGAAAGTTTTTAGGTCAAAATTTGAAAATTTTTGAGGATTCGCAACCCAAAATCAACTAAAAAAAGTGTATCGTCTTTAGAAACAAATTTTAAATATATTTATCGCAAAAATGCGACCAGAAAATTTTGTTTAGGTCAAAATTTGGAAATTTTTTTGAATTTGGAAGCCAAAATTTGCTAAAAATTTTCTCAGTGTTTTTTCTCGTTTTTGGCAACACATTTAGGTTATTTATAAAAATTGGGATCCAAAACACGTTTTTTAAATAGAAATTTTGGGAATATTTGTGGATTTGGAACCCAAAATTGGCTGAAAATTTTCATTCATCAAGTTTTAAACGATTTTGGAACCAAATTTTGTATAAAACAAATATAACGATTAACGTTTTTTAGGACAAAATTTTTGTGGATTTGAAACCCAACATTTGATTCATCAAGTTTTTCTCAAAGTTTTTGTGGATTTGGATATGGAACCCAAAGTCAAATAAAAAAAAATTGTATCGTCTTTGGAACCAAATTTTTGATGTTTTTTGCAGAAAATTTGCGACAAGGTTTTTATTAGGTGAATCATTAGAAATGTTTGTGGATTTGGAACCAAAAATTGTCGGAAAATTTTGTTTCATGGTGTTTTTCTCGTTTTTTGCAATATAAATTTGCATTAATTTTTAGATTTTTAGAACAAAAATATCCAAATTTGGAAATGTTTGTGGCTTTGGTACCCAAACTAGGCTAAAAATTTAGTTTCGAGAAGTTTTTCTCGCTTTGGAATCAATTTTGATATAATTTTACCAAGCAAATGCGACCAGAAAGTTTTTTTTATGTCAAAATTTGGAAATTTTTAGGGATTTGTAACCCAAAATTTGCAAAAAAAAATTGTTTCTTGGTGTTTTTCTATCGGTTTTGGCAATAAATTTAGGTTATTTATAAAAATTAGGATCCAAAGCACGTTTTTTAAGTAAAAAATTTGGGAATATTTGTGAATTTGGAACCCAATATTGGCTGAAAATTTTCATTCATGAGGTTTTCATCGATTTTGGAACCAAATTTTGTATATTTTTAGAACAAAAATAGCGATCAACGTGTTTTTAGGACAAAATTTTTGCGAATTTGGAACCCAACATTTAATGCATCAAGTTTTTCTCGAAATTTTTGTTGATTTGGAACCCAAAATTGGCTGAAAATTTCCATTCATCTAGTTTTAATCGATTTTGGAACCAAATTTTGAATATTTTTAGCACAAAAATATCCAAATTTAGTAATGTTTGTGGCTTTGGAACCAAATTTTGGATATTTTTAGAACAAAAATAGCGATCAACATTTTTTTAGAACAAAATTTTTGCGAATTTGAAACCCAACATTTGATTCATCAAGTTTTTCTCGAAATTTTTGTAGATTTGGAACCCAAAATTGCCTAAAAATTTTCAATCATCAAGTTTTCATCGATTTTGGAACCAAATTTAGGATATTTTTAAAACAAAAATCAACGATCAACGTTTATTTAGGACAAACATTTTCTAAATTTGGAACCCAAAATTTGATTCATCGAACTTTTAGCGTTATTAAAAAAAAAAATTGGGCATTTTTTGAACTAAATCAACGATCATCGTTTTTTTAAGACAATTGTTTTTGAATTTGGAACCCAAAATTTGATTCATTAAGCTTTTCTCGTTATTGAAACCAAATTTTGGATATTTTTGGAACAAAAATAGCGATCTACGTTTTTTTAGTACAAATTTTTTTTGAATTTGGAACCCAAAATTTGATTCATCATGTTTTTCGAGTTATTGAAACCAAATTTTGGATATTTTTAGAACAAACATCAACGATCAACGTTTATTTAGGACAAAATTTTTCCGAATTTGGAACCCAAAATTTGATTCATCGAACTTTTCGCGTTATTGAAATCAAATTTTGAATATTTTTAGAACAAAAATCAACGATCAACGTTTATTTAGCACAAAATTTGTGTGAATTTAGAACCCAAAATTTGATTTATCGAACTTTTCGCGTTATTGGAACCAATTTTTGGTTCCAATATAAAACCAATTAGGTTACTTTTTTGTACAAAAATTAGAACCAAAAAGTTCTTGACTAGATTAGACAAACTTGATTAGTCTAGACAGATTTAGTTACACTATTATAGATATTTGACTAAACTAGATAAGACTTATCTAAACTGACAAGATTAGACTAGTACAATAAAACTAGTCTATATTAAACCACCCAATAGACTAGACAGTATTTATCTGATCTGTTTATCTAGATAAAGTCTCATTTGGTTTTGTTTTAGATGGATTATCTATGTGGGTTAAGCCTACATTGACGTTTGGTGAATGTCTGTCACGTGGGTGTAGAAAACACAATCGTTGCAACAACAACAAATGAATCATGAAGAAACAAAGTCGCAAAACACCAGTTATCTAGGCTAGATAACTGCCAGGCTAGATAATGAAACGCGTCTAGATTACTACAAACAGTTCCAGGCGCAATGCATCATTGACTCGACCGCAGCAAAAAAATAATTTATCTGTGATAGAGTGGTTATCTATATAGATTTTGGTTGTTTTTTTAGTGAAAGTGAGAAAGTGGAAATCTTGCTGCACGTTTCACACGCGTCAGGATTGGCCGCTTTCACTTTCACCCAACTCTAATTAACAAATAAAAATCACCTCCAATTTTCTATCTAGACTAAGACCTAATCTAGATAGCATTCGCAGTAAGGATTGTTAGTTTGGATATAAAAAACTGGGTTTAAGCCGACGCAATTCTATACAGATTTAAATTTTTTTAATTCTGAAGTTATCTAATAGATAACGGTTAGAGTTATCTGGATTATTCACAGTGATAGATAACATTAGCAATACGGCTTGTTAGTTTGCACATCTAAAACTGGGCCAAAGCCGACGTAATTTTAAACAAATTTAGATTTTTTGAATAAGTTATCTAGTAGATAACGATTAGAGTTATCTGGATTATTCAGAGTGACAGATAACATAGGCAATAAGGCTTGTTAGTTTGGACATCAAAAACTGGGCCGAAGCCGACGAAATTTTATACAGATTTAGTTGAATACGTTATCTAGCAGATAATTATTAGAGTTATCTGGATTATGCAGAGTGACATATATCATAGGCTAGTTAGTTTGGACATCAAAACCTGGGCCTAAGCCGGCGCAATTCAATACAGATTTAGTTGAATACGTTATCTAGCAGATAACGATTACAGTAATCTAGATTATTCAGAGTGACAGACAACATGGACTACTTAGTTTGGACATCAAAAACTGGGCCTAGGCCGACGCAATTCTATACAGATTTAGTTGAATAAGCTATCTAGCAGATAACGATTAGAGTTATCTGGATTGTTCAGAGTGACAGATAACATAGGCTAGTTAGTTTGGACATCAAAAACTGGGCCTAAATAGACGCAATTTAAACAGATTTAGTTGAATACGTTATCTAGCAGATAAGGATTACAGTCATCTGGATTATACAGAGTGACAGATAACAATGGCATTAAGACTTTTTAATTTGGACATCAAAAACTGGGCCTGAGCCGACGCAATTATAAACAGATTTAGTTGAATAAGGTATCTAGCAGATAACGATTATTCAGACTGACAGATAAGATAGGATAGTTAGTTTGGACATCAGAAATTTGGTTTAAGCCGACGCAATTCTATACAGGTTTAGATTTTTTTAATAACTTATCTAGTAGATAATGATTAGAGTAGTCTAGATTATTCAGAGTGACAGATAACATTGGCACTAAGGCTTTTTAGTTTGGACATCAAAAATTGCGCCTAAGCCGACGCAATTTTAAACAGATTTAGTTGAATAAGATATCTAGCAGATAACGATTAGAGTTATCTGGATTATTGAGAATGACATATAACATTGGCAATAAGGCTTGTTAGTTTGGACATTAAAAACTGGGCGTGAGCCGACGCAATTCTATACAGATTTAGTTGAATACGTTATCTAGCAGATAACGATTACAGTTATCTGGATTATTCAGAGTGACAGATAACATTGGCAATAAGGCTTGTTAGTTTGGACATAAAAAACTGGGCGTAGGGCGACGAAATTTTAAACAGATTTAGTTGAATAAGTTATCTAGCAGATAGTTATCTGGATTATTCAGAATGATAGATTAGGGATTGTTAGTTTGGATATTGAGAACACTGGGTATAAGCTGACGCAATTCTACAAAAATTTACCTGAATAAGTTGTCTATTAGATAACATTTGAGTTATCTAGATTATTTAGAATGTAGCTTGAAATTACGGTTTGAAACTTGGTAATTTATCTAGAATATTATCTGTCGGAGGTTAACAAGAATCTATAGATACACATCAATCTAATATCTAGCAGATAATCATCGCGAAAATATTTAAAATTATCTAGATTTTCGAAAAAAAAAATTGTTAGTTCATTTAAGATTGTCTGTAACTTTGAAACTACTTACTGGATTTCAACAAAAATCTATAAAGATACACTTCAATGTATTATCTAGCAGATAATGATCGCAAAAATAACTAAAGTTATCTAGATTTTCCGGACCGAGGCTTGAAAATGGAGTTCCGAGAAAAAACTTGTTAGTTCACTTAAGATTATCTATAACTTTGAAACTACTTGCTGGATTTTAACAAGAATCTATAAATATACACTTCAATCTATTATCTAGCAGATAATGATCGCAAAAATAATTAAAGTTATCTAGATTTTCCAGACTGAGGCTTGAAATTGGAGTTTAAAAAAAAAATCTTGATTGTTAATTTAAGATTATCTATAACTTTAAAACTACTCGCTGGATTTCAACAAAAATCTTTAAAGATACACTTTAATGTATTATCTAGCAGATAATGATCGCAAAAATATTTAAAGTTATCTAGATTTTCCGGACTGAGGCTTGAAAATGGTAGTCCGAGAAAAAACTTGTTAGTTCAATTAAGATTATCTATAACTTTGAAACTACTCGCTGGATTTTAACAAAAATCTATAAAGATACACTTCAATGTGTTATCTAGCAGATAATGATCGCAAAAATAATTAAAGTTATCTAGATTTTACAGACTGAGGCTTGAAATTGGAGTTTTAAAAAAAATTTGATTGTTCATTTCAGATTATCTATAACTTTGAAACTACTCGCTGGATTTCAACAAAAATCTATAAAGATACACTTCAATGTATTATCTAGCAGATAATGATTGCAAAAATAATTAAAGTTATCTAGATTTTCCGGACTGAGGCTTGAAAATGGAGTTCCGAGAAAAAACTTGTTTTTTCACTTAAGATTATCTATAACTTTGAAACTAATTGCTGGATTTTAACCAAAATCTATAAAAATACACCTCAATGTATTATCTGGCAGATATTGATCGCAAAAATAATTAAAGTTATCTTGATTTTACAGACTGAGGCTTGAAATTGGAGTTTAAAAAAAAAATCTTGATTGTTCATTTAAGATTATCTATAACTTTAAAACTACTCGCTGGATTGCAACAAAAATCTATAAAGATACACTTGAATGTATTATCTAGCAGATAATGATCGCAAAAATAATAAAAGTTATCTAGATTTTCCGGACTGAGGCTTGAAAATGGAGTTCCGAGAAAAAACTTGTTAGTTCAATTAAGATTATCTATAACTTTAAAACTACTCGCTGGATTGCAACAAAAATCTATAAAGATACACTTCAATGTATTATCTAGCAGATAATGATCGCAAAAATAATTAAAGTTATCTAGATTTTCCAGACTGAGGCTTGAACATGAAGTTTCGAAGAAAACTGGATAGTTCATTTAAGATTATCTATAACTTTGAAACTACTCGCTGGATTTCAACAAAAATCTATAAAGATACACTTCAAGGTATAATCTAGCAGATAATGATCGCAAAAATAATTAAAGTTATCTAGATTTTCTGGACTGAGGCTTGAAAATGGAGTTCCGAGAAAAAACTTGTTAGTTCACTTAAGATTATCTATAACTTTGAAACTAATCGCTGGATTTTAACAAAAATCTATAAAGATACACTTAGTTGTGTTATCTAATAGATAATAATCGCAAAAATAAATAAAGTTATGTAGATTTTAGAGACTAAAGCTTGAAAATTGTAGCTTTGTAATAATCTTGGGAGTTCATCTAAGATTATCTATATCTTTAGAACAGCTCACTGGATTTTAACAATAATCAATATAGATACACTTCAGTGTGTTATCTAGCAGATAATGATCTAAAAACAAATCAGAGTTTCGAAAAAAAACTTGTTAGTTCAATTAAGATTATCTATAACTTTGAAACTACTCGCTGGATTTTAACAAAAATTTATAAAGATACACATCAATGTATTATCTAGTAGATAATGATCGCAAAAATATTTAAAGTTATCTAGATTTTCCAGACTGAGGCTTGAAATTGGAGTTTAAAAAAAAAATCTTGATTGTTAATTTAAGATTATCTATAACTTTGAAACTACTCGCTGGATTTCAACAAAAATCTACAAAGATACACTTCAATGTATTATCTAGTAGATAATGATAGCAAAAATAATTAAAGTTATCTAGATTTTCCAGACTGAGGCTTGAAATTGGAGTTTAAAAAAAAAATCTTGATTGTTAATTTAAGATTATCTATAACTTTGAAGCTACTCGCTGGATTTCAACAAAAATCTATAAGGATACACTTCAATGCATTATCTAGCAGAGATTTATCGAAAAAATAATTAAAGTTATCTAGATTTTCCAGACCGAGGCTTGAACATGAAGTTTCGAAGAAAACTGGATAGTTCATTTAAGATTATCTATAACATTGAAACTACTCGCTGGATTTCAACAAAAATCTATGAAGATACACTTCAATGTATTATCTAGCAGATAATGATCGCAAAAAGAATTAAAGTTATCTAGATTTTCCGGACTGAGGCTTGAAAATGGAGTTCCGAGAAAAAACTTGTTAGTTCACTTAAGATTATCTATAACTTTGAAACTAATCGCTGGATTTTAACAAAAATCTATAAAGATACACTTAGATGTGTTATCTAATAGACAATAATCGCGAAAATAAATAAAACTATCTAGATTTTAGAGACTAAAGCTTGAAAATTGTAGCTTTGTAATAATCTTGGGAGTTCATCTAAGATTATCTATATCTTTAGAACAGCTCACTGGATTTTAACAATAATCAATATAGATACACGTCAGTGTGTTATCTAGCAGGTAATGATCTAAAAACAAATCAAAGTTTCGAAAAAAAAATTTAAGTTCATTTAAGATTATCTGTAACTTTGAAACCACTAGCTGGATTTTAACAAAAATCTATAAAGATACACTTCAATGTATTATCTAGCAGATATTGATCGCAAAAATAATTATTAAAAGTAATCTAGATTTTCCCGACTAAGAAATTTGGAAGTTTATCTAAGATTATCTATATCTTTGGAACTATACGCAGGATATTAAAAATCTATATAGATATACATCAATGTGTTATCTAGCCTATAATAACCTTTTAAACTTATCGATTTTTTTTTAAACTGCGGCACGAAAATTAAATTTTCTGAAGATCTATATCTTTGGAACTACTTGCGGGATATTAACAAAAATGTACACAGATATTCGTCAATGTGTTATCTAGCAGACAGTGACAAAACTTATCTAGATATTTTTAGGCAGACTTGAAAATTGGTTTTTCCTCAGAAGCTTGCGAGTTTATCTTGATATCTCTGGAACTACTTGGTGAATATTAAATGTGTTATCTACCAGATAATAGCTTTCAAAGCAGTCTAACTTATCTAAAGTTTGACGAAGCTTCAAAAATTTATTCCTTGATTGTTATCTATAACTTCGAAACTGCTGGTTCAAATTCTAGAAAAATCTACATAGATACACTTACGGACAGTATCTACCAGATAACAGCTTTACCGAGGCTGAAACCAATCTGGCTGTTTCGTAATGCTTCGTCGATTAACGAGTTTATCTTGATATCTCTTAAACTACTTTGTGGATATTAAATGTGTTATCTACCAAATAATACCTTTCGAAGCAGTCTAATTTATCTAAAGTTTGACGAAGCTTCAAAAACTTGTCCCTTGATTGTTATCTATAACTTCGAAACTGCTCGTCCAAATTCCAGAAAAAACTACATAGATACACTTACGGACAGTATCTACCAGATAACAGCGATTGAAACCAATCTTGGTGTTTCAAAATCCGTCGTCGATTAATCTCAATTGGAATGAATTTCTGGAATCTCGTTCGATCGAATTGTTTGCGAGATATTCGAGGCCGATGTCGTTGCTCTTGGTCGGGATTTTTCGAGATATTTCAGCGAGCAGGAGCCAGAACAAAAGAAACACGCGAAACCGGAAGAATTAACGGAATTTAAAACCAACTCCGCAATTTCATCTATATCTAGATAAATAGATAAGCTACATCGAAAACAAAGGCATGCAAGTATAGTTAACTTAATTATCTATGATTTATCTATCTTTAGAAATTTTGATAAACTGTCTAGTTTTAGCACAATTATCTATAATGTAAAAATATTTTATTAAAACGTAAAAAATCTATATTTAGATAAATAGATGCTCAAGATAGATAACGAAGGTTTGTAATTATAGATAAGTTATCTATCTGCGTCAATTTTAATAAACCTAGTTTTTATCTATCGGCAACAAAAATAAAACATTGTCGTTATCTACATTTTCAGGTGTAACTAGAAAACCGCTTGAGATAGATACATGCAATTTGGAATAGATACAGACTTCAGTTATCTACTAGATATCAGAGTTTGTTTTTCAAGGATGGGTTTATTTATTGTAAAAATCAAGCTTTATCTAAATAAACTATTTAAATTCTAGATAAACTACATAGATTCTAGATAACTGTGTGTTAAGCAAGAATTCTATTGTTTTGTGTTGCAAAAATTTCGAAACAAAATTTTCAATCGCAAAAATTTATTAAAAGCGATTTTCGCCGCGCCGCGGTCGATTGCGGCGCGGATTTCGCGAGTCGATGCACGTGGCGAACGCACCTTGAAGCCGTTTTCTATATTCGCTCGAAAAAAACTTTTGCTATCATTCGCAACGACCAGCAAATTCACAACAAAAACTTTCCACAGAAATATCTCGGAAACGACGCGACTTACAACCGAAAATAGATTAATTTCCAAGGTTTCAAGGTCGTTATCTGGTAGAAAACACATTTAAATGTATCTATATCGATTTTTTAAATTATCTAGAGAGTAGTTTTAAAGATAATCTAGATAAACTCCAGAAAATTCGCAACGAAAAGTTTCCACAAGAATATCTCGGAGAAGCCGGGACTTACAACCGAAACAATTATATTATCTGGTAGGTAACATCTTAAAGAGTATCCACACCAAATTTTATGTATATCCGGCTCGTAGTTTCAAAGATATAGATAATGATCTAGATAAACTACCGAGTTTCTCAGGAAAAATTTAGATTCATTTCCATGTTGTCAAGGTCGTTATCTCGTAAAAAACACATTTAAACGTATCTATATAGGTTCTTGGCAATTATCTAGAGAGTAGTTTTAAAGATAATCTAGATAATCTCCAGAAAATTCGCAACGAAAAATTCCAAAAGAATATCTTGGAGATGCCGCGACATACCACAGAAACAATTATGTTATCTGCTAGATAACATCTTGAAGAGTATCTACACCAATTTTCATGCATATCCGCCCGGTAGTTCCAAAGATATAGATAATGATCTAGATAAACTACCGCGTTTCTCAAGAAACGACTCAGTTTGAAAAATATAGATTAATTTCTATGTTTTCAAGGTCGTTATCTGGTATATAACACATTTAAACGTATCTATATAGATTTTTGCAATTATCTGGAGAGTAGTTTTAAAGATAAACTTCAGAAAATTTGCAGCGAAAAGTTTCCACAAGAATATCTCCGAGATGCCGCGACTTACAACCGAAACAATTATGTTATCTGGTAGATAACATCTTGAAGGTTATCTACACCAAAGTTCATGGATATCCGCCAGATAGTTTCAAAGATATAGATCATTATCTAGATAAACTACCCAGTTTCTCAAGAAACAACTAAGATTGGAAAATCTAGATTAATTTCTAGGTTTTCAAGGCCGTTATCTGGTAGATAACACATTTAAACGTTTCTATATAGATTTTTGGAATTATCTAGAGAGTAGTTTTAAAGATAATCTAGATAAACGACCAGAAAATTCGCAGCGAAAAGTTTCCACATGAATATCGCGGAAATGCCGCGACTTACAACCGAAGCAAATATGTTATCTGGTAGATAACATCTTAAAGAGTATCTACACCAAATTTCATAGATATCCTCCAGGTAGTTTCAAAGATATAGATAATGATCTAGATAAACTACCGCGTTTCTCAAGAAACGACTCAGTTTGAAAAATCTAGATTAATTTCTATGTTTTCAAGGTCGTTATCTGGTATATAACACATTTAAACGTATCTATATAGATTTTTGCAATTATCTGGAGAGTAGTTTTAAAAATAAACTCCAGAAAATTCCCAGCGAAAAGTTTCCACAAGAATATCTCGGAGATGCCACGACTTACAACCGAAACAATTTTGTTATCTGGTAGATAACAACTTGAAGAGTATCTACACCAAATTTCATGCATATCCGCCCTGTAGTTTCAAAGATATAGATAATGATCTAGATAAACTACCGACTTTCTCAAGAAACAACTGTTTGAAAAATCTAGATTAATTTCAAGGTTTTCAAGGCCGTTATCTGATAGATAACACATTTAAACGTATCTATATAGATTTTTGCAATTATCTAGACAGCAGTTCTAAAGATAAACTCCGGAAAATTCGCAGCGAAAAGTTTCAACAAGAATATGGTGGAAATGCCGCGACTTACATCCGAAACAATTATGTTATCTGGTAGATAACATCTTGAAGAGTATCTACACCAAATTTCATGCATATCCGCCCGGTAGTTTCAAAGATATAGAAAATAATCAACATAAACTGATGAGTTTCTCAAGAAACAAATAAGTTTGAAAAATCTAGATTAATTTCCATGTTTTCAAGGTCATTTTCTGCTAGACAACACATTTAAACGTATCTATATAGATTCTTGCAGTTATCTAGAGAGTAGTTTTAAAGAAAAACTACAGAAAATTCGCAGCGAAAAGTTTCTACAAGAATATCTCGGAAATGCCGCGACTTACAACCGAAACAATTATGTTATCTGGCAGATAACATCTTGAAGAGTATCTACACCAAATTTCATGGATATCCGACAGGTAGTTTCATAGATATAGATAATGATCTAGATAAACTACCGACATTCTCAAGAAACAACTAAGTTTGAAAAATCTAGATTAAATTCCATGTTTTCAAGGTCGTTATCTGGTAGAAAACACATTTATACGTATCTATATAGATTTTTGCAATTATCTAGACAGTAGTTTTAAAGATAAACTCCAGAAAATTCGCAGCGAAAAGTTTCCACAAGAATATCTCGGAAATGCCGCGACTTACAACCGAAACAAATATGTTATCTGGCAGATAACATCTTGAAGAGTATCTACACCAAATTTCATGGATATCCGACAGGTAGTTTCATAGATATAGATAATGATCTAGATAAACTACCGAGTTTCTCAGGAAAAATTTAGATTCATTTCCATGTTGTCAAGGTCGTTTTCTCGTAGAAAACACTTTTAAACGTATCTATATAGGTTCTTGGCAATTATCTAGAGAGTAGTTTTAAAGATAATCTAGATAATCTGCAGAAAATTCGCAACGAAAAATTCCACAAGAATATCTTGGAGATGCCGCGATATACAACAGAAACAATTATGTTATTTGGTAGATAACATCTTGAAGGTTATCTACACCAAAGTTCATGGATATCCGCCATATAGTTTCAAAGATATAGATCAATATCTAGATAAACTACCTAGTTTCTCAAGAAACAACTAAGATTGGAAAATCTAGATTCATTTCAAGGTTTTCAAGGCCGTTATCTGGTAGATAACACATTTAAACGTTTCTAGATAGATTTTTGGAATTATCTAGAGAGTAGTTTTGAAGATAATCTAGATAAACGACCATAAAATTCCCAACGAAAAGTTTCCACAAGAATATCTAGGAGATGCCGCGACTTACAACCGAAACAATTGTGTTTTCTGGTAGATAACATATTGAAGAGTATCTACACCAAATTTCATACATATCCGCCAGGTAGTTTCAAAGATATAGATAATGATCTAGATAAACTATCGAGTTTCAAGTTTGAAAAATCTAGATTGATTTCCATGTTTTCAAGGACGTTATCTGGTAGAAAACACATTTAAAAGTATCTATATAGACTCTTGCAATTATCTAGAGAGTGGTTTTAAAGATAAACTCCAGAAAATTCGCAGCGAAAAGTTTCCACAAGAATATCTCGGAGATGATGATGACGACTTGACAGATGATGACTTACAACCGAAACAATTATGTTATCTGGTAGATAACATCTTGAAGAGTATCTACACCAAATGTCATGGATATGCGCAAAGTAGTTTAAAAGATATAGATAATGATCTAGATAAACTACCGAGTTTCTCAAGAAACAACCAAGTTTGAAAAATCTAGATTATTTTCCATGTAGTTATCTGGTACAACAACACATATAAACGTATCTATATAGATTTTTGCAATTATCTAGAGAGTAGTTTTAAAGGTAATCTAGATAAACTTAGTTTCAAAATCTAGATTAATTTCCATGTTTTGATGATCGTTATGTGGTAGAAAACACATTTAAACGTATCTATATAGATTCTTGCAATTATCTAGAGAGTTGTTTTAAAAATAAACTCCAGAAAATTCCCAGCGAAAAGTTTCTACAAGAATATCTCGGAGATGACGCGACTTACAACCGAAACAATTTTGTTATCTGGTAGATAACAACTTGAAGAGTATCTACACCAAATGTCATGCATATCCGCTCTGTAGTTTCAAAGATATAGATAATGATCTAGATAAACTACCGACTTTCTCAAGAAACAACTGTTTGCAAAATCTAGATTAATTTCAAGGTTTTCAAGGCCGTTATCTGGTAGATAACACATTTAAACGTATCTATATAGATTTTTGCAATTATCTAGACAGCAGTTCTAAAGATATACTCCAGAAAATTCGCAGCGAC
Organism: Phosphuga atrata; assembly: GCA_944588485.1. NCBI lineage: Eukaryota > Metazoa > Arthropoda > Insecta > Coleoptera > Silphidae > Phosphuga > Phosphuga atrata. The sequence continues at coordinate 351,862 of CALYMW010000455.1, forward strand.
AAGTTTCAACAAGAATATGGTGGAAATGCCGCGACTTACATCCGAAACAAATATGTTATCTGGTAGATAACATCTTGAAGAGTAACTACACCTAATTTCATGGATATCCGCCAGGTAGTTTCCAAGATATAGATAATAATCAACATAAACTGATGAGTTTCTCAAGAAACAAATAAGTTTGAAAAATCTAGATTATTTTACATGTTTTTAAGGTCGTTATCTGGTAGACAACACATTTAAACGTATCTATATAGATTTTTGCAATTATCTAGAAAGTAGTTTTAAAGAAAATCTAGATAAGCTCCAGCAAATTCGCAACGAAAAGTGTCCACTAGAATATCTCGGAAATTCCGCGACTTACAACCGAAACAATTATGTTATCTGGTAGATAACATCTGGAAGAGTATCTACACCAAATTTCGTAGATATCCGCCACGTAGTTTCAAAGATATAGATAATGATCTATATAAACTATCGAGTTTCTCAAGCAACAACTAAGTTTGGAAAATATAGATTAATTTCCATGTTTTCAAGGTCGTTATTTAGTAGATAACACATCTAAACGTATCTCTATAGATTCTTGCAATATCTAGAGAGTAGTTTAAAAGATAAACTCCAGAAAATTCGCAGCGTGAAGTTTCCACAAGAATATCTCGGAAATGCCGCGACTTACAACCGAAACAATTATGTTATCTGGTAGATAATATCTTGAAGAGTATCTACACCAAATTTCATGGATATCCGCCAGGTAGTTTCAATAATATAGATAAAGATCTAGATAACCTGCCGAGTTTCTCAAGAAACAACTAAGTTTGAAAAATCCAGATTAATTTCCATGTTTTCAGGGTCTTTATCTGGTAGATAACACATTTAAACGTATCTATATAGATTTTTGCAATTATCTAGAGAGTAGTTTTACAAAAGTTTCCACAAGAATATTTCGGAAATGCCGCCACTTACAACCCAAACAATTATTTTATCTGGTAGATAACATCTTTAAGAAGATCTACTCCAAATTTCATGGATATCCGCCAGGCAGTTTTAAAGATATAGATAATCTAGAATCTAGATTATCTATATCTAGATTCTAGATAAACTACCGAGTTTCTAAATAAACAACAATTTGCAAGTCTCTATATTATTCTAGATTCTAGATAAGTGTTACAGTTATCTATGGGGTTTTAGATTAAAGAAAATCAAATTTCTCAACATATTAGTCTTAGTTTGAAAAATCTAGATTCATTTATATTTGTTGAAAGTCATTTTCTGGTAGATAACACATTTGAGCGTATCTATGTAGATTTTTGTATATATCTAGCGTGTAGTTTATTTAAGATATAGATAATCTAGATAAACTCACAAATTATTGAAGAAAACGCAATTTCAGTGCGTCGGTTTGAAGAATCTAGATAGGATATGTTGTTTACAAGACGCTTATCTGGTAGATAACACATTTAAGTGTATTTATATAGATTTTAGTTAATATCGAGCGAGTAGTTCCAAAGATTCGGATGATATTCTAGATTGACTCACCAATTTTTAATGAAAAATCTAGATAATCTGAGAGGGGCTAATCCTAAATCTATTAAAAATGTTTGTTTCGCTTTGGAATTTGTTTAATCTCGAGACACAAAGTCGGGAAAAAAACAGAAATTTCTATTTATAAATTGCAAAGTTCTGACGCATCCAGGAAAAACACGCGCGTGAAATTTACAAATTCACACAAAACTGAAATTTCGGGACGGGGACTTAAGATTCTTCAATCACCGCAATCCGATTGGTCAATTCATTAGCTTACATGATATTTCTAAACCTGATTGGTCAAAATCCAATTTGCTTCCGGTCATTGATGAAACAGCAACCAATCGAATTTGCGCTTTAATGAAATGCTGTTTAACGCATGGATTTCATTGGGCGAATTTGAAACGAGCGCTCAAAAGCTGACGCTGCGGTTGGTTCAAATTAAATTGAGCCGAATTTAACTGTAAATAACGTGCGAATTTGAAACGAGCGCTGAAAAGCTGACGCCGCGATTGGCTCGAATTAAATTGAGCCGAATTTAACTGTAAATATTGTTTTTCGCCAAGGCTATCGACCGAAAAATCGTGCAGATTTGTCCGTTTGCCAGAAACGAAAATTCGCATCGCGCGCCTTTGTTTTCAGGCTAATTTTAAAATCAATTACGTAACTATCGGTTACTCGCACTGCGATTCCGTTTTTTTTGCATCGGACGGTCGATAGCCTTTAGAATATAAACAAAGATTTGCTATTGTTTTTTTTTACTTACGTATTAACGCCATCAATCTACACCTATGCGTAACTCTCGTGAACTGTCGATCCAATATTTAGCGGTGGTGGCATTAATACGTAAGTACCGTTTTTTTTAAGTTTCGGGCGGATTTTCAAAATTTTAAAACTGCCGTGTGCTAGATAATATCTTGTGGAGCGTCCATGTCAATTTTTATGTAGATAGTCTACATAGATAATTAGTTATTGGAAAAATTGTAGATACACGATTTGTAAAATCTGTAATTTTCAGCACGTCATATCATAACATGACATCATAACATGTTTTTGTTAATATCTAGAATCTAGATATTATCTAGATGTTATCTGCAGTGTTTTTTGCAGTGTCTATTTTAATCTAGATTCTAGATAAGTGTTACAGTTATCTAGAAACTAGGAGTTATCTATGGGGTTTTAGATTAAACAAAATCAAATTACTCAACAAAATATAGGTGATAGAGATAATGTAGATTATAGATAATATAGATTCAAGCACATTGACAAGCACGTCAATCATAACTTTCTTTTGTTAATATCTAGATGTTATCTATACGAAAAGTGTTTTTTTGCAGTGTCTATTTTGATCCAGATTCTAGATAAGTGTTACAGTTATCTAGAACCTAGGAGTTATCTATGGGGTGTTAGATTAAACAAAATAAAATTTCTCAACAAAATTTAGGTTATAGAAATATTGTAGATTATAGATAATATAGATTATAGATACTTTAGATTCAAGCACATTGACAAGCACCTCAATCATAACCTTTTTTTGTTAATATCTAGATGTTATCTATACATAAAGTCTTTTTTGCAGCGACTATTTTGATCTAGATTCTAGATAAGTGTTACAGTAATCTAGAACCTAGGAGTTATCTATGAGATGTTAGATTAAACAAAATTAAATTTCTCAACAAAATATAGGTGATAGAGATAATGTAGATTATAGATAATATAGATTCAAGCACATTGACAAGCACGGCAATCATAACCTTTTTTTGTTAATATCTAGATGTTATCTATACAGAAAGTGTTTTTTACAGCGTCTATTTGGATCTAGATTATAGATAAGTGTTACAGTTATCTTGAACCTAGGAGTTTTCTCTGGGGTATTAGATTAAACGAAATCAAATTTCGCAACAAAATATAGGTGATAGAGATAATGTAGATTATATATAATATAGATTATAGATAATACAGATTATCGATAATATATATTATACATAATATATATTATAGATAATATAGATTATAGATAATATATATTATAGATATTAGATAATTTAGATTATAATAGATAATATATATTATATATAATATAGATTATAAATAATATATATTATAGATAATTTAGATTATAATAGATAATATATATTATAGATTATATAGATTATAGATAATTTAGATTATAATAGATAATATATATATATATATATATATATATATATATATATATATATATATATATATATATTATAATAGGTAAATAGATTCAGATAGTCAGTATACAATAAAGTGTTGAAGGAGAAAGTTTTATTATCGGATTGAACCTGATTACTATAACCTGATTAAATCTAATTGATACCTGAACAAACCTGATAGTTATCTGATAAAACCTGATTAAACCTGTATATTATCTGATTAAACCTGATTATTAGCTGATCAAACCGGATTATTAACTGATCAAACCTGATTATTAGCAGATCAAACCTGTTTATTAGCTGATTAAACCTGATTACTACCTGTTTCAACCTGTTATTACAAAAAATACAATATGATGAGTAGAAATGTTAAACGAAGACTTATTGATGCTCAAAAAGCTATTCGTAAAAAGTCACTCGCTATTAAATTGAATAGAACCGAAGAAGATGAACTGCTAAATAAAACTTATAAACCTCTAATCGAACCTTTGAAAAATTTAATAGCCACATCACAAAAACCGCAATTACAAAATATTTCAAATATTAAACATGAGATTCCTAAATTATCCTCATCCAAAAACGAGCAACCACAACAGGAAAATGATGATAGAGTTATTAAAGCTGGAGCTAAACGTAAAGCAACTAATTTCATACAAAAACCTAAACCTAAGCGAGTAGATTTTTTATCAGGCGAACAGGAAATTTCATATGAAAATATACCTCAAGATGATGGTGCAGATGAAAATGTATTTGAAAGTGATCGACACATGTATTAAACGTTCATCGAAGATATAAACCCACAAGCTATAGAGTCTTATTTAGAAGCTTATGCTCCTCTACCGAGACAATATGTAGAAATGTTAATAACAGATGGAAAGGATGAACTTGATATACAAACGGGTATTAATATCAACCTATATACTGATAAATGGACCATTGGAAAATCAAATGTCGAGATCATCGGAAAAGATTTACAAATAGAAGGTATTAAATACATCGGTACCCCAGGTCTTTATGAATTACTTTTCAAGAAAAAGCCTATTGATTATAATGATAATGACAAACGCAATTATAAAGATATTTTGAAAAGAACCAATGTGCTGCGGAGAAATTACGATCCAAATTCACAGATTCAAGGAACTAAAACATATAAATATAGAAACATAATTAAACCACTTTTTGAAAAGGCCGCTCCTCGAATACATTCCTGGTCAGGTTCCTCCCCATCTGGAAGGGGGCTGTTTGATTCATCTTTGAATATTCAAAAGAATAATATACCTAGAGTACAATTTCGGTACTGGGATAGCCTTGAAGAGTTAGTAGACCGTTTGTGTCTTTTACACGCATCTAAGAGTGCTGGAAATACTTCCCATCAGAATGAAATTGTAGCCATTGAAGAGGAATTACTAGAGGCTAATATAATAGAGTGAATCGCGTATTCATAGTTCAAATCAATGATGAGTGTCGACAAGTTTGGTGTTGAATACTGCTTTACTCCGTTTGAAGCTGAAATGAACCGAATGCTGCAACTAGTCCAATCACCTTTATCGATATCTATAGAATTGTTTACCTGGCGACCGAATGATGAGAATTACTACTATTTGTGTAATTTTATCCAATTATCACAACATGAAAAGTTGAAGCATTGGTATAACAAACACGTGAGGGAAATATTCTGCGCTAAAATCTCCGAGGATGATATAATGCTGTGTTTAAAATTGAACATAAAAATTATTAATTGTGGCGTGGATGCTGGTCTGTTGATGAGATTCTAAAATCTCCCTTCTACTGGGATAACACACGCTACTGGATAAACAATGCTGAATCATTAGCGTGGGGACATTATCGTATAACTAATTGTGATAATAGAGAATAAATTTTTATTGATTAAATTTTATCTTTTTATGCCCTCCAAATCTTCCTTTGAAAAAAAAAAAATTAAAGTAAAGATTAAATTGTTTTCTCTGTGGTTCTCTAATCGATAATACATCCTTTCGTGTTCAGTCTGAAAACGTATAAAGTGGGCGAAAAGAAAAAAAATCGTAATTCATATATAAAATTTATTAACAGCTGCAGGAAAAAACTTTAAACAAATATCAATTACCATTTTCTTAATTATTACTTATCTTAACTTTAAACAATTATCATTATCAAATTGTTTTCAAACTTTAAACAAATAAAATAAGTGATTATTTACACGAGGAAAAACTTTAAACATATATTAAAAGTGATTATTATGATTAATTACAATATATGAATTAAATTCTTGTTTTAAGATGATTCTCTGATTAAGCAATGCAACCATGCCAAAGTATTTATACCGTCAGGACAAATGTAACGTTTATCATCGTGAGGGATGAGAGCAATCTTTGTTTGCCGCATAGTTGAAACTTCATGTTTATCAGATTTAAAGAGCTTTTGCTCAACTGTTGTTTCTTTGTTTTGTTGCAAACATTCTAAATAATCGTCAAACGTGATGTTGTTTTTCACAATGTGCCTCTTCACACCTTTCGCTTTCTTAACCGTATCAATTCCATCTACACGTTCAGCAAACATCTTTGCGCGCACTCCTACCATTTCTGTCATCACCTTACCGGAGTTTTCATCTTTGATCATACCCAAGACTTTCTTATTTAAACGTGGGATGCCATAGATATTGTTATCAGGATAGTCGCTAGTATCATAATAATTTTGAACATCACATCGAAATACCTCATATATGTCGGGGTTTCCACTTCGTATATGAGCGAATCGGTGTCGGTGTAGCAGACTCGCGCCCTATCACCAAACCTAGTTCTCATATACAAGTAGTGGAACTCGTATAGTTTTAATTCTGATATGTCTAATATGCACATACCCACATAAATTGGTTTATTAAAGTAAACTTCACCAATTTGAATACATTTTTCTCAAAATCGTTCAACGCGTTCGTACGCAATTTAGTATTCAAATCAATATAAGATTTAAGCCACGCTGACTGATTAAATTTTAAAACGCCATGAATGTTTTCTAATTTTAAACCGTTTTCTAACGCTTGCTGCAAGTTGCGATAGTGTATAACATATCGTTCCTTATTGTATAAGGTAGCCAATAATTTTGTTTCACGAGATTTTGGTGGCGTGAGGTGTTCAGGACAAAATGGGAGATCGTTATGCGGATTGTGTATGGAATCAGGGTACTCTAGGTCAACCTCTAAAATGTATCCTTGAGGATTGTCTGCAGGTACATTAAAATTTATGTTACTTAAATCACCCTCTATCCACTCAAAACCGCCATACGGAAGGTGTTGTCACATCGCCCAGCCGTACTGGTTATTGATGTCATCATGCATTAAGTATATTGACGGTTTTTCAGCATCATATTTCGGCATGTACTTATTGTTAGCTGCTGAATACCTCTTAGAACATTGGCTCAGCCCACCTCGAATACCTCTCTCGATAAACATTACCATAACAATATTGCCAAGTAATTCAAGATTGGCTTGCACATGTTTCAGCATACAATCCCAAGTGTACCCGGGTAAGGTGAAATAGTGTGCTGGATCCAAGCCATAGGTTTTCAAACAGCTCGCGCGTTTTAAACAAAACTAAAGTTTCGGAATACTGGGCGTTTAACATAGCTCGTAAAAATTGGTCAGAATTCGCAAATTAGCAATAATTGTTTAAAATAATTAACATTTCTTAAAACTAGATTAAATTATCTACAAAATGATATATTACCTAATGAAATTGCGTCGAAATTAACGGAGATATAAGCTAAACTAAACTTTCAGAATAGTGGACGTTTAACACAGTTTGTATAAATTGGTGAAAATTCGCATATTAGCAATATATGTTTAAAATAATTAACATTTCTTAAAACTAGATTAAATTATCTACAAAATGATATATTACCTAATGAAATTGCGTCAGAACTAACGGAGATATAAGCTAGGCAAAACTAAACTTTCAGAATCGTGAGCGTCTAACATAGTTCGTAAAAATTTCTCAGAATTCGCAAATTAGCAATAATTGTTAAAACTAATTAACTTTTCTTAAAATTAGATTAAATTATCTACAACATGAGATATTACCTAATGAAATTGCTTTGGAATTAACGGAGATATAACCTAAGCAAAACTAAAGTTTCAGAATAGTGGGCGTTTAACATAGTACGTAAATATTGATCAAAATTCGCAAATTAGCAATAATTGTATAAAATAATACTTTTTTAAAAAACTAGATTAAATTATCTACAAAATGAGACATTACACGTTATGATTGAGTTGAAACTAACTGAGATACACGCTAAACAAAACTAATAACTGCGAGAATCCATCGTCGCCCGGTCGAAATCCTACAACAAACAAGAAAGTCTCTAGTTTTCCGCAAATAACTTGCAGTAATAGACTTGCAGCTAAGTAGTTAACTTGGAATCGAGGGAATGAAGTTTAGCTTCAATTTGATGTGAAACTTCAACTTTAGCGTCGAAGAACTTTGGCTTGAAGGCGTCGACTCCAGCAGCGACAACATCCATGCACGCATTTAGAATCAAGTTCGTTTTTGGTCGATAGCTTAAGACCTGTCCACTTGCTGAAATGTATTTAACGTTTTATTAAACTAGATTAAATTGTCTTTAATTTGATGCGAAGCTCACCGTCAACTTCAACATCGAGGAACTTTGGCTTGAAGGCGCCGAGTCCAAGAGGGATAACATTCAGCACGCATTGGGAATGCAGTTGGTTTTTGGTCGATAGCTTGAAGACTTGTCGACCTACTGAAACGTAGTTAATGTTTTCTTAAACTAGATTAAATTGTCTTTAATTTGATGTGAAACTTCAACTTCAGCGTCGAAGAACTTTGGCTTGAAATAATTGCGATAACATTGAGCACGCATTAGGAATGGAGTTGGTTTTGAGCCCATAGCTTGAAGACTTGTCGACTTGCTGGAAAGCACTTAACGTTTTCTTAAACTAGATTAAATTGTCCTTAAATTGATGTGAAACTCACCGTCAACTTCAACATCAGCGTCGAAGAACTTTGGCTTGAAAGCGCCGAGTCCAACAGGCACGCATTAGAAATAAAGTTGGTTTTTGGTTGATAGCTTGAAGACTTGTCGACTTGCTGGAAAACAGTTAACATTTTCTTAAACTAGATTAAATTGTCTTTAATTAGATATGAAATTCATTCAACTTTTCATTCAATTAGATATTCAGTCAACTTCAACTTAAGCGTCGAGCTACTTTTGGTGGAAAGGGCAGAATCCAACAGCGATAACATTGAGCACCATTGGGAATGTAGTTGGTTTTTGGCCGATAGCTTGAAGATTTGTAGACTTGCTGGAATGCAGTTAATGTATTCTTAAACTAGATTAAATTGTCTTTAAATTGATGTGAAACTCACCGTCAACTTCAACTTCAGCGTCGAGGAACTTTGACTTGAAAGCGCCGACTCCAACAGAAACTACTTCCATGTACGCATTACGACTGAAGTTCGTTATTTATCAATAATTTACTTAAGCTTAATATTTTCATAGACTAATTCACCCTCAATTTGATCCTAAACACGTTGTTGTAATTCATCGAGAAAGGCCATATATTGAAGGCTTTTCTCCAAAATGGAAATAATCACCGGACGTTTTGCAATTCCACCACTGTCGCAACTAGCTGTAACTACCGCGAGTCTTCTTCTTTCAACGATAATTTAAAAACTAGGTAACTTACACGCAGGCTTGAACTAGTGTTTAAAACTAGATGAAATTACCTTTAAATTTTTTAAATTACGTTTTAATTTATGTTATAAATCACGTTTAGATGTTGGTGATAATGATGCAAGAAGGGATAGAATTGAAACCAAAAACCCCCGGTTTGTTCGAAATGAAACTGTAATAGCTATAATTTGTTGTTTTTCCTCTCATAATCAGGACAAAACATAATAATAATATATCTTAACATCAAGTACATACATATATATATATAATCTTTGTATTTTTTGTTGTTGTGGGTTTTATTTATTTTAGTCTAAATTAAATATAAGCAAGTAAAATTACAACGAACCCTAAATACCCAGTGCACTATACATACGATATATTGCGAAAGAAAAGATTTGTTTGTGGTTGAGAAATCACATACAAATTGTTTTTTTTTTTTTAATGGTTTAAATTGTGTTTTTGAGGGATTTTTTGATGTTGTACGGATGGGTACGAACCTACCTCGGCGTCCACCTTCCGCACCACCGTCAACCGCGGGTACAGATTCTCCAGGCCCCCTGGCGGCAGCGAGCTGCACCCCGTCGTAAACTGCAAGAACGCCTTCCTCTCCTCCGGCGACATTTACACCAGCACGCTCACAAACCGCAAGAAACCAGGACTAAAAAACAAAAATGAACATTTATAATAAAAAAAAAATTATAACTTGTTCTTAAAACTTAACTCAAAGTTATTAAATCCCAGTTTAACCCCTTGACTACAATGTCAAGGGGTTAATATACACACATATGTGTTAATATACACACATATGTGTTAATATACACACATATGTCATAATGTATATGAACACTTCAAAGCGCATTTTATTCGTATGTCACGGAGTTAAGACTTGCTCAATCCAAATTTGAAGACTAGAACGATTTATCTCAAACCATTCTCGTGTTCAATCAAAAAAAATCAAAAGATATTTTTGACAAAAATTGGATATTAAACAATAATTCCAAAACCTGCCCGAACATTCTCGTTCTGCTTCTTTAGAATAACCTTAGACGCTTCCATATTTGAGAATTGAGAATTTGAGGACCCAAATTTGAGAATTAGAAGGTCGTAACTCAAACCGTCTTCAAGATATCACCCAGTAAAGTTACAGAAAATATGTTACTTTTCAAAAATTTCAGTTAATGTCGAAAAACTTTTAAACCGGAAGTAGCAAAGTGACTTTCGGACTATAATCACATAGATTAAGGGTTGCTGAATTAAAATTCGAAAACTAGAACATCCTTCCTTAAAAGGCTCCAAAGTTATCAAGGGTTAAAGTTTTCAAACATTACTTTTTGATGCGTAATATTAAAACCGGAAGTGCAAAAGTAGTTTCCCGCTGTAATTTCGCGGATTAAATGTCGCTGAAACCAAATTCGAAAACTAGACGGCTGCTCCTTAAAGGGCTCCTAAGGCAAAGACGGGAAAAACATTACGCGATTTTGCTGTACAATTCTGGAACCGGAAGTAAGTAATTGATTTCCAGTCTGTGATATCGTAGATTAAAAATCGCTGAATGCAAATTCGAAAACTGGAATGTCGTTCCTTAAAGGGCTCCAAAGTTATCATGGATTAAAGTTTTCGAAAAAATACGTTTCTTTTTAATGCACGATTTTAAAACCGGAAGTGAAAAAGTGTTTTCCGATTTGTGGTCCCATAGATTAAGGGTTGCCGATTCCAAATTGGAAAACTAGAATATCGTTCCTTAAAGCGCTCCAAAGTTATCGAGAACTAAATTTCTAAAGGTTCGAAAAAACGGTACAAGCAGTGGGTTTTTGGTGTACGATTTTGAAACCGGAAGTATAAAAGTAATTTCCGGTTTGTGATCTCGTGGATTAGGGGTTGCTGAATATAAATTCGAAAACAAGAATGTCGTTCCTTAAAGGGCTCCAAAGTTATCAAAGAACAAAGTTTTCAAAAAAGAACAAACATTACTTTTTTATGCATAATTTTAAAACCGGAAGTGGGAAAGTGATTTCCGCTTCGTAATTTCGCGGATTAAATGTCGCTGAAACCAGATTCGAAAACTAGACAGCCGATCCTTAAAGGGCTCCTAAGGCTAAGACAGGAAAAACTTTACGGGATATTGCACGATTTTAAAACCGGAAGTGAAAAAGTGTTTACCGGTTTGTGGTCCCATGGATTAAGGGTTGCCGATTCCAAATTCGAAAACTAGAATATCGTTCCTTAAAGCGCTCCAAAGTTATCACGAACTGAAATTCTAAACCTTCGAAAAACGGGACAAGCAATGGGTTTTTTATGTACAATTTTGGAACCGGAAGTATAAAAGTCATTTCCGGTTTGTGATCTCGTGGATTAGGGGTTGCTGAATATAAATTCGAAAACTAAAATGTCGTTCCTTAAAGGGCTCCAAAGTTATCAACGAACAAAGTTTTAAAAAAAGAACAAACATTACTTTTTGATGTGTAATTTTAAAACCGGAAGTGAACAAGTGGTTTCCGATTCGAAATTTCGCGGATAAAATGTCGCTGAAACCAGAATCGAAAACTAGACAGCCGCTCCTTAAAGGTCTCCTAGGCAAAAACGAGAAAAACATTACGGGATTTTGATGTACAATTCTGGAACCGGAAGTAAACAAGTGATTTCCAGTTTGTAATATCATAGATTAAAGGTCGCTGAGTTCTCTGGAGCTTGCACGTCTAGGAAAATACCACACAGCGTCGGCAAAAATGTTCTCGATGGCCAACTTCAACAAGAAATGATTGTAAAAAGTTTTGGGTAAATATTAATAGGACCTAGATGCTGCAAATTATAGTTTTTGAAAACTGGATTATCAATTTTGATCAAAATTGGTACACAGATTGTTAAAATTGTTATAAATGGCACGTGCCATCACCTCCAGAACGTTCTCTGGAGCTTTCTCGTCAAGAAGGATACGACACAGAGCCGGCAAAAATGTTCTTGGTGTATAACTACAATAAGAAATGATTGATAAAAGTTTTGGATAAATTTTAATAGGACCTAGGTGCTGGAAATTATATCAATTTTATGTGTTTTGAAAACTGGAGTAGCAATTTTGATCAAAATTGGAACACAGATTTTTAAAATTGTTATAAAAGGCGAGTGCCCTCAACTCCAGAACGTTCTCTGGAGCTTGCTCGTCAAGGAAGATACGACACAGCGCCGGCAAAAATGTTCTTGGTGGACAATTACAACAAGAAATGATTGTTAAAAGTTTTGGACAAATTTTAAAAGGACCTAGGTGCTGTAAATTATGTTTTTTTGAAAACTGACGAATCAATTTTGATCAAAATTAGCACAGATTGTTAAAATTGTTATAAATGGCGCGTGCCATCACCTCCAGAACGTTCTCTGGAGCCTGCTCGTCAAGGAAGATACGAAACAGTACCGGCAAAAATTTTCTTGGTAGACAACTACAACAAGACATGATTGATAAAAGTTTTGGACAAATTTTAATAGGACCTAGGTGCTGGAAATTATATCGAAATTTTGTTTTTTGAAAACTAGGGTATCAATTTTGATCAAAATTGGCACACTGGTTGTCAAAATTGTTATAATTGGCGCGTGCCGTCTCCTCCAGAACGTTCTCTGAAACTTGGTCGTCAAGAAGGATACGACACAGCGCCGGCAAAAATGTTCTTGGTGGATAACTACAATAAGAAATGATTGATAAAAGTTTTGGACAAATTCTAATAGGACCTAGGTGCTGGTAATTATATCAATGCTATGTTTTTTGAAAACTGGAGTAGCAATTTTGATCAAAATTGGAACACAGATTGTAAAATTTTTTATAAAAGGCGAGTGCCGTCAACTCCAGAACGTTCTCTGGAGCTTGCTCGTCAAGGAAGATACGACACAGCGCCGGCAAAAATGTTCTTGGTGGCCAACCACAACAAGAAATGATTGTTAAAATTTTGGGCATATTTTAATAGGACCTAGGTGCTGGAAATTATGTTTTTTTAAAACTGGCGTAGTAATTTTGATCAAAATAAGCACACAGATTGTTAAAATTGTTAAAAATGGTGCGTGCCGTCACCTCCAGAACGTTCTCTGGAGCTTACTCGTCAAGGAAGATACGACACAGAGCTGGCAAAAATGTTCTCGGTGGACAACTACAACAAGACGTGATTGTTAAAAGTTTTGGGCAAATTTTAATAGGACCTAGGTGCTGGAAATTATATCGAAATTACGTTTTTTGAAAACTGGAGTATCAATTTTGATCAAAATTGGCACACGGATAAACGGAGTTGTTATAAACGGTGTGGCTAAATTTGAATGGAATCCAATGGAAAATATTGTGTAACTAAAGTTTTGCTGACAAATTGTCAAATATTTTGAGAACTAGCGTATCGAGTTTCATAAACTTTGGCAGAAATACTAATAAGACTGTTTGATTGATTGATGTTGAGATAATCGTTGATTGTTGAGAAATTTGATTTTGGACCAATTTTGGCCAACACCTAGGTTTTAGGTTTCTGGTTGGAATTGGATAAAATTTGGTAGGGAGAATCTGTGGTTGGGTGTTAATGTTCGTAGTAAATTTTGCGACAATTGCTTTTGTAGTTTCTCGGCAATTTAAGTTTTTCAAAATATCAAATGTTGGAAATGTTTTTGCAAAATTTGAAGGACATACAATGAGTCGAAGTTTCTCGGCAATTTGAGTTTTTCAAAATATCAAATGTTGAAAATGTTTTTGCAAAATTTGAAGGAGGTGCAATGAGCCAAATATCCCAAACAAATCAAAATTTCGAAAAATATTTTTAAAACCAACGGATCAAATTTAACCAAATTTGGCGCAATTCTTCTCAAAACTATAACAAACAACCTTCCCAAATTTAAACCAAATCCAACGAACCAATTTGAAAATATAAAGTTTCGAAAATACTAAATCCTAAATTTCAAATAAAACAACCCCTAAATCTCGCAGAAAATTCAAATCAACCCCAAATAATTTTCCATCAAACCCAAAATGAATTTACCATAAGACAAGCCTTAAACTAAACGTTTTTTAATATAATTTTTGTTCGTTTAATAAAATTATATATTCCACCCCCAGTCCGTCCCCTTTCCATGGAGGTCGAGGTGGTGTCGTGCGTGTTGGAAACAATCAATATCGCGACAGCAAAATAAATAATTGATCGCAAGAAAATAATGTCTTAACGAAATCGATAACAAACATTAAAAGAATTTCTATAATTTTGCTATAATTTTTGAACGACTGACAATTTTGCAAAAAATCTTTCCTCAAAGTATTCCAAAAACATCCCTTAAAACAAACTAGAAAGAAAATTTCAAAAAAATCGTTTACTTTAACTCCCATCCTATTTTGGACCATGAACGCCTTGGACCACCTTTTCGTGCACAACTTTTGAACCACTCGAGATTTTTGCAAAAATCTTCATTCCTCAAAACAACTCCAAAAAGAAGTTTCTACCTCAATCTAATTCCCAAAAAATATTTCCTCTTACCTTTCAAAGCATCTGTCGACGTTGTCGGACATGAGCAATAGCATGCAGAGTTGCTCGAGGGCTATGAGCTGCATGTCCTTTTTGTCCCCCAAGCCGCTTCTCAGCCATTCCAGCAGCGTTTCTGGATCTGGCTCAGTCATCTAAAAAAAAAATATAGCAAAAATTGAGCAAAAGTTTTGGGCGTAAGAGCACAGAGCACAATGAGGAACCTTTTTAGGTTTGGTATTGAGATAATCGCCTATTGTTGAAAAATTTGAATTTTGGACCAATTTTGGCCAATTAAATTAATTTACCTAGGTTACTCTATTAGGGTATCTGGTTGAAATTGGATAAAATTCGGCGCAAGACATAGGAAACTTTGTTCCGGAAAGTTTGATATTGAGATAATCGTTGATTGTTGAGAAATTTGAATTTGGACCAATTTTAGCCAATACCTAGGTTTTAGGTTTCTGGTTGAAATTGGATAAAATTCGGCGGAAGACACAGGAATCTTTGTTCCGGAAAGTTTGATGTTGAGATAATCGTTGATTGTTGAGAAATTTGGTTTTAGACCAATTTTGGCAAACACCTAGGTTTTAGGTTTCTGGCTGAAATTGGATAAAATTTGGTAGGAATTATCTGTGGTTGGGTGTTAATGTTTGTAGCAAATTTTGCGAAAATTGCGTTTATAGTTTCGCGGCAATTTAAGTTTTTCTGAACGAAATTTTGTAAACTTACTCTTGTTCATGTTCCGTAATTTCTTAAACATTTTTTGGACTGTAAAAACACATAAATTTTGAACATATTTTGCCAAAAAAGAAAATGGAAATGTTCTGACAAATCTGTCAAACAAAACAAATGACAGAGAGAGAGAAACCAACGACAGTCTTACCAACTTCTCGTCCAAAATTTGAAGCACAAATTTTGGGGTTTTCTAAAAACCGTAAAACTTTAAAAGCTTTTAAGGTTTAATCTTTGAAACAAAATTAGGATTTAAAAAATGCAATTGTCACCTTCCGCCTGACACTCCTCCACCCTCCGTCCGCCTCATCTTCAAAGATCCTCCTCCTCACCCAGGCCCCAGAATCGTCCTCCCTCCTCATCATCCTGGCCATCCTCATCTCCAACGCGATCCTCATGCTCATCTCGCGATTGATCAAATTATTCTCCTCCTCCTGGTTCCGTTGCTTCGTCAAGGCGTTGTCCTGGTTGCGCCAAGGATCGTACTCAAACAGATCGAAATCCCCGGAGGAGTAGGAACCGGAATCGGGGCTTCCACCCCGGAAAAGGGTTCGATTAGGATCTAAATTAAGGACTAAATTAGGAAACGTTGGGTTTTCCCTCCGCAAGTTGGGTAGTGGTTGTTTGGGATCGCGAGGTCTTGGCTCTAGCGACGGGTCGGAAGCGACCGCGAAGCTAGAGCGCTGCTGAAAATTCTGGTCCGAAACCTTCGATTCCTCTTTTTCCGCGTCGTAATTGTCGTCCGAATGCTGTCTATAGTAGTGAACCTCAAAATCGCGAATGTTGGGCACGTTCAATGGGATGATGACGGGACTTCTAGGCGGAAAAGTCAGGTTTGAATCGTTTTCGGGGGACATAGGTGAAAACTCAACAATCTCGGAAATAGAAACGCTTGAACTCATCTGAGAGCTGGTATGAAAGCTAAGTGAACCCGAGTCAACACCTGAGTCCATCAATGACGTCCAATGGCTAAACTCCGACGAATTCGAAGCCGCATAATTGTGATCGTCGGATCCCCTCCAAGGTGAACGTGCACTGCAATTCGAGTTCACAATACTTGGACTTCGTATCGTCTGACTGGTACATTCGCGTGAGGTTCCTTGTGCCATTGGATTGCATGGACAAGGCCTCATAAACTGAGAATCGAAAGGTTCGAGCAAAACGTTATTACTACCTCTCATACAGGAACAAACCTCAGAATTACGAACCGTGTGATAGAATGCAGGCAGGGGCAACTCGAGGGGTTCGCGAGGTACGGTTCTTCTCCCACCCCGAACGACGTGCTCGAAGCAGTCGCTGTAAATGGATTTTTTTGGAACTTCCTTAGAAGCATCTCCTTGCTCGCTTGGAGGTTCCAGGGGTATCTCCCTAATTTGTAATCGGGGTGCTGGTATAGGCAAGGGCTGTGATATAATTCTCTGGGGTTCGTGATAACAAGTTGGTCTAGTTTGGGGGGAGTATACAGGTACAACCCGTTGGATTCTGGGCGAAACAGGGGTTTCACCAAGGACCAAATTAATGGTTCATTCAAAGAATTAGTTAAGGTGAACTGGGGGGGTCTAACAAGGTTTTCTGCCAAACTGTGCGAGGATTTTGCGCGGGGAACAGAGTCGAACTGCTGAGGTCTAACTCCAGGTTGAGCTGAACCGCTCGCCGTGCTTTGTGGTCTAGGGACCAAAGGTCTGGACCTAAAAAGATTCTCCCCAAAAACCAAATTCAGAGGCTCACCGGGAGGTGCGGTGAAAAAACGACGCGAGGTTCGGCCTGATCTAACATAGTTTCCCAGTGGGGGCGGCGGTGCCGTGTAGAAACTATTTGGGGTTGCAGTTTTTGGGGTTTCGACGAGACATTGAGGTCGCAAAACGAGCGGATTAACAGGACAAGTTCTTCGTGGTTTAGTATCTTTAATGAAAATGACGAGCGGAGGTACAGACGGCACAGTGTAGAAGCTGTTTTGTTGAGGTTCGACGACGATTTCGTCTTGCATCACGAGATTAATCGAGGGGTAACAGTAAGACGTATGCGGGGTTCTCGCTTGGGAATCGTAGATGAGCTGTTCATCGCGCAGCAGTATTAGGGGCTCAATTGGGGTCTCCGCGGTATAAATAAAGTCTTGGGGTCGTTCCTTTATCACAATCACCCGATTAGTCGAGGGTTCGGAATAGAAACTGTTGGTTGGGTTCGGTTGGAAAGTGTAATTGAGTCCACCTGCCTGCCAAACTACCGGTGGGGGGTACGTATTTGGGGTTCTTGTTCGGGGTATGTTTTTGAACTGTTGAGGTTCAATGGGGCTTTTGGGTAACTCTGGTAACAAATTGGGGTTATCGGTTCTGTATGGGGTTGTTGGTACGAGGTTATCGGATCTATTTGGGGTTGTTGGTACGAGGTTCTCGGATCTATTTGGGGCTATTGGTACCAAGTTATCAGATCTATTTGGGGTTGTTGGTACGAGGTTCTCGGATCTATTTGGGGTTGTTGATACGAGATTATCGCCCCTATTTGGGGTTGTTGGTACGAGGTTATCGTATCTATCTGGGGTTGTTGGTTTAAGGTTATTGGATCTATTTGGGGTTGTTGGTACATGGTTATTGGATCTATTTGGGGTTGTTGGTACGAGGTTATCACCCCTATTTGAGGTTGTTGGTATGAGGTTATCGGACCTATTTGGGGTTGTTGGTATGAGTTTATCGGATCTATTTGGGGTTGTTGCTACGAGGTTATCGGATCTATTTGGGGTTGTTTGTATGGGATCCATCGGAGTGGAGGTGTAAGGTACAAAAGGGGAGGTGTAGTAGGGTTGGAAAGGGGTTGTGTAGATATTGTTGGTTTGTGTCGAAGTGGTAAAGAAGGAGGTGCAAGACGGTTGGGGGTTCATTGGTACTAAACCTGGGGGCGGTGGTCGGCGAAGCTCACTCTTGTAAGGTGGTTGCGCTAAGCCTGGGGTCGGAGCTCGGTGAAGCTGACTGTTGCAAGACGGTTGAGGGTTCGTTGGCACGAGGTTGTCCATGAAGTTGGTTAGCTGGCGGGCGTGGAGGTTCCAGCTTTGGTGGTTTGCCTCGTGTGATTGGGCTTCTGGGCTCGCCGGGCGAAAGTCGTCGATGGTCAGGGGGAGGTTGTTGAGCAAGTCGGTGATGTCTTGGTCGTCCGACGTCTGAGGGGCGAATTCGTTGAATTTCGTTCGGAAATTCGGGAGCAAACTTTTACTCTTGCACTCGCAACGCTGGTCGAGAACAAAAAGGCGGAGAGAAGCGCTTCTGACACCCGCCACAATAATACCAACTGTAAATCTGGGGGAATTTCGACGAACAGTAATTTTTTCCAAACGAAAATTTAAGGCAAATTCCTCCACATTTCTTATAGCAAAATTTTCGAAACCTACACCTAAGCCTTCCAATACAAAATTTTGACCAAAACGTAATCAAAAAACGTATAAAAAACAAAACTAAGATCTTAATTTTTGTCGGAAAAGATCCTTAACCATTTTTAACACTTTTACACCTTTTCTTTAACAAAATTTTTTGAAAACTCTTCCAAATTCCAGCAATATTTCCAAATTTCGTTTTGGGATCTAGGGAAAGTTTCAGTTTGCATATTGGTACCACAATTATCGATCTGTCGGAACTACCAACATAATTTTGGTGAATAAGCAAATGTTTCTCTTTCGTTGTTTTTTGGGTTGGTAGTGTTGTTGGAAAGTTCTTTTTGGCGTCCAAATTTTGTGGCGGTGTTATCGAAGGTGAGATTACGAGCAATTTTCGTCGATTTGAGAGCCAAAATTTGGGTTTAAAGTGTTTTGGGCGTTTTTGGTACAAAATTTTGATGCAATATTTGATTTTTCTGCACGAAAATTTTTGTAAAAAAACAATGTTTTTAGGTTATGATTTTGAGGATTTGGGACGCCAATTAAATTGATGGAATATTGAAAAGATTTTTGGACCCAATGAATATTTTTCTACATCAAAATTTGGAATCTAATGGTGAATATTTGGAGAATTTTGTGGAACACCTAAAATGGGTTAAAGTTTCCTAAATCCCTCGTATTGTAACTAAACTTTGAATATTTTTTTTGCAACAAAATTCGAATCCAAAGGTTATTTTTCGCTAAATTTTGGACATTTTTGTAGATTTGGAGCTCACAATATAGACCATTGTCTGTCAGTTAAGTGTATGGATAATTTTAGCGCATCTGTCAAATTTTAAAGGCGGGAATATGAAAGTTTCGGGCAAATATTAAGGTTATACGTCAAAAAGTTCGGGCAATTTTGACTATAACATGGCGGAAATTGACGCATGTGCACAAAAAATTTCAACTATGAAAAGGTCTATTGGCTGAAAATTTGGATTCTCAATGTTTTTATCGTTTTTGGACTCAAATTTTCCATATTTTTAGCCCCAAAATGGGATCAGAAGTACGTTTTTCGAAACAAATTTGAAAAATGTTTAGTCCAAAAATTGGGATCAAAAGTACGTTTTTGGAAACAAATTTGAAAAAATTTTTAAAAACGTTTTTGAAATTTTTTGGAAATTTCGAACTTTGTATTATTGGAACTGAAATTGGTTGAGATTTTTGTTTCATGAAATGTTTCTCGCCTTTTGGAACAAAATTTTAGATATTTTTGGATTAGGTAATGATTTGTAAATGTTTATGGATTTGGACCACAAAATTGACACGAAATTTAGATTCTTGAAGTTTTTCTCGATTTTGGAACCCAATTTTGGAAATCTCTAGCTCAAAGATTAGGCTGTAAGGGTCTTTTTAGGTCAAAATTTGGGAATATAGAACCCAAAATCATTTTGTCACCTAATTATGGATATTTTTAGCATAAAAAGTGCGATGAAAATGACATTTTAAAGTAAAAATTTACAAATCTGTATGGCTTTGGAACCCAGGATTGGGCGAAAATTGTAAGTTTTTCTCAGTTTGGAATAAAATTTTTAGCAAAAAAAGCGACCAGAAAGTTTTTTTTAGGTCAAAATTTGGAAATTTTTGAAGATTTGGAACCCAAAATTTGCTAAAAAAACTATATCGTCTTTTCAACTAAATGTTGGATGTTTTTAGGATAACATTTACTATCACAAGGATCTTATTAGATAAATCTTTAACTCCAAAATTAAGTTCTAAGAGTATTTTTGGGTAAAAATTTGAGAATTTTTGTGAATATGGAACCCAAAATCGTTTTTGTAACTAAATTATTGTTATTTTTAGCACAAATATTGCGGTTAAAATGACATTTTTTGATACAAATTTGGAAATGTTTTTGGCTTTGGAACCCAAAATTGGCCGAAAATTTATTTTCAAGAAGTTTTTCTCAGTTTGGAATAATATTTTAGATAGTTTTAGCAAAAAAAGCGACTAGAAGTTTTAGGTCAAAATTTGGAAATTTTTGAAGATGGGTTCCAAATCTTTCAACTTCAATTCAACTTTACTTCAACTTTACGTTGTCTTTTAAACCAAATTTTGGATGTTTTTTGCACAAAATTTGCTATCACAACGATCTTATTAGGTAAATTTTTATCACGAAAATTAGGTTGTAAGGGTATTTTTAGGTAAACATTTGAGAATTTTTGTGAATATAGTTGAGTACTATATAATCGTTTTTGTAACGAAATTATGGTTATTTTTAGTACAAAAATTGCGAATAAAATGACATTTTTGGGTAAAAATTTGGATAAGTTTGTGGCTTTGGAACCCAAAATTGGCTGAAAATTTAGTTTCAAGAATTTTTCTCAGTTTGGAATAATATGTTAGATATTTTTAGAAAAAAAAAGCCACCAAAAGTTTTTTTTAGGTCAAAATTTTAAAAATTTTAGGATTTGGAACCCAAAATTTGTTAAAAAAAATTATCGTCTTTTCAACCAAATTTTTGATGTTTTTAGCACAAAAATTGCTATCACCTGGATCTTATTAGGTAAATCTAGAAATTTGGAAAACTTTAGCACGAAAATTAGGTTTAAAGGGTCTTTTCAGTTTCAAATTTTAAAATTTGTTGTAAATAAGGAATCCAAAATCGTTTTTGGAACCAAAGTATGGATATTTTTAGCACAAAAATTGCGATGAAAATGACTTTTTTTAGGTAAAAATTTGCAAATGTTTGTGGCTTTAGAACCAAAAATTTTGCTTCGAGAAATTTTTATAGGTTTGGAATCAAATTGTAGACATTTTTACCTAAAAAACGCGACCAGAAAGTAAAAATTTGGAAATTTTTGTGTATTTTGAACCCAAAACTAGCTAAAAGAAATTCTCGTCTTTGGAACCAAATTTTGGCCGATTTTACCAAAAAATTTGCTATCATAAGGATCTTATTAAGTAAATCTTTGGAAATTTTTAGCTCAAAAATTAGGTTCTAAGGGTATTTTTAGGTAAAAATTTGAATATTTTTGTGAATATGGAAACCAAAAACGTTTTTGGAACCAAATTATGGATATTTCTAGCACAAAGATTGCGATGAAAATGACTTTTTAGATAAAAATTTGCAAATGTTTTTGGCTTTGGAACCCAAAATTGGCTGAAAATCTTGTTTTTCTCGCTTTGGAATCAAATTTTTGGAGATTTTTAGCAAAAAAATGTGACCAAAAAGTTTTTTCTTTATTTCAAACTTTAGAAATTTTATGTGGATTTTGAACCCAAAATTAGCTAAAAAAAATGTATTGTCTTTGGAACCAAAATTTTTGATGTTTTTAGCTCAAAATTTGTCATTAAGGATTTTATTGGGTAAATCTTTAGCACGAAAATTAGGTTCCCTGGGATTTTTTAGGTAACAATTTGAAAATTTTTTAAAATATGGAACCCAAAAAATTGTATTGTAACCAAATTATGGATATATTTAGCACAAAAATTGCGACAAAAATGACTTTTTAGGCACAAATTTGCAAATGTTTGTGGTTTTGGAACCCAAAATTGGCTGAAAATCTTGTTTAGAGACGTTTTTCTCGGTTGATTCCAAATTTTAGATATTTTTAGAAAAAAAAAATACGGTCAGAAAGTTATTTTAGGTCAAAATTTTGAAATTTTTGTGAATTTTGAACCCAAAATTAGCTAAAAAAAATCTTGTCCTTTTGGCTGATTTTAACACAAAATTTGCTATCAGAAGGATCTTATCAAGTAAATCTATGGAAATTTTTAGCACAAAAATTTAGCTCGCAGGGTATTAGGTAGAAATTTTGAGAATTTTTATGAATATATAACCCAAAATCGTTTTGGAACCAAATTATGTATATTTTTAGAAGTTTTTTTTAGGTCAAAATTTTGAAATTTTTGAGTATTTGGAACCCAAAATTTGTTAAAAAAAACTTTATATCGTCTTTTCAACCAAATTTTGGATGTTTTTAGCACAAATTTGCCATCACACGGCTCTTATTAGGTAAATCTTTAACACCGAAATTAGGTTCTAAGGGTATTTTTTTACCCTTGTAAAGATTTTGTATGTTTTCCGTACAAAATGTTTTTAGCATGTTGTTTTTAGGATGTTTTTAGCACAAAATTTGCTATCACTAAGGATCTTATTAGGTAAATCTTTAGTACGAAAATTTGGTTCTAAGGGTATTTTTAGATAACAAATTTTAGAATTTTTGTGAATATGGAGCCCAAAATCGTTTTTGTAACGAAATCATGGTTATTCTTAGCACAGAAATTTAACATTAAAATGACATTTTTAGATAAAAATTAGGAAATGTTTGTGGCTATGGAATCCAAAATTGGCTGAAAATTTTGTTTAAAGAAATTTTTCTAGCTTTTGAATCAAATTTTAGATATTGTCACCAAAAAAATGCGACCAGGAAGTAAAATTTTTTTAATTTTTGAGGATTTTGAAGCCAAAATTAGTTAGAAAAAAAATCTCGTCTTTGGAACCAAATTTTGGCTGATTTTCCCACAAAATTTGCTATCAGAAGGATCTTATTAAGTAAATCTTTGGAAATTTTCAGCACAAGAATTAGTTTCTAAGGTATTTTTAGGTAAAATTTTGAGAATTTTTGTGAATATGGAACCCAAAATTGTTTTTGGAACCAAATTATGGATATTTTTAGCACAAAAATTGCGATAAAAATTACTTTTTAGGTAAAAATTTGCAAATATATATAGCTTTGGAACCCAAAATAGGCAAAACTATATTTTCAATAGTTTCAAGAAGTTTCTTTTCAGTTTTCAATAATGTTTTAGATATTTTTAGCAAAAAAAAGCTTCCAGAATGTTTTTTTTTTGGGTGAAAATTTGGAAATTTTTGAGGATTTCGAACCCAAAATTTGATAAAAAAACTGTATCTTTTTTTCAACTAAATTTTGGATGTTTTTAGCACAAAATTTTCTATCACAAGGATCTTGTTAGGAAAATCTTTTAAAATTTGGAAATCTTTAAAACGAAAATTAGGTTGCAAGGGTCTTTTTTGGTGAAAATTTGAGAATTTTTGAGAATATGGAATCCGTTTTTGGAACCAAATTATGGATATTTTAAGCACAAAAATTGCGATGAAAATGACTTGTTTATGTACAAATTTGGAAACGTTTGTGACTTTGAAAAACAAAATTGGCTAAAAAATTTGTTTCGAGATGCATTTCTCGGTTTGGAACCAAATTTTAGATATTTTTTTGCAAAAAAAATGCGACCAGAAAGTTTTTTTTTTGTCAAAATTGGGAAATCTTTGAGGATTTGGGTTCCAAAGTCTGCTAAAAAAAACTTTAGCGTCTTTTCGACCAAATTTCGGATGTTTTTAAAGATTTGGAACCCAAAAAATGTCAATTTAAAAAAATTTGGTTCAAAATTTTGGATGTTGTTTGCAGAAAATTTGCGATCAGAAGGTTTATATTAGGTAAATCTTTAGAAATGTATGTGAATTTGGAATCCAAAATTGGCTGAAAATTTTGTTTCTTGGAGTTTTTCTCGTTTTTGGCAACAAATTTAGGATATTTATAAAAATTGGGATCCAAAACACGTTTTTTTTTGTAAGTAAAAATTTTGGGAAAATTTGTATTTGGAACCCAAAATTTGTTAAATATTTTGTTTCGAGAATTTTTTCTCGCTTTGGAATAAAATTTTAGCTATTTTTAGCAAAAAAAATGCAACCAGCAAGTTTTTTTAAGGTCCAAATTTAAATTATTTTGAGGATTTTGAATGTGTCTGGAACCAAAATTTTGGATGTTTTTAGAACAAAATTTGCTATCAGAAGGATCTTATAAGGTAAATCTTTAGCACGTAAATTCGGTTCTAAGGTCTTTTTTAGGTCAAAATTATGGAATTTTTGTGAATATGGAAACCAAAAACGATTTTGTAACCAAATTGTTGATATTTTTATCACAAATATTGCGATGAAAATTTGGAACCCAAAATAGTTTGCGATGGAAATGACATTTTTTGGTAAAAATTTAGAAATGTTTGTGGTTTTGGAACCCAAAATTGACTAAAAATTTTATTTCGAGAAGTTTTTCTCGGTTTGGAATCAATGTTTAGATATTTTTACCAATCAAATGCGACCAGAAAGTTTTTAGGTCAAAATTTGAAAATTTTTGAGGATTCGCAACCCAAAATCAACTAAAAAAAGTGTATCGTCTTTAGAAACAAATTTTAAATATATTTATCGCAAAAATGCGACCAGAAAATTTTGTTTAGGTCAAAATTTGGAAATTTTTGTGAATTTGGAAGCCAAAATTTGCTAAAAATTTTCTCAGTGTTTTTTTCTCGTTTTTGGCAACACATTTAGGTTATTTATAAAAATTGGGATCCAAAACACGTTTTTTTAAATAGAAATTTTGGGAATATTTGTGGATTTGGAACCCAAAATTGGCTGAAAATTTTCATTCATCAAGTTTTAAACGATTTTGGAACCAAATTTTGTATAAAACAAATATAACGATTAACGTTTTTTTAGGACAAAATTTTTGTGGATTTGAAACCCAACATTTGATTCATCAAGTTTTTCTCAAAGTTTTTGTGGATTTGGATATGGAACCCAAAGTCAAATTAAAAAAAAATGTATCGTCTTTGGAACCAAATTTTTGATGTTTTTTGCAGAAAATTTGCGACAAGGTTTTTATTAGGTGAATCATTAGAAATGTTTGTGGATTTGGAACCAAAAATTGTCGGAAAATTTTGTTTCATGGTGTTTTTCTCGTTTTTTGCAATATAAATTTGCATTAATTTTTAGATTTTTAGAACAAAAATATCCAAATTTGGAAATGTTTGTGGCTTTGGTACCCAAACTAGGCTAAAAATTTAGTTTCGAGAAGTTTTTCTCGCTTTGGAATCAATTTTTATATAATTTTACCAAGCAAATGCGACCAGAAAGTTTTTTTTATGTCAAAATTTGGAAATTTTTAGGGATTTGGAACCCAAAATTTGCAAAAAAAAATTGTTTCTTGGTGTTTTCCTATCGGTTCATAGGATCGGAAATTAGGATCCAAAGCACGTTTTTTATGTAAAAAATTTGGGAATATTTGTGAATTTGGAATATTTGTGAATATTGTCTGAAAATTTTCATTCATGAAGTTTTCATCGATTTTGGAACCAAATTTTGTATATTTTTAGAACAAAAATAGCGATCAACGTGTTTTTAGGACAAAATTTTTGCGAATTTGGAACCCAACATTTAATGCATCAAGTTTTTCTCGAAATTTTTGTTGATTTGGAACCCAAAATTGGCTGAAAATTTCCATTCATCTAGTTTTAATCGATTTTGGAACCAAACTTTGAATATTTTTAGCACAAAAATATCCAAATTTAGTAATGTTTGTGGCTTTGGAACCAAATTTTGGATATTTTTAGAACAAAAATAGCGATCAACATTTTTTTAGAACAAAATTTTTGCGAATTTGAAACCCAACATTTGATTCATCAAGTTTTTCTCGAAATTTTTGTGGATTTGGAACCCAAAATTGGCTAAAAATTTTCAATCATCAAGTTTTCATCGATTTTGGAACCAAATTTAGGATATTTTTAAAACAAAAATCAACGATCAACGTTTATTTAGGACAAAAATTTTCTGAATTTGGAACCCAAAATTTGATTCATCGAACTTTTAGCGTTATTAAAAAAAAATTTGGACATTTTTAGAACTAAATCAACGATCATCGTTTTTTTAAGACAATTGTTTTTGAATTTGGAACCCAAAATTTGATTCATCAAGTTTTTCGAGTTATTGAAACCAGATTTTGGATATTTTTAGAACAAACATCAACGATTAACGTTTATTTAGGACAAAATTTTTCCGAATTTGGAACCCAAAATTTGATTCATCGAACTTTTCGCGTTATTGAAACCAAATTTTGAATATTTTTAGAACAAAAATCAACGATCAACGTTTATTTAGCACAAAATTTGTGTGAATTTAGAACCCAAAATTTGATTTATCGAACTTTTCGCGTTATTGGAACCAATTTTTGGTTCCAATATAAATCCAATACAAGGGTTACTTTTTTGTACAAAAATTAGAACCAAAAAGTTCTTGACTAGATTAGACAAACTTGATTAGTCTAGACAGATTTAGTTACACTATTATAGATATTTGACTAAACTAGATAAGACTTATCTAAACTGACAAGATTAGATTAGTACAACAAAACTAGTCTATATTAAACCACCCAATAGACTAGACAGTATTTATCTGATCTGGTTATCTAGATAAAGTCTCATTTGGTTTTGTTTTAGATGGATTATCTATGTGGGTTAAGCCTACATTGACGTTTGGTGAATGTCTGTCACGTGCTCGTGGGTGTAGAAAACACAATCGTTGCAACAACAACAAATGAATCATGAAGAAACAAAGTCGCAAAACACCAGTTATCTAGGCTAGATAACTGCCAGGCTAGATAATGAAACGCGTCTAGATTACTACAAACAGTTCCAGGCGCAATGCATCATTGACTCGACCGCAGCAAAAAAAATAATTTATCTGTGATAGAGTGGTTATCTATATAGATTTTGGTTGTTTTTTTAGTGAAAGTGAGAAAGTGGAAATCTTGCTGCACGTTTCACATGCGTCTGGATTCGCCGCTTTCACTTTCACCCAACTCTAATTAACAAATAAAAATCACCTCCAATTTTCTATTTAGACTAAGGCCTAATCTAGATAGCATTCGCAGTAAGGATTGTTAGTTTGGATATAAAAAACTGGGTTTAAGCCGACGCAATTCTATACAGATTTAGATTTTTTTAATTTTGAAGTTATCTAATAGATAACGGTTAGAGCTATCTGGATTATTCAGAGTGATAGATAACATTAGCAATACGGCTTGTTAGTTTGCACATCTAAAACTGGGCCAAAGCCGACGTAATTCTAAACAAATTTAGATTTTTTGAATAAGTTATCTAGTAGATAACGATTAGAGTTATCTGGATTATTCAGATTGGCAGATAACATAGGCAATAAGGCTTGTTAGTTTGGACATCAAAAACTGGGCCTGACGCAATTCTATACAGATTTACTTGAATAAAGTATCTAGCAGATACCGATTATAGTTATCTGGATTATTCAGAGTGACAGATAACATAGGCAATAAGGCTTTTTAGTTTGGACATCAAAAACTGTGCCGAACCCGACGAACTTTTATACAGATTTAGTTGATTACGTTATCTAGCAGATAATAATTAGAGTTATCTGGATTATGCAGAGTGACAGATATCATAGGCTAGTTAGTTTGGACATCAAAACCTGGGCCTAAGCCGGCGCAATTCAATACAGATTTAGTTGAATACGTTATCAAGCATATAACGATTACAGTAATCTAGATTATTCAGAGTGACAGATAACATGGACTACTTAGTTTGGACATCAAAAACTGGGCCTAAGCCGACGCAATTCTATACAGATTTAGTTGAATAAGCTATCTAGCAGATAACGATTAGAGTTATCTGGATTGTTCAGAGTAACAGATAACATAGGCTAGTTAGTTTGGACATCAAAAACCGGGCCTAAATAGACGCAATTTAAACAGATTTAGTTGAATACGTTATCTAGCAGATAACGATTAGAGTCATCTGGATTATACAGAGTGACAGATAACAATGACATTAAGACTTTAATTTGGACATCAAAAACTGGGCCTGAGCCGACGCAATTATAAACAGATTTAGTTGAATAAGGTATCTAGCAGATAACGATTAGAGATATCTGGATTATTCAGAGTGACAGATAAGATAGGATAGTTAGTTTGGACATCACAAATTAATTTTAAGCCGACGCAATTCTATACAGGTTTAGATTTTTTTAATAACTTATCTAGTAGATAATGATTAGAGTTGTCTAGATTATTCAGAGTGACAGATAACATTGGCAATAAGGCTTTTTAGTTTGGACATCAAAAATTGCGCCTAAGCCGACGCAATTTTAAACAGATTTAGTTGAATAAGATATCTAGCAGATAACGATTAGAGTTATCTGGATTATTGAGAATGACATATAACATTGGCAATAAGGCTTGTTAGTTTGGACATTAAAAACTGGGCGTGAGCCGACGCAATTCTATACAGATTTAGTTGAATACGTTATCTAGCAGATAACGATTACAGTTATCTGGATTATTCAGAGTGACAGATAACATTGGCAATAAGGCTTGTTAGTTTGGACATAAAAAACTGGGCGTAGGGCGACGAAATTTTAAACAGATTTAGTTGAATAAGTTATCTAGCAGATAGTTATCTGGATTATTCAGAATGATAGATTAGGGATTGTTAGTTTGGATATTGAGAACACTGGGTATAAGCTGACGCAATTCTACAAAAATTTACCTGATTAAGTTGTCTATTAGATAACATTTGAGTTATCTAGATTATACAGAATGTAGCTTGAAATTACGGTTTTAAACTTGGTAATTTATCTAGAATATTATCTGTCGGAGGTTAACAAGAATCTATAGATACACATCAATCTAATATCTAGCAGATAATCATCGCGAAAATAATTAAAATTATCTAGATTTTCGAAAAAAAAAATTGTTAGTTCATTTAAGATTGTCTGTAACTTTGAAAGTACTCGTTGGATTTTAACAAAAATCTATAAAGATACACTTCAATGTATTATCTAGCAGATATTGATCGCAAAAATATTTAAAGTTATCTAGATTATCCAGACTGAGGCTTGAAATT
This sequence comes from Phosphuga atrata, assembly GCA_944588485.1. Taxonomy (NCBI): domain Eukaryota; kingdom Metazoa; phylum Arthropoda; class Insecta; order Coleoptera; family Silphidae; genus Phosphuga; species Phosphuga atrata. Next base: position 381,531 of record CALYMW010000455.1, read on the forward strand.
GGAGTTTAAAAAAAAATCATGATTGTTCATTTAAGATTATCTATAACTTTGAAACTACTCACTGGATTTCAACAAAACTGTCTAAAGATACACTTCAATGTATTATCTAGCAGATAATGATCGCAAAAATAACTAAAGTTATCTAGATTTTCCGGACTGAGGCTTGAAAATGGAGTTCCGAGAAAAAACTTGTTAGTTCAATTAAGATTATCTATAACTTTGAAACTACTCGCTGGATTTTAACAAAAATCTATAAAGATACACTTCAATGTATTATATAGCAGATAATGGTCGCAAAAATAATTAAAGTTATCTAGATTTTCCAGACTGAGGCTTGAAAATGGAGTTCCGAGAAAAAACTTGTTAGTTCACTTAATATTATCTATAACTTTGAAACTACTCGCTGGATTTTAACAAAAATCTATAAAGATACACTTCAATGTGTTATCTAGCAGATAATGATCGCAAAAATAATTAAAATTATCTAGATTTTCCAGACTGAGGCTTGAAATTGGAGTTTTAAAAAAAATTTGATTGTACATTTCAGATTATCTATAACTTTGAAACTACTCGCTGGATTTTAACAAAAATCTATAAAGATACACTTTAATGTATTATCTAGCAGATATTGATCGCAAAAATAATTATTAAAAGTAATCTAGATTTTCCCGACTAAGAAATTTGGAAGTTTATCTAAGATTATCTATATCTTTAGAACAGCTCACTGGATTTTAACAATAATCAATATAGATACACGTCAGTGTGTTATCTAGCAGATAATGATCTAAAAACATATTAAAGATTCGAAAAAAAAAATTTAAGTTCATTTAAGATTATCTGTAACTTTGAAACCACTCGCTGGATTTCAACAAAAATCTATAAAGATGCACTTCAATGTATTATCTAGCAGATATTGATCGCAAAAAGAATTAAAGATATCTAGATTTTCCGGACTGAGGCTTGAAAATGGAGTTCTGAGAAAAAACTTGTTTGTTCACTTAAGATTATCTATAACTTTGAAACTAATCGCTGGATTTTAACCAAAATCTATAAAGATACACCTCAATGTATTATCTGGCAGATATTGATCGCAAAAATAATTAAAGTTATCTTGATTTTACAGACTGAGGCTTGAAATTGGAGTTCAAAAAAAAATCCTGATTGTTCATTTAAGATTATCTATAACTTTGGAGCTACTCGCTGGATTTCAACAAAAATCTATAAAGATACACTTCAATGTATAATCTAGCAGATAATGATCGCAAAAATAATTAAAGTTATCTAGATTTTCTGGACTGAAGCTTGAAATGGAGTTCCGAGGAAAAACTTGTTAGTTCAATTAAGATTATCTATAACTTTGAAACTACTCGCTGGATTTTAACAAAAATCTATAAAGATAGACTTCAATGTATTATCTAGCAGATAATGATCGCAACAATAATTAAAGTTATCTAGATTTTCCGGACTGAGGCTTGAAAATGGAGTTCCGAGAAAAAACTTGTTAGTTCAATTTAGATTATCTATAACTTTGAAACTACTCGCTGGATTTTAACAAAAATCTATAAAGATAGATTTCAATGTATTATCTGGCAGATATTGATCGCAAAAATAATTAAAGTTATCTACATTTTCCAGACTGAGGCTTGAAATTGGAGTTTAAAAAAAAAATCTTGATTGTTAATTTTAGATTATCTATAACTTTGAAGCTACTCGCTGGATTTCAACAAAAATCTATAAAGATACACTTCAGTGCATTATCTAGCAGATATTGATCGAAAAAATAATTAAAGTTGTCTAGATTTTCCAGACTGAGGCTTGAACATGAAGTTTCGAAGAAAAGTGGATAGTTCATTTAAGATTATTTATAACTTTAAAACTACTCGCTGGATTTCAACAAAAATCTATAAAGATACACTTCAATGTATAATCTAGCAGATAATGATCGCAACAATAATTAAAGTTATCTAGATTTTCCGGACTGAGGCTTGAAAATGGAGTTCCGAGAAAAAACTTGTTAGTTCACTTAAGATTATCTATAAATTTGAAACTAATCGCTGGATTTTATCAAAAATCTATAAAGATACACTTCAATGTGTTATCTAGCAGATTATTATAGCAAAAAAAATTTAAGTTTTTTAGATATTCCAGACTGAGGCTTGAAATTGGAGTTTTAAAAAAAAATTTATTGTTCATTTCAGATTATCTATAACTTTGAAACTACTTGCTGGATTTCAACAAAAATCTATAAAGATTCTTCTCAATGTATTATCTAGCAGATAATGATCGCAAAAATAATTAAAGTTATCTAGATTTTCCGGACTGAGGCTTGAAACTGGAGTTCCGAGAAAAAACTTGTTAGTTCACTTAAGATTATCTATAAGTTTGAAACTACTCGCTGGATTTTAACAAAAATCTATAAAGATACACTTCAATGTGTTATCTAGCAGATAATGATCGCAAAAATAATTAAAACTATCTAGATTTTCCAGACTGAAGCTTGAAATTGGAGTTTTAAAAAAAATTTGATTGTTCATTTCAGATTATCTATAACTTTGAAACTACTCGCTGGATTTTAACAAAAATCTATAAAGATGCATTTCAATGTATTATCTAGCAGATAATGATCGCAAAAAGAATTAAAGTTATCTAGATTTTCCGGACTGAGGCTTGAAAATGGAGTTCCGAGAAAAAACTTGTTAGTTCACTTAAGATTATCTATAACTTTGAAACTAATCGCTGGATTTTAACAAAAATCTATAAAGATACACTTCAATGTGTTATCTAGCAGATAATGATCGCAAAAATAATTAAAATTATCTAGATTTTCCAGACTGAGGCTTGAAATTGGAGTTTTAAAAAAAATTTGATTGTTCATTTCAGATTATCTATAACTTTGAAACTACTCGCTGGATTTCAACAAAAATCTATAAAGATACACTTCAATGTATTATCTAGCAGATATTGATCGCAAAAATAATAATTAAAAGTAATCTAGATTTTCCCGACTAAGAAATTTGGAAGTTTATCTAAGATTATCTATATCTTTAGAACAGCTCACTGGATTTTAACAATAATCAATATAGATACACGTCAGTGTGTTATCTAGCAGATAATGATCTAAAAACATATTAAAGATTCGAAAAAAAAATTTTAAGTTCATTTAAGATTATCTGTAACTTTGAAACCACTCGCTGGATTTCAACAAAAATCTGTAAAGATGCACTTCAATGTATTATCTAGCAGATATTGATCGCAAAAAGAATTAAAGATATCTAGATTTTCCGGACTGAGGCTTGAAAATGGAGTTCCGAGAAAAAACTTGTTTGTTCACTTAAGATTATCTATAACTTTGAAACTAATCGCTGGATTTTAACCAAAATCTATAAAGATACACCTCAATGTATTATCTGGCAGATATTGATCGCAAAAATAATAAAAGTTATCTTGATTTTACAGACTGAGGCTTGAAATTGGAGTTCAAAAAAAAATCCTGATTGTTCATTTAAGATTATCTATAACTTTGAAGCTACTCGCTGGATTTCAACAAAAATCTATAAAGATACACTTCAATGTATAATCTAGCAGATAATGATCGCAAAAATAATTAAAGTTATCTAGATTTTCTGGACTGAGGCTTGAAAATGGAGTTCCGAGGAAAAACTTGTTAGTTCAATTAAGATTATCTATAACTTTGAAACTACTCGCTGGATTTTAACAAAAATCTATAAAGATAGACTTCAATGTATTATCTAGCAGATAATGATCGCAACAATAATTAAAATTATCTAGATTTTCCGGACTGAGGCTTGAAAATGGAGTTCCGAGAAAAAACTTGTTAGTTCAATTAAGATTATCTATAACTTTGAAACTACTCGCTGGATTTTAACAAAAATCTATAAAGATAGATTTCAATGTATTATCTGGCAGATATTGATCGCAAAAATAATTAAAGTTATCTACATTTTCCAGACTGAGGCTTGAAATTGGAGTTTAAAAAAAAAATCTTGATTGTTAATTTTAGATTATCTATAACTTTGAAGCTACTTGCTGGATTTCAACAAAAATCTATAAAGATACACTTCAGTGCATTATCTAGCAGATATTGATCGAAAAAATAATTAAAGTTGTCTAGATTTTCCAGACTGAGGCTTGAACATGAAGTTTCGAAGAAAAGTGGATAGTTCATTTAAGATTATCTATAACTTTGAAACTACTCGCTGGATTTTAACAAAAATCTATAAAGATAGACTTCAATGTATTATCTAGCAGATAATGATCGCAACAATAATTAAAATTATCTAGATTTTCCGGACTGAGGCTTGAAAATGGAGTTCCGAGAAAAAACTTGTTAGTTCAATTAAGATTATCTATAACTTTGAAACTACTCGCTGGATTTTAACAAAAATCTATAAAGATAGATTTCAATGTATTATCTGGCAGATAGTTTCAAAGATATAGATAATGATCTAGATAAACTATCGAGTTTGAAGTTTGAAAAATCTAGATTGATTTCCATGTTTTCAAGGACGTTATCTGGTAGAAAACACATTTAAAAGTATCTATATAGATTCTTGCAATTATCTAGATAGTGGTTTTAAAGATAAACTCCAGAAAATTCGCAGCGAAAAGTTTCCACAAGAATATCTCGGAGATGATGATGACGACTTGACAGATGATGACTTACAACCGAAACAATTATGTTATCTGGTAGATAACATCTTGAAGAGTATCTACACCAAATGTCATGGATATTTGCAAAGTAGTTTAAAAGATATAGATGATGATCTAGATAAACTACCGAGTTTCTCAAGAAACAACCAAGTTTGAAAAATCTAGATTAATTTCCATGTTTTCAAGGTAGTTATCTGGTACAACAACACATATAAACGTATCTATATAGATTTTTGCAATTATCTAGAGAGTAGTTTTAAAGGTAATCTAGATAAACTTAAAAAAATTCGCAACGAAAAGTTGCCACAAGAATTTCTCGGAAATGCCGCGACTTACAACGGAAACAATTATGTTGTCTGGTAGATAACATCTTGAAGATTAGCTACAGCAAATTTCAAGGATATCCGCCAGCTAGTTTCAAAGATATAGATAATGATCTAGATAGAAATCTAAGTTTTTCAAGAAACAACCAAGTATGAAAAATCTAGATGAATTTCCATGTTTTTAAGATTTTTATCTGGTAGATAACACATTTAAATGTATCTATATTGATTTATGCAATTATCTAGAGAGTAGTTCTAAAGATAAACTCCAGAAAATTCGCAGCGAAAAGTTTCCACAAGAATATCGCGGAAATGCCGCGACTTACAACCGAAGCAAATATGTTATCTGGTAGATAACATCTTAAAGAGTATCTACACCAAATTTCATAGATATCCTCCAGGTAGTTTCAAAGATATAGATAATGATCTAGATAACTACCAACTTTCTCAAGAAACGACTAAGTTTGGAAAATCTAGATTAATTTCCACGTTTTGATGATCGTTATGTGGTAGAAAACACATTTAAACGTATCTATACAGATTCTTGCAATTATCTAGAGAGTAGTTTTAAAAATAAACTCCAGAAAATTCCCAGCGAAAAGTTTCCACAAGAATATCTCGGAGATGACACGACTTACAACCGAAACAATTTTGTTATCTGGTAGATAACATCTTGAAGAGTATCTACACCTAATTTCATGGATATCCGCCAGGAAGTTTCCAAGATATAGATAATAATCAACATAAACTGATGAGTTTCTCAAGAAACAAATAAGTTTGAAAAATCTATATTAATTTCCATGTTTTTAAGGTTATTACCTGCTAGACAACACATTTAAACGTATCTATATAGATTCTTGCAGTTATCTAGAGAGTAGTTTGAAAGAAAAACTCCAGAAAATTCGCAGCGAAAAGTTTCTACAAGAATATCTAGTAAATGCCGCGAATTACAACCGAAACAATTATTTTATCTGGTAGATAACATCTTGAAGAGTGTCTCGCCAAATTTCATAGATATCCGCCAAGTAGTTTCAAAGATATAGATAATGATATAGATAAACTACCGACATTCTCAAGAAACAACTAAGTTTGAAAATTCTAGATTAATTTCCATGTTTTCAAGGTCGTTATCTGGTAGAAAACACATTTACAAGTATCTATATAGATTTTTGCAATTATCTAGACAGTGGTTTTAAAGATAAACTCCAGAAAATTCGCAGCGAAAAGTTTCCACAAGAATATCTCGGAAATGCCGCGAGTTACAACCGAAACAATTATGTTATCTGGCAGATATCATCTTGAAGAGCATCTACACCAAGCTTCATGGATATCCGCCACGTAGTTTCAAAGATATAGATAATGATTTATATAAACTATCGAGTTTCTCAAGCAACAACTAAGTTTGGAAAATATAGATTAATTTCCATGTTTTCAAGGTCGTTATTTAAAAGATAACACATTTAAACGTATCTATATAGATTCTTGCAATTATCTAGAGAGTAGTTTTAAAGATAGACTCACAAGTTTCCACCAAAATATCTCGGAAATGCCGCGACTTACAACCGAAACAATTATGTTATCTGGTAGATAACATCTTGAAGAATATCTCCAGCAGATTTCACATTTATAAGTCAGGTAGTTTTAAAGATATAGATAAAGATCTAGATAAACTACCGAGTTTCTCAAGAAACAACTATGTTTGATAAATCTAGAATAATTTCCATATTTTCAAGGTCGTTACCTGGTAGACAACACATTAACACGTATCTATATAGATTTTTGCAATTATCTAGAAAGTGGTTTTAAAGATAAACTCCAGAAAATTCGCAACGATAAGTTTCCACATAACTATCTCGGAAATTCCGCGACATAGAACCGAAACAATTATGTTATCTGGTAGATAACATCTTGAAGAGTATCTACGCAAAATTTCAAGGATATCCGCCAGGTAGTTTCATAGATATAGATAATGATCTAGATAAACTACCGAGTTTCTCAAGAAACAACCAAGTTTGAAAAATCTAGATTAATTTCCATGTTTTCAAGCTCGTTATCTGGTAGATAACACATATAAACGTATCTACATAGATTTTTTCAATTATCTAGAGAGTAGTTTTAAAGATAAACTCCAGAAAATTCGCAGCGAAAAGTTTACACAAGAATATCTCGGAAATGCCGCGACTTTCATGTGAAATAATTATGTTATCTGGTAGATAACATCTTGAAGAGTATCTACACCAAATTTTATTTATATCCGCCACTTAGCTTAAAAGATATAGATAATGATCTAGATAAACTATCGAGTTTTTCAAGAAACAACTATGTTTGAAAAATCTAGATTAATTTCAATGTTTCCAAGGTTGTTATCTAGTAGACAACACAATTACACGTATTTATATAGATTTTTGCAATTATCTAAAGAGTAGTTTTAAAGATAATCTAGATAAACTCAAAAAAAGGCACACCGAAAATTTTCCACACGAATATCTCGGAGATGCCGCGACTTACAACCGAAACAATTATGTTATCTGGTAGATAACATCTTGGAGAGTATCTACACCAAACTTGATGAATATCCGCTAGGTAGTTTCAAAGATATAGATAATGATCTAGATAAACTACCGAGTTTCTCAAGAAACAACTATGTTTGTAAAATATAGGTTAATTTCAAGGTTTTCTAGGCCGTCATCTGGTAGATAATACATTTAAATGTATCTATATAGATTTTTGTAATTATCTAGAGAGTAGTTTTAAAGAGAATATAGATAAACTCCAGAAAATTAGCAACGAAAAGTTTCCACATGAATATCTCGGAAATGCCGCGGCTTACAACCGAAACTATTGTGTTGTCTGGTAGATAACATCTTGAAGAGTATCTACACCAAATTTCATGGATATCCGCTAGGTAGTTTTAAAGATATAGATAGTTATCTAGATAAACTGGCGAGTTTCTTAAGAAACGACTAAGTTTGGAAAATCTAGATTAATTTCTATGTTTTCAAGGTCGTTATCTGGTAGAAAACACATTTGGACCTATCTATATAGATTTTTGCAATTATCTAGAGAGTAGTTTTAAAGATAATCTAGATAAACTCCAGAAAATTCGCAACGAAAAGTTTCCACAAGAATATCTCGGAAATGCCGCGACTTTCAACTGAAATAATTATGTTATCTGGTAGATAACATCTTGAAGAGTATCTACACCAAATTTCATGGATATCCGCCAGGTAGTTTCAATAATATAGATAATGATCTAGATAACCTGCCGAGTTTCTCAAGAAACAACTAAGTTTGAAAAATCCAGATTAATTTCCATGTTTTCAGGGTCTTTATCTGGTAGATAACACATTTAAACGTATCTATATAGATTTTTGCAATTATCTAGAGAGTAGTTTTACAAAAGTTTCCACAAGAATATTTCGGAAATGCCGCCACTTACAACCCAAACAATTATGTTATCTGGTAGATAACATCTTTAAGAAGATCTACTCCAAATTTCATGGATATCCGCCAGGCAGTTTTAAAGATATAGATAATCTAGAATCTAGATTATCTATATCTAGATTCTAGATAAACTACCGAGTTTCTTAATAAACAACAATTTGCAAGTCTATATTATTCTAGATTCTAGATAAGTGTTACAGTTATCTATGGGGTTTTAGAATAAAGAAAATCAAATTTCTCAACATAATAGTCTTAGTTTGAAAAATCTAGATTCATTTATATTTGTTGAAAGTCATTTTCTGGTAGATAACACATTTGAGCGTATCTATGTAGATTTTTGTATATATCTAGCGTGTAGTTTATTTAAGATATAGATAATCTAGATAAACTCACAAATTATTGAAGAAAACGCAATTTCAGTGCGTCGGTTTGAAGAATCTAGATAGGATATGTTGTTTACAAGACGCTTATCTGGTAGATAACACATTTAAGTGTATTTATATAGATTTTAGTTAATATCGAGCGAGTAGTTCCAAAGATTCGGATGATATTCTAGATTGACTCACCAATTTTTAATGAGAAATCTAGATAATCTGAGAGGGGCTAATCCTAAATCTATTAAAAATGTTTGTTTCGCTTTGGAATTTGTTTAATCTCGAGACACAAAGTCGGGAAAAAACAAAAATTTCTATTTATAAATTGCAAAGTTCTGACGCAGCCAGGAAAAACACGCGCGTGAAATTTACAAATTCACACAAAACTGAAATTTCGGGATGGGGACTTAAGATTCTTCAATCACCGCAATCCGATTGGTCAATTCATTAGCTTACATGAAATTTCTAAACCTGATTGGTCAAAATCCAATTTGCTTCCGGTCATTGATGAAACAGCAACCAATCGAATTTGCGCTTTAATGAAATGCTATTTAACGCATGGATTTCATTGGGCGAATTTGAAACGAGCGCTCAAAAGCTGACGCTGCGGTTGGTTCAAATTAAATTGAGCCGAATTTAACTGTAAATAACGTGCGAATTTGAAACGAGCGCTGAAAAGCTGACGCCGCGATTGGCTCGAATTAAATTGAGCCGAATTTAACTGTAAATATTGTTTTTCGCCAAGGCTATCGACCGAAAAATCGTGCAGATTTGTCCGTTTGCCAGAAACGAAAATTCGCATCGCGCGCCTTTGTTTTCAGGCTAATTTTAAAATCGGTTACGTAACTATCGTTTACTCGCACTGCGATTCCGTTTTTTTTGCATCGGACGGTCGATAGCCTTTAGAATATAAACAAAGATTTGCTATTGTTTTTTTTTACTTACGTATTAACGCCATCAATCTACACCTATGCGTAACTCTCGTGAACTGTCGATCCAATATTTAGCGGTGGTGGCATTAATACGTAAGTACCGTTTTTTTTTAAGTTTCGGGCGGATTTTCAAAATTTTAAAACTGCCGTGTGCTAGATAATATCTTGTGGAGCGTCCATGTCAATTTTTATGTAGATAGTCTACATAGATAATTAGTTATTGGAAAAATTGTAGATACACGATTTGTAAAATCTGTAATTTTCAGCACGTCATATCATAACATGACATCATAACATGTTTTTGTTAATATCTAGAATCTAGATATTATCTAGATGTTATCTGCAGTGTTTTTTGCAGTGTCTATTTTAATCTAGATTCTAGATAAGTGTTACAGTTATCTAGAAACTAGGAGTTATCTATGGGGTTTTAGATTAAACAAAATCAAATTACTCAACAAAATATAGGTGATAGAGATAATGTAGATTATAGATAATATAGATTCAAGCACATTGACAAGCACGTCAATCATAACTTTCTTTTGTTAATATCTAGATGTTATCTATACGAAAAGTGTTTTTTTGCAGTGTCTATTTTGATCCAGATTCTAGATAAGTGTTACAGTTATCTAGAACCTAGGAGTTATCTATGGGGTGTTAGATTAAACAAAATAAAATTTCTCAACAAAATTTAGGTGATAGAAATATTGTAGATTATAGATAACATAGATTATAGATACTTTAGATTCAAGCACATTGACAAGCACCTCAAACATAACCTTTTTTTGTTAATATCTAGATGTTATCTATACATAAAGTCTTTTTTGCAGCGACTATTTTGATCTAGATTCTAGATAAGTGTTACAGTAATCTAGAACCTAGGAGTTATCTATGAGATGTTAGATTAAACAAAATTAAATTTCTCAACAAAATATAGGTGATAGAGATAATGTAGATTATAGATAATATAGATTCAAGCACATTGACAAGCACGGCAATCATAACCTTTTTTTGTGAATATCTAGATGTTATCTATACATAAAGTGTTTTTTACAGCGTCTATTTCGATCTAGATTATAGATAAGTGTTACAGTTATCTTGAACCTAGGAGTTTTCTCTGGGGTATTAGATTAAACGAAATCAAATTTCGCAACAAAATATAGGTGATAGAGATAATGTAGATTATCAGATATATATATATATATATATATATAATTCAGATTATCGATAATATATATTATACATAATATATATTATAGATAATATAGATTATAGATAATATATATTATAGATATTAGATAATTTAGATTATAATAGATAATATATATTATATATAATATAGATTATAAATAATATATATTATAGATAATTTAGATTATAATAGATAATATATATTATAGATTATATAGATTATAGATAATTTAGATTATAATAGATAATATATATATATATATATATATATATATATATATATATATATATATATTATAATAGGTAAATAGATTCAGATAGTCAGTATACAATAAAGTGTTGAAGGAGAAAGTTTTATTATCGGATAGAACCTGATTACTATTACCTGATTAAATCTAATTGATACCTGAACAAACCTGATAGTTATCTAATAAAACCTGATTAAACCTGTATATTATCTGATTAAACCTGATTATTAGCTGATCAAACCGGATTATTAACTGATCAAACCTGATTATTAGCAGATCAAACCTGTTTATTAGCTGATTAAACCTGATTACTACCTGTTTCAACCTGTTATTAAAAAAAATGCAATATGATGACAAAAACAACAAATTATAGCTATTACAGTTTCATTTCGAACAAACCGGGGGTTTTTGGTTCCAATTCTATCCCTTCTTGCATCATTATCACCAAAATCTAAACGTAATTTATAACATAAATTAAAACGTAATTTAAAAAATTTAAAGGTAATTTCATCTAGTTTTAAACACTAGTTCAAGCCTGCGTGTAAGTTACCTAGTTTTTAAATTATCGTTGAAAGAAGAAGACTCGCGGTAGTTACAGCTAGTTGCGACAGTGGTGGAATTGCAAAACGTCCGGTGATTATTTCCATTTTGGAGAAAAGCCTTCAATATATGGCCTTTCTCGATGAATTACAACAACGTGTTTAGGATCAAATTGAGGGTGAATTAGTCTATGAATATATTAAGCTTAAGTAAATTAATGATAAATAACGAACTTCAGTCGTAATGCGTACATGGAAGTAGTTTCTGTTGGAGTCGGCGCTTTCAAGTCAAAGTTCCTCGACGCTGAAGTTGACGGTGAGTTTCACATCAATTTAAAGACAATTTAATCTAGTTTAAGAATACATTAACTGCATTCCAGCAAGTCTACAAATCTTCAAGCTATCAGCCAAAAACCAACTACATTCCCAATGGTGCTCAATGTTATCGCTGTTGGATTCTGCTCTTTCCACCAAAAGTAGCTCGACGCTTAAGTTGAAGTTGACTGAATATCTAATTGAATGAAAAGTTGAATGAATTTCATATCTAATTAAAGACAATTTAATCTAGTTTAAGAAAATGTTAACTGTTTTCCAGCAAGTCGACAAGTCTTCAAGCTATCAACCAAAAACCAACTTTATTTCTAATGCGTGCCTGTTGGACTCGGCGCTTTCAAGCCAAAGTTCTTCGACGCTGATGTTGAAGTTGACGGTGAGTTTCACATCAATTTAAGGACAATTTAATCTAGTTTAAGAAAACGTTAAGTGCTTTCCAGCAAGTCGACAAGTCTTCAAGCTATGGGCTCAAAACCAACTCCATTCCTAATGCGTGCTCAATGTTATCGCAATTATTTCAAGCCAAAGTTCTTCGACGCTGAAGTTGAAGTTTCCGGTAAGTTTCACATCAAATTAAAGACAATTTAATCTAGTTTAAGAAAACATTAACTACGTTTCAGTAGGTCGACAAGTCTTCAAGCTATCGACCAAAAACCAACTGCATTCCCAATGCGTGCTGAATGTTATCGCTCTTGGACTCGGCGCCTTCAAGCCAAAGTTCCTCGATGTTGAAGTTGACGGTGAGCTTCGCATCAAATTAAAGACAATTTAATCTAGTTTAATAAAACGTTAAATACATTTCAGCAAGTGGACAGGTCTTAAGCTATCGACCAAAAACGAACTTGATTCTAAATGCGTGCATGGATGTTGTCGCTGCTGGAGTCGACGCCTTCAAGCCAAAGTTCTTCGACGCTAAAGTTGAAGTTTCACATCAAATTGAAGCTAAACTTCATTCCCTCGATTCCAAGTTAACTACTTAGCTGCAAGTCTATTACTGCAAGTTATTTGCGGAAAACTAGAGACTTTCTTGTTTGTTGTAGGATTTCGACCGGGCGACGATGGATTCTCGCAGTTATTAGTTTTGTTTAGCTTGTATCTCAGTTAGTTTCAACTCAATCATAACGTGTAATGTCTCATTTTGTAGATAATTTAATCTAGTTTTTTAAAAAGTATTATTTTATACAATTATTGCTAATTTGCGAATTTTGATCAATTTTTACGTACTATGTTAAACGCCCACTATTCTGAAACTTTAGTTTTGCTTAGGTTATATCTCCGTTAATTCCAAAGCAATTTCATTAGGTAATATCTCATGTTGTAGATAATTTAATCTAGTTTTAAGAAAAGTTAATTAGTTTTAACAATTATTGCTAATTTGCGAATTCTGAAAAATTTTTACGAACTATGTTAGACGCTCACGATTCTGAAAGTTTAGTTTTGCCTAGCTTATATCTCCGTTAATTCTGACGCAATTTCATTAGGTAATATATCATTTTGTAGATAATTTAATCTAGTTTTAAGAAATGTTAATTATTTTAAACAATTATTGCTAATTTGCGAATTCTGACCAATTTTTACGAGCTATGTTAAACGCCCAGTATTCCGAAACTTTAGTTTTGTTTAAAACGCGCGAGCTGTTTGAAAACCTATGGCTTGGATCCAGCACACTATTTCACCTTTTTTTTTCACCCCGGGTACACTTGGGATTGTATGCTGAAACATGTGCAAGCCAATCTTGAATTACTTGGCAATATTGTTATGGTAATGTTTATCGAGAGAGGTATTCGAGGTGGGCTGAGCCAATGTTCTAAGAGGTATTCAGCAGCTAACAATAAGTACATGCCGAAATATGATGCAGAAAAACCGTCAATATACTTAATGCATGATGACATCAATAACCAGTACGGCTGGGCGATATGACAACACCTTCCGTATGGCGGTTTTGAGTGGATATATATTACATATTATAATCTAAATTATCTATAATCTATATAATCTATAATATATATTATAGATTATATAGATTATAGATAATTTAGATTATAATAGATAATATATATATATATATATATATATATATATATATATATATATATATATATATATATATATATATATATATATATTATAATAGGTAAATAGATTCAGATAGTCAGTATACAATAAAGTGTTGAAGGAGAAAGTTTTATTATCGGATTGAACCTGATTAAATCTAATTGATACCTGAACAAACCTGATAGTTATCTGATAAAACCTGATTAAACCTGTATATTATCTGATTAAACCTGATTATTAGCTGATCAAACCGGATTATTAACTGATCAAACCTGATTATTAGCAGATCAAACCTGTTTATTAGCTGATTAAACCTGATTACTACCTGTTTCAACCTGTTATTAAAAAAAAATACAATATGATGAGTAGAAATGTTAAACGAAGACTTATTGATGCTCAAAAAGCTATTCGTAAAAAGTCACTCGCTATTAAATTGAATTGAACCGAAGAAGATGAACTGCTAAATAAAACTTATAAACCTCTAATCGAACCTTTGAAAAATTTAATAGCCACATCACAAAAACCGCAATTACAAAATATTTCAAATATTAAACATGAGATTCCTAAATTATCCTCATCCAAAAACGAGCAACCACAACAGGAAAATGATGATAGAGTTATTAAAGCTGGAGGTAAACGTAAAGCAACTAATTTCATACAAAAACCTAAACCTAAGCGAGTAGATTTTTTATCAGGCGAACAGGAAATTTCATATGAAAATATACCTCAAGATGATGGTGCAGATGAAAATGTATTTGAAAGTGATCGACACATGTATTAAACGTTCATAGAAGATATAAACCCCCAAGCTATAGAGTCTTATTTAGAAGCTTATGCTCCTCTACCGAGACAATATGTAGAAATGTTAATAACAGATGGAAAGGATGAACTTGATATACAAACGGGTATTAATATCAACCTATATACTGATAAATGGACCATTGGAAAATCAAATGTCGAGATCATCGGAAAAGATTTACAAATAGAAGGTATTAAATACATCGGTACCCCAGGTCTTTATGAATTACTTTTCAAGAAAAAGCCTATTGATTATAATGATCATGACAAACGCAATTATAAAGATATTTTGAAAAGAACCAATGTGCTGCGGAGAAATTACGATCCAAATTCACAGATTCAAGGAACTAGAACATATAAATATAGAAACATAATTAAACCACTTTTTGAAAAGGCCGCTCCTCGAATACATTCCTGGTCAGGTTCCTCCCCATCTGGAAGGGGGCTGTTTGATTCATCTTTGAATATTGAAAAGAATAATATACGTAGAGTACAATATCGGTACTGGGATAGCCTTGAAGAGTTAGTAGACCGTTTGTGTCTTTTACACGCATCTAAGAGTGCTGGAAATACTTCCCATCAGAATGAAATTGTAGCCATTGAAGAGGAATTACTAGAGGCTAATATAATAGAGTGAATCGCGTATTCATAGTTCAAATCAATGATGAGTGTCGACAAGTTTGGTGTTGAATACTGCTTTACTCCGTTTGAAGCTGAAATGAATCGAATGCTGCAACTAGTCCAATCACCTTTATCGATATCTATAGAATTGTTTACCTGGCGACCGAATGATGAGAATTACTACTATTTGTGTAATTTTATCCAATTATCACAACATGAAAAGTTGAAGCATTGGTATAACAAACACGTGAGGGAAATATTCTGCGCTAAAATCTCCGAGGATGATATAATGCTGTGTTTAAAATTGAACATAAAAATTATTAATTGTGGCGTGGATGCTGGTCTGTTGATGAGATTCTAAAATCTCCCTTCTACTGGGATAACACACGCTACTGGATAAACAATGCTGAATCATTAGCGTGGGGACATTATCGTATAACTAATTGTGATAATAGAGAATACATTTTTATTGATTAAATTTTATCTTTTTATGCCCTCCAAATCTTCCTTTGACAAAAAAAAATTAAAGTAAAGATTAAATTGTTTTCTCTGTGGTGCTCTAATCGATAATACATCCTTTCGTGTTCAGTCTGAAAACGTATAAAGTGGGCGAAAAGAAAAAAAATCGTAATTCATATATAAAATTTATTAACAGCTGCAGGAAAAAACTTTAAACAATTACCATTTTCTTAATTATTACTTATCTTAACTTTAAACAATTATCATTATCAAATTGTTTTCAAACTTTAAACAAATAAAATAAGTGATTATTTACACGAGGAAAAACTTTAAACATATATTATAAGTGATTATTATGATTAATTACAATATATGAATTAAATTCTTGTTTTAAGATGATTCTCTGATTAAGCAATGCAACCATGCCAAAGTATTTATACCGTCAGGACAAATGTAACGTTTATCATCGTGAGGGATGAGAGCAATCTTTGTTTGCCGCATAGTTGAAACTTCATGTTTATCAGATTTAAAGAGCTTTTGCTCAACTGTTGTTTCTTTGTTTTGTTGCAAACATTCTAAATAATCGTCAAACGTGATGTTGTTTTTCACAATGTGCCTCTTCACACCTTTCGCTTTCTTAACCGTATCAATTCCATCTACACGTTCAGCAAACATCTTTGCGCGCACTCCTACCATTTCTGTCATCACCTTACCGGAGTTTTCATCTTTGATCATACCCAAGACTTTCTTATTTAAACGTGGGATGCCATAGATATTGTTATCAGGATAGTCGCTAGTATCATAATAATTTTGAACATCACATCGAAATACCTCATATATGTCGGGGTTTCCACTTCGTATATGAGCGAATCGGTGTCGGTGTAGCAGACTCGCGCCCTATCACCAACTCTATTTCTCATATACAAGTAGTGGAACTCGTATAGTTTTAATTCTGATATGTCTTATATGCACATACCCACATAAATTGGTTTATTAAAGTAAACTTCACCAATTTTAATACATTTTTCTCAAAATCGTTCAACGCGTTCGTACGCAATTTAGTATTCAAATCAATATAAGATTTAAGCCACGCTGACTGATTAAATTTTAAAACGCCATGAATGTTTTCTAATTTTAAACCGTTTTCTAACGCTTGCTGCAAGTTGCGATAGTGTATAACATATCGTTCCTTATTGTATAAGGTAGCCAATAATTTTGTTTCACGAGATTTTGGTGGCGTGAGGTGTTCAGGACAAAATGGGAGATCGTTATGCGGATTGTGTATGGAATCAGGGTACTCTAGGTCAACCTCTAAAATGTATCCTTGAGGATTGTCTGCAGGTACATTAAAATTTATGTTACTTAAATCACCCTCTATCCACTCAAAACCGCCATACGGAAGGTGTTGTCACATCGCCCAGCCGTACTGGTTATTGATGTCATCATGCATTAAGTATATTGACGGTTTTTCTGCATCATATTTCGGCATGTACTTATTGTTAGCTGCTGAATACCTCTTAGAACATTGGCTCAGCCCACCTCGAATACCTCTCTCGATAAACATTACCATAACAATATTGCCAAGTAATTCAAGATTGGCTTGCACATGTTTCAGCATACAATCCCAAGTGTACCCGGGTAAGGTGAAATAGTGTGCTGGATCCAAGCCATAGGTTTTAAAACAGCTCGCGCGTTTTAAACAAAACTAAAGTTTCGGAATACTGGGCGTTTAACATAGCTCGTAAAAATTGGTCAGAATTCGCAAATTAGCAATAATTGTTTAAAATAATTAACATTTCTTAAAACTAGATTAAATTATCTACAAAATGATATATTACCTAATGAAATTGCGTCAGAATTAACGGAGATATAAGCTAGGCAAAACTAAACTTTCAGAATCGTGAGCGTCTAACATAGTTCGTAAAAATTTCTCAGAATTCGCAAATTAGCAATAATTGTTAAAACTAATTAACTTTTCTTAAAACTAGATTAAATTATCTACAACATGAGATATTACCTAATGAAATTGCTTTGGAATTAACGGAGATATAACCTAAGCAAAATTAAAGTTTCAGAATAGTGGGCGTTTAACATAGTACGTAAAAATTGATCAAAATTCGCAAATTAGCAATAATTGTATAAAATAATACTTTTTAAAAAAACTAGATTAAATTATCTACAAAATGAGACATTACACGTTATGATTGAGTTGAAACTAACTGAGATACAAGCTAAACAAAACTAATAACTGCAAGAATCCATCGTCGCCCGGTCGAAATCCTACAACAAACAAGAAAGTCTCTAGTTTTCCGCAAATAACTTGCAGTTATAGACTTGCAGCTAAGTAGTTAACTTGGAATCGAGGGAATGAAGTTTAGCTTCAATTTGATGTGAAACTTCAACTTTAGCGTCGAAGAACTTTGGCTTGAAGGCGTCGACTCCAGCATCGACAACATCCATGCACGCATTTAGAATCAAGTTCGTTTTTGGTCGATAGCTTAAGACCTGTCCACTTGCTGAAATGTATTTAACGTTTTATTAAACTAGATTAAATTGTCTTTATTTTGATGCGAAGCTCACCGTCAACTTCAACATCGAGGAACTTTGGCTTGAAGGCGCCGAGTCCAAGAGCGATAACATTCAGCACGCATTGGGAATGCAGTTGGTTTTTGGTCGATAGCTTGAAGACTTGTCGACCTACTGAAACGTAGTTAATGTTTTCTTAAACTAGATTAAATTGTCTTTCATTTGATGTGAAACTTACCGGAAACTTCAACTTCAGCGTCGAAGAACTTTGGCTTGAAATAATTGCGATAACATTGAGCACGCATTAGGAATGGAGTTGGTTTTGAGCCCATAGCTTGAAGACTTGTCGACTTGCTGGAAAGCACTTAACGTTTTCTTAAACTAGATTAAATTGTCCTTAAATTAATGTGAAACTCACCGTCAACTTCAACATCAGCGTCGAAGAACGTTGGCTTGAAAGCGCCGAGTCCAACAGGCACGCATTAGAAATAAAGTTGGTTTTTGGTTGATAGCTTGAAGACTTGTCGACTTGCTGGAAAACAGTTAACATTTTCTTAAACTAGATTAAATTGTCTTTAATTAGATATGAAATTCATTCAACTTTTCATTCAATTAGATATTCAGTCAACTTCAACTTAAGCGTCGAGCTACTTTTGGTGGAAAGAGCAGAATCCAACAGCGATAACATTGAGCACCATTGGGAATGTAGTTGGTTTTTGGCCGATAGCTTGAAGATTTGTAGACTTGCTGGAATGCAGTTAATGTATTCTTAAACTAGATTAAATTGTCTTTAAATTGATGTGAAACTCACCGTCAACTTCAGCGTCGAGGAACTTTGACTTGAAAGCGCCGACTCCAACAGAAACTACTTCCATGTACGCATTACGACTGAAGTTCGTTATTTATCAATAATTTACTTAAGCTTAATTTATTCATAGACTAATTCACCCTCAATTGGATCCTAAACACGTTGTTGTAATTCATCGAGAAAGGCCATATATTGAAGGCTTTTCTCCAAAATGGAAATAATCACCCGACGTTTTGCAATTCCACCACTGTCGCAACTAGCTGTAACTACCGCGAGTCTTCTTTCAACGATAATTTAAAAACTAGGTAACTTACACGCAGGCTTGAACTAGTGTTTAAAACTAGATGAAATTACCTTTAAATTTTTTAAATTACGTTTTAATTTATGTTATAAATTACGTTTAGATTTTGGTGATAATGATGCAAGAAGGGATAGAATTGAAACCAAAAACCCCCGGTTTGTTCGAAATGAAACTGTAATAGCTATAATTTGTTGTTTTTCCTCTCATAATCAGGACAAAACATAATAATAATATATCTTAACATCAAGTACATACATATATATATATTTATATAATCTTTGTATTTTTTGTTGTTGTGGATTTTATTTATTTTAGTCTAAATTAAATATAAGCAAGTAAAATTACAACGAACCCTAAATACCCAGTGCACTATACATACGATATATTGCGAAAGAAAAGATTTGTTTGTGGTTGAGAAATCATATACAAATTGTTTTTTTTTTAATGGTTTAAATTGTGTTTTTGAGGGATTTTTTGATGTTTGAGGGATTTTTGCTAACAGGGATTTTTTACTACAGGGTTATACGTCAAGAAGTTCGGGCAAAAATTTCAACTATGAATCGGAATTAACAAAATTTCTCCCAAAACAAACGAAAATAACGCAAAATTTAGTGCGAAGAAAGGTTTTTTCAAGATAAAAAAAAATAAAAATTAAAAAAAAACACGTTTTATAAGTAGATTTTCAAAAAAAAAAGTAAAAAGAACAATTATTCCTAAAAAAAAAACTTGAAAAACAAAATTCGTATCATACAAACTCCTTCCATATTTTACAACCCCCCAAAAAACCCCACAAACCACATCTCAAAAAAAAACTCAAAATACAATCATAAATTTATTTAATTTAAGTGAAAACCTTTCTCCTTAGTCGCACCTAGCAGTCTTTCCCTCAAGATCTCCTCCGTCGGATAATCGGGCAGTTTCAGATAATAGACGCAGGTATTCACGGATGGGTACGAACCTACCTCGGCGTCCACCTTCCGCACCACGGTCAACCGCGGGTACAGATTCGCCAGGCCCCCTGGCGGCAGCGAGCTGCACCCCGTCGTAAACTGCAAGAACGCCTTCCTCTCCTCCGGCGACATTTCCACCAGCACGCTCACAAACCGCAAGAAACCAGGACTAAAAAACAAAAATGAACATTTATAATAAAAAAAAAATTATAACTTAAAAGGCTCCAAAGTTATCAAGGGTTAAAATTTTCAAACATTACTTTTTGATGCGTAATATTAAAACCGGAAGTGCAAAAGTAGTTTCCGGTTTGTAGTTTCGCGGATTAAATGTCGCTGAAACCAAATTCGAAAACTAGACGGCCGCTCCTTTAAGGGCTCCTAAGGCAAATACGGGAAAAACATTACGCGATTTTGCTGTACAATTCTGGAACCGGAAGTAAGTAATTGATTTCCAGTCTGTGATATCGTAGATTAAAAATCGCTGAATGCAAATTCGAAAACTGGAATGTCGTTCCTTAAAGGGCTCCAAAGTTATCAAGGATTAAAGTTTTCGAAAAAATACGTTGCTTTTTAATGCACGATTTTAAAACCGGAAGTGAAAAAGTGTTTTCCGATTTGTGGTCCCATAGATTAAGGGTTGCCGATTCCAAATTCGAAAACTAGAATATCGTTCCTTAAAGCGCTCCAAAGTTATCAAGAACTAAATTTCTAAAGGTTCGAAAAAACGGTACAAGCAATGGGTTTTTGGTGTACGATTTTGAAACCGGAAGTATAAAAGTAATTTCCGGTTTGTGATCTCGTGGATTAGGGGTTGCTGAATATAAATTCGAAAACTAGAATGTCGTTCCTTAAAGGGCTCCAAAGTTATCAAAGAACAAAGTTTTCAAAAATGAACAAACATTACTTTTTGATGCGTAATTTTAAAACCGGAAGTGGGAAAGTGATTTCCGCTTCGTAATTTCGCAGATTAAATGTCGCTGAAATCAAATTCGAAAACTAGACAGCCGATCCTTAAAGGGCTCCTAAGGCTAAGACAGGAAAAACTTTACGGGATATTGCACGATTTTAAAACCGGAAGTGAAAAAGTGTTTACCGGTTTGTGGTCCCATGGATTAAGGGTTGCCGATTCCAAATTCGAAAACTAGAATATCGTTCCTTAAAGCGCTCCAAAGTTATCACGAACTGAAATTCTAAACCTTCGAAAAACGGGACAAGCAAAAGGTTTTTGGTGTACAATTTTGGAACCGGCAGTATAAAAGTAATTTCCGGTTTGAGATCTCGTGGATTAGGGGTTGCTGAATATAAATTCGAAAACTAAAATGTCGTTCCTTAAAGGGCTCCAAAGTTATCAAAGAACAAAGTTTTAAAAAAGAACAAACATTACTTTTTGATGCGTAATTTTAAAACCGGAAGTGAAAAAGTGGTTTCCGATTTGTAATTTCGCGGATAAAATGTCGCTGAAACCAGATTCGAAAACTAGACAGCCGCTCCTTAAAGGTCTCCTACACAAAAACGAGAAAAACATTACATGATTTTGATGTACAATTCTGGAACCGGAAGTAAACAAGTGATTTCCAGTTTGTAATATCATAGATTAAAGGTCGCTGAGTACTCTGGAGCTTGCAAGTCAAGGAAAATACCACACAGCGTCGGCAAAAATGTTCTCGATGGCCAACTTCAACAAGAAATGATTGTAAAAAGTTTTGGGTAAATATTAATAGGACCTAGATGCTGCAAATTATAGTTTTTGAAAACTGGATTATAAATTTTGATCAAAATTGGCACACAGATTTTTAAAATTGTTATAAATGGCGCGCGCCGTCACCTCCAGAACGTTCTTTGGAGCTTGCTCGTCAAGGAAGATACGACACAGCGCCGGCAAAAATGTTCTTGGTGGACAACTACAACAAGAAATGATTGCTAAAAGTTCTGGGCAAATTTTAATAGGACCTAGGTGCTGGAAATTATATCGAAATTATGTTTTTTGAAAACTAGGGTATCAATTTTGATCAAAATTAGCACACAGGTTGTTAAATTGATATAAATGGCGCGTGCCGTCTCCTCCAGAACGTTCTCTGGAGCTTGGTCGTCAAGAAGGATACGACACAGCGCCGGCAAAAATGTTCTTGGTGGATAACTACAATAAGAAATGATTGATAAAAGTTTTGGACAAATTTTAATAGGACCTAGGTGCTGGAAACTATATCAAAGTTATGGTTTTTGAAAACTGGAGTAGAAATTTTTGATCAAAATTGGAACACAGATTGTTAAAATAGTTATAAAAGACGAGTGCCGTCAACTCCAGAACGTTCTCTGGAGCTTGCTCGTCAAGAAAGATACGACACAGCGCCGGCAAAAATGTTCTTGGTGGCCAACTACAACAAGAAATCAGTGCTAAAAGTATTGGGCATATTTTAATAGGACCTAGGTGCTGGAAATTATGTTTTTTGAAAACTGGCGTAGTAATTTTGATCAAAATAAGCACACAGATTGTTAAAATTGTTATAAATGGCGCGTGCCGTCACCTCCAGGACGTTCTCTGGAGCTTACTCGTCAAGGAAGATACGACACAGCGCCGGCAAAAATGTGCTTGATGGATAACTACAATAAGAAATGATTGATAAAAGTTTTGGACAAATTTCAATAGGACCTAGGTGCTGGAAATTATATCAAAGTTATGTTTTTTGAAAACTGGAGTAGAAATTTTTGTTCAAAATTGTAACACAGATTGTTAAAATTGTTATAGAAGGCGAGTGCCGTCAACTCCAGAACGTTCTCTGGAGCTTGCTCGTCAAGGAAGATACGACACAGCGCCGGCAAAAATGTGCTTGGTGGACAACTACAACAAGAAATGATTGATAAAAGTTTTGGACAAATTTTAATAGCATATATATAATAGTAGTATATATATAATATAATTATGTTTTTTTGAAAACTGACGAATTAATTTTGATCAAAATTAGCACATAGATTGTTAAAATTGTTATAAATGGCGCGTGCCATCACCTCCAGAACGTTCTCTGGAGCCTGTTCGTCAAGGAAGATACGACACAGCGCCGGCAAAAATGTGCTTGATGGATAACTACAATAAGAAATGATTGATAAAAGTTTTGGACAAATTTTAATAGGACCTAGGTGCTGGAAATTATATCAAAGTTATGTTTTTTGAAAACTGGAGTAGAAATTTTTGTTCAAAATTGTAACACAGATTGTTAAAATTGTTATAAATGGCGCGTGCCATCACCTCCAGAACGTTCTCTGGAGCCTGTTCGTCAAGGAAGATACGACACAGTACCGGCAAAAATTTTCTTGGTGGACAACTACTAAAAGAAATGATTGATAAAAGTTTTGGACAAATTTTAATAGTACCTAGGTGCTGGAAATCATGTTTTTTAAAAACTGGGGTATCAATTTTGATCAAAATTGGCACACAGATTGATAAAATTGTTATAATTGGTGCGTCCCGTCAACTCCAGAACGTTCTCTGGAGCTTGCACGTCAAGGAAAATACCACACAGCGTCGGCAAAAATGTTCTCGAAGGCCAACTTTAACAAGAAATGATTTTTAAAAGTTTTGGGCAAATATTAATAGGACTTAGATGTTGCAAATTATAGTTTTTGAAAACTGGATTATCAATTTTGATCAAAATTTGCACACAGATTGTTAAAATTGTTATAAATGGCGCGTGCCGTCACCTCCAGAACGTTCTCTGGAGCTTACTCGTCAAGGAAGATACGACACAGAGCTGACAAAAATGTTCTCGGTGGACAACTACAGTAGGGAAAGATGATTCGTTCTGGCGCCACCTCCACCTCGGACAAATGCGCATGCGCAATGACCTTTGACCCCTAACCTAACCTTGACCTTGACCCCTAACCTAACCTTGACCCCTAACCTTGACCTTGGAACTTCCTGTTTCCGGTTTCGACTTCCGGTTTCCGGTTTCGACTTCCGGTTTCGACTTCCTGTTTCCGGTTTCGACTTCCAGTTTTGACTTCCTGTTTCCGGTTTCGACTTCCGGTTTTGACTTCCTGTTTCCGGTTTCGACTTCCGGTTTCCGGTTTCGACTTCCGGCCGCCATTTTCGGAACTTCCAAATGCGCGGGAAAATTAAAAAAATAGACGCGTGGTGGGGAAATTCAAAATTAGATCCTGTTGAGACAAATGAGGTGTGAAAAGTTGGTTGCATACATCAACGGGACTAAACACATGAGACTAGACGAAGCTAAATACATGAAACTAGATACATGGAACTAGATAGACGAGGCTAGATACATGAGACTAGATACACCGAGCTAGATACATGAGACTAGATACACGGGGCTAGATACATGAGACTAGATAGACGGGACTAGATACCTGAGGCTAGACTAGACGGACTTAACTAAACCATTTTAAACCATTTGATGAGAAAAATGAAATCTGGTGTCAGAACGGCTCTAGCATGTGCCTTAAGCGAGATACCGCCCTACCCCACAGTTGATGACGTCATCCGCCGCGGCAGATATTGCTAAACTAATTACCTCGATGCTGATTGGCTGATTAACGAATAAATAATTACAGTTGATCTTTTCCCTCAATTTATATGTAATGGATAAGACTGGACAGACAAGACTAGACAGACAAGACTAGACGAGACTAAGACGCAACCGGACGTTTGTCAGTCATAACACCAGACATGAATAGAGGGACTAGACTAGACAGACTAGATTAGACAGACAGACAAGCGGAGAAAATTCAAAATGAGTTGCGGATGGGTAGCGGACAATCCTGTATGCATGCATAATTGATTGCAAACATATTACGGATTGATTCAAATGAGATTATTGGTTTTAGGCCGGACAAGATCGGATAATACCGAACAAGGTCGAACAAGAACGGACAAGACTATACAGACCTTATATTTATTCGAATAATTTCCTATGAGTAAGCGAAATTTCTTATACTTGTCTGTGAACCAGATCGTATTAATGTTTTTCATTTATATAAATACCAAAGAGTTCAATTCTGGCATCCACTTTTCATCTACTTGCATCCACTTTTCATTTACTTGCATCCACTTTTCATCTACTTGCATCCCCTTTTCATCACGCCAAACAGGGTGTGAGGTCTATGTGACCCCACGCTAAACAGGGTGTGAGGTCTATGTGACCCCACGCTAAACAGGGTGTGAGGTCTATGTGACCCCACGCTAAACAGGGTGTGAGGTCTATGTGACCCCACGCTAAACAGGGTGTGAGGTCTATGTGACCCCACGCCAAACAGGGTGTGAGGCGCGCTTCATTCCTAACCTATCCCAACTAATCTAATGCTAACCTACCCTAATGTTAACTCAACTAACCTACAACCTACCCTAACCTAATCCAACTAATCTAATGCTAACCCACCCTAATTGGATCTTCTGCCCTGTCGGCCGTTGGACTTCCTAGTCTCTTCCGCCTTCCGGGTCGTTGACCACTCCCGCGTTGGAGGTTATATAGGTTAGCATTAGATTAGTTGGGATAGGTTAGGAATGAAGCGCGTCTCATTCTTAACCTATCCCAACTAATCTAATGCTAACCTACCCTAATGTTAACTCAACTAACCTACAACCTACCCTAATCCAACTAATCTAATGCTAACCTACCCTAAAAAGTGGACGGAGTTTAGCGTGGGGTTACATAGACCTCACACCCTGTTTAGCGTGGGGTCACATAGACCTCACACCCTGTTTAGCGTGGGGTCACATAGACCTCACACCCTGTTTAGCGTGGGGTCACATAGACCTCACACCCTGTTTAGCGTGGGGTCACATAGACCTCACACCCTGTTTAGCGTGGGGTCACATAGACCTCACACCCTGTTTGGCGTGATGAAAAGGGGATGCAAGTAGATTAAAAGTGGATGCAAGTAAATGAAAAGTGGATGCTAGTAGATGAAAAGTGGATGCCAGAATTGAACTCTTTGGTATTTATATAAATGAAAAACATTAATACGATCTGGTTCACAGACAAGTATAAGAAATTTCGCTTACTCATAGGAAATTATTCGAATAAATATAAGGTCTGTATAGTCTTGTCCGTTCTTGTTCGACCTTGTTCGGTATTATCCGATCTTGTCCGGCCTAAAACCAATAATCTCATTTGAATCAATCCGTAATATGTTTGCAATCAATTATGCATGCATACAGGATTGTCCGCTACCCATCCGCAACTCATTTTGAATTTTCTCCGCTTGTCTGTCTGTCTAATCTAGTCTGTCTAGTCTAGTCCCTCTATTCTTGTCTGGTGTTATGACTGACAAACGTCCGGTTGCGTCTTAGTCTCGTCTAGTCTTGTCTGTCTAGTCTTGTCTGTCCAGTCTTATCCATTACATATAAATTGAGGGAAAAGGTCAACTGTAATTATTTATTCGTTAATCAGCCAATCAGCATCGAGGTAATTAGTTTAGCAATATCTGCCGCGGCGGATGACGTCATCAACTGTGGGGTAGGGCGGTATCTCGCTTAAGGCACATGCTAGAGCCGTTCTGACACCAGATTTCATTTTTCTCTTCAAATGGTTTAGTTAAGTCCGTCTAGTCTAGCCTCAGGTATCTAGTCCCGTCTATCTAGTCTCATGTATCTAGCCCCGTGTATCTAGTCTCATGTATCTAGCTCGGTGTATCTAGTCTCATGTATCTAGCCTCGTCTATCTAGTTCCATGTATCTAGTTTCATGTATTTAGCTTCGTCTAGTCTCATGTGTTTAGTCCCGTTGATGTATGCAACCAACTTTTCACACCTCATTTGTCTCAACAGGATCTAATTTTGAATTTCCCCACCACGCGTCTATTTTTTTAATTTTCCCGCGCATTTGGAAGTTCCGAAAATGGCGGCCGGAAGTCGAAACCGGAAGTCGAAACCGGAAACAGGAAGTCAAAACCGGAAGTCGAAACCGGAAACCGAAAATCGAAACCCGAAACCGGAAGTCTAAACCGGAAGTTCCAAGGTCAAGGTTAGGGGTCAAGGTCAAGGTTAGGGGTCAAGGTTAGGGGGTCAAAGGTCATCGCGCATGCGCATTTGTCCGAGGTGGAGGTGGCGCCAGAACGAATCATCTTTCCCTACTAACTACAACAAGACGTGATTGTTAAAAGTTTTGGGCAACATTTAATAGGACCTAGGTGTTGGAAATTATATCGAAATTATTTTTTTTTAAAACTGGCGCAGCAATTTTGATCAAATTTGGCACACAGAGTGTTAATATTGTTATAAATGGCGCGTGCCGTCACCTCCAGAAAACCTTCTGGAGCTTGTTCGTCAAGGAAGATACGACACAGCGCCGGCAAAAATATTCTTGGTGGACAACTACAACAAGACTTGATTATAAAAAGTTTTGGACAAATTTTAATGGGACCTAGGTGCTGCAAATTATGTTTTCTGAAATCTGGCGTAGTAATTTTGATCAAAATTGGCACACAGATTGTTAAAATTGTTATAAATGGCACGTGCCATCACCTCCAGAACGTTCTCTGGAGCTTTCTCGTCAAGAAGGATACGACACAGAGCCGGCAAAAATGTTCTTGGTGTATAACTACAATAAGAAATGATTGATAAAAGTTTTGGATAAATTTTGATAGGACCTAGGTGCTGGAAATTATATCAATTTTATGTTTTTTGAAAACTGGAGTAGCAATTTTGATCAAAATTAGAACACAGATTGTTAAAATTGTTATAAAAGGCGAGTGCCCTCAACTCCAGAACGTTCTCTGGAGCTTGTTCGTCAAGGAAGATACGACACAGCGCCGGCAAAAATGTTCTTGGTGGACAACTACTACAAGAAATGATTGTTAAAAGTTTTGGACAAATTTTAATAGGACCTAGGTGCTGTAAATTATGTTTTTTTGAAAACTGACGAATCAATTTTTATCAAAATTAGCACATAGATTGTTAAAATTGTTATAAATGGCGCGTGCCATCATCTCCAGAACGTTCTCTGGAGCCTGCTCGTCAAGGAAGATACGAAACAGTACCGGCAAAAATTTTCTTGGTGGACAACTACAACAAGAAATGATTGATAAAATTTTGGACAAATTTTAATAGGACCTAGGTGCTGGAAATTATATTTTTTAAAAACTGGGGTATCAATTTTGATCAAAATTGGCACACAGATTGATAAAATTGTTATAAATGGTGCGTGCCGTCAACTCCAGAACGTTCTCTGGAGCTTGCACGTCAAGGAAAATACCACACAGCGTTGGCAAAAATGTTCTCGATGGCCAACTTCAACAAGAAATGATTGTTAAAAGTTTTGGGCAAATATTAATAGGACCTAGATGCTGCAAATTATAGTTTTTGAGAACTGGATTATTAATTTTTATCAAAATTTGCACTCAGATTGTTAAAATTGTTATAAATGGCGCGTGCCGTCACCTCCAGAACGTTCTTTGGAGCTTGCTCGTCAAGGAAGATACGACACAGCGCCGGCAAAAATGTTCTTGGTGGACAACTACAACAAGAAATGATTGTTAAAAGTTTTGGGCAAATTTTAATAGGACCTAGGTGCTGGAAATTATGTTTTTTGAAAACTAGGTTATCAATTTTGATCAAAATTGGCACACAGGTTGTCAAAATTGTTATAAATGGCGCGTGCCGTTTCCTCCAGAACGTTCTCTGGAGCTTGGTCGTCAAGAAGGATACGACACAGCGCCGGCAAAAATGTTCTTGGTGGATAACTACAATAAGAAATGATTGATAAAAGTTTTGGACAAATTCTAATAGGACCTAGGTGCTGGTAATTATATCAATGCTATGTTTTTTGAAAACTGGAGTAGCAATTTTGATCAAAATTGGAACACAGATTGTAAAAATTTTTATAAAAGGCGAGTGCCGTCAACTCCAGAACGTTCTCTGGAGCTTGCTCGTCAAGGAAGATACGACACAGCGCCGGCAAAAATGTTCTTGGTGGCCAACCACAACAAGAAATGATTGTTAAAAGTTTTGGGCATATTTTAATAGGACCTAGGTGCTGGAAATTATGTTTTTTTAATACTGGCGTAGTAATTTTGATCACAATAAGGACACAGATTGTTAAAATTGTTATAAATGGTGCGTGCCGTCACCTCCAGAACGTTCTCTGGAGCTTACTCGTCAAGGAAGATACGACGCAGAGCTGGCAAAAATGTTCTCCGTGGACAACTACAACAAGACGTGATTGTTAAAAGTTTTGGGCAAATTTTAATAGGACCTAGATGCTGGAAATTGTTTTTTTTTAAAACTGGCGTATCAATTTTGATCAAAATTGGCTAACAGATTGTTAAAAATGGCACGTGCCGTCACCTCCGGAACGTTGTAGAACTCTGTAGCTTGTTCGTCAAGGAAGATACGACACAGCGCCGGCAAAAATATTCTTGGTGGACAACTACAACAAGAAAAGTTTTGGGCAAATTTTAATAGGACCTTGGTGCAGGAAATTATGTTTTTTTGAAAACTGGCGTATCAATTTGGATCTAAATTGGCCCACAGATTGTTAAAATTGTTATAAATGGCGCGTGCTGTCAACTCCAGAACGTTCTCTGGAGCTTGCACGTCAAGGAAGATACGAGACAGCGCCGGCAAAAATATTCTTGTTGGACAACTACAACAAGAAAAGTTTTGGGCAAATTTTAATAGGACCTAGGTGCTGGAAATTATATCGAAATTACGTTTTTTGAAAACTGGTGTATTAATTTTGATCAAAATTGGCACACGGATAAACGGCGTTGTTATAAACGGTGTGGCTAAATTTGAAAGGAATCCAATGGAAAATATTGTGTAACTAAAGTTTTGCTGACAAATTGTCAAATATTTTGAGAACTAGCGTATCGAGTTTCATAAAATTTGGCAGAAATACTAATAAGACTGTTTGATTGATTGATGTTGAGGTAATCGTTGATTGTTGAGAAATTTGATTTTGGACCAATTTTGGCCAACACCTAGGTTTTAGGTTTCTGGTTGGAATTGGATAAAATTTGGTAGGAATTATCTGTGGTTGGGTGTTAATGTTTGTAGCAAATTTTGCGAAAATTGCGTTTATAGTTTCGCGGCAATTTAAGTTTTTCTGAACGAAATTTTGTAAACTTACTCTTGTTCATGTTCCGTAATTTCTTAAACATTTTTTGGACTGTAAAAACATAGAAATTTTGAACATATTTTGCTAAAAAAGAAAATGGAAATGTTCTGACAAATCTGTCAAACAAAACAAATGACAGAGAGAGAGAAACTTTAAAAGCTTTTAAGGTTTAATCTTTGAAACAAAATTAGGATTTAAAAAATGCAATTGTCACCTTCCGCCTGACACTCCTCCACCCTCCGTCCGCCTCATCTTCAAAGATCCTCCTCCTCACCCAGGCCCCAGAATCGTCCTCCCTCCTCATCATCCTGGCCATCCTCATCTCCAACGCGATCCTCATGCTCATCTCGCGATTGATCAAATTATTCTCCTCCTCCTGGTTCCGTTGCTTCGTCAAGGCGTTGTCCTGGTTGTGCCAAGGATCGTACTCAAACAGATCGAAATCCCCGGAGGAGTAGGAACCGGAATCGGGGCTTCCACCCCGGAAAAGGGTTCGATTAGGATCTAAATTAAGGACTAAATTAGGAAACGTTGGGTTTTCCCTCCGCAAGTTGGGTAGTGGTTGTTTGGGATCGCGAGGTCTTGGCTCTAGCGACGGGTCGGAAGCGACCGCGAAGCTAGAGCGCTGCTGAAAATTCTGGTCCGAAACCTTCGATTCCTCTTTTTCCGCGTCGTAATTGTCGTCCGAATGCTGTCTATAGTAGTGAACCTCAAAATCGCGAATGTTGGGCACGTTCAATGGGATGATGACGGGACTTCTAGGCGGAAAAGTCAGGTTTGAATCGTTTTCGGGGGACATAGGTGAAAGCTCAACAATCTCGGAAATAGAAACGCTTGAACTCATCTGAGAGCTGGTATGAAAGCTAAGTGAACCCGAGTCAACACCCGAGTCCATCAAAGACGTCCAATGGCTAAACTCCGACGAATTCGAAGCCGCATAATTGTGATCGTCGGATCCCCTCCAAGGTGAACGTGCACTGCAATTCGAGTTCACAATACTTGGACTTCGTATCGTCTGACTGGTACATTCGCGTGAGGTTCCTTGTGCCATTGGATTGCATGGACAAGGCCTCATAAACTGAGAATCGAAAGGTTCGAGCAAAACGTTATTACTACCTCTCATACAGGAACAAACCTCAGAATTACGAACCGTGTGATAGAATGCAGGCAGGGGCAACTCGAGGGGTTCGCGAGGCACGGTTCTTCTCCCACCCCGAACGACGTGCTCGAAGCAGTCGCTGTAAATGGATTTTTTTGGAACTTCCTTAGAAGCATCTCCATGCTCGCTTGGAGGTTCCAGGGGTATCTCCCTAATTTGTAATCGGGGTGCTGGTATAGGCAAGGGCTGTGATATAATTCTCTGGGGTTCGTGATAACAAGTTGGTCTAGTTTGGGGGGAGTATACAGGTACAACCCGTTGGATTCTGGGCGAAACAGGGGTTTCACCAAGTTGGAAAGTTGGAAAGTGTAAATGAGTCCACCTGCCTGCCAAAATTACCGGTGGGGGGTACGTATTTGGGGTTCTTGTTCGGGGTGTGTTTTTGAACTGTTGAGGTTCAATGGGGCTTTTGGGTAACTCTGGTAACAAATTGGGGTTATTGGTTCTGTTTGGGGTTGTTGGTACGAGGTTATCGGATCTATTTGGGGTTGTTGGTACGAGGTTCTCGGATCTATTTGGGGCTATTGGTACGAAGTTATCAGATCTATTTGGGGTTGTTGGTACGAGGTTCTCGGATCTATTTTGGGTTGTTGATACGAGATTATCGCCCCTATTTGGGGTTGTTGGTACGAGGTTATCGTATATATTTGGGGTTGTTGGTTCAAGGTTATTGGATCTATTTGGGGTTGTTGGTACATGGTTATTGGATCTATTTGGGGTTGTTGGTACGAGGTTATCGCCCCTATTTGAGGTTGTTGGTATGAGGTTATCGGACCTATTTGGGGTTGTTGGTATGAGTTTATCGGATCTATTTGGGGTTGTTGGTACGAGGTTATCGGATCTATTTGGGGTTGTTTGTATGGGATCCATCGGAGTGGAGGTGTAAGGTACAAAAGGGGAGGTGTAGTAGGGTTGGAAAGGGGTTGTGTAGATATTGTTGGTTTGTGTCGAAGGGGTGAAGAAGGAGGTGCAAGACGGTTGGGGGTTCATTGGTACTAAACCTGGGGGCGGTGGTCGGCGAAGCTCACTCTTGCAAGGTGGTTGCGCTAAGCCTGGGGTCGGAGCTCGGTGAAGCTGACTGTTGCAAGACGGTTGAGGGTTCGTTGGCACGAGGTTGTCCATGAAGTTGGTTAGCTGGCGGGCGTGG
Source organism: Phosphuga atrata (assembly GCA_944588485.1). Lineage (NCBI taxonomy): Eukaryota > Metazoa > Arthropoda > Insecta > Coleoptera > Silphidae > Phosphuga > Phosphuga atrata. The sequence continues at coordinate 414,473 of CALYMW010000455.1, forward strand.
AGGTTCCAGCTTTGGTGGTTTGCCTCGTGTGATTGGGCTTCTGGGCTCGCCGGGCGAAAGTCGTCGATGGTCAGGGGGAGGTTGTTGAGCAAGTCGGTGATGTCTTGGTCGTCCGACGTCTGAGGGGCGAATTCGTTGAATTTCGTTCGGAAATTCGGGAGCAAACTTTTACTCTTGCACTCGCAACGCTGGTCGAGAACCAAAAGGCGGAGAGAAGCGCTTCTGACACCCGCCACAATAATACCAACTGTAAATCTGGGGGAATTTCGACGAACAGTAATTTTTTCCAATCGAAAATTTAAGGCAAATTCCTCCACATTTCTTATAGCAAAATTTTCGAAACCTACACCTAAGCCTTCCAATACAAAATTTTAACCAAAACGTAATCAAAAAACGTATAAAAAACAAAACTAAGATCTTAATTTTTGTCGGAAAAGATCCTTAACCATTTTTAACACTTTTACACCTTTTCTTTAACAAAATTTTTTGAAAACTCTTCCAAATTCCAGCAATATTTCCAAATTTCGTTTTGGAATCTAGGGAAAGTTTCAGTTTGCATATTGGTACCACAATTATCGATCTGTCGGAACTACCAACATAATTTTGGTGAATAAGCAAATGTTTCTCTTTCGTTGTTTTTTGGGTTGGTAGTGTTGTTGGAAAGTTCTTTTTGGCGTCCAAATTTTGTGGCGGTGTTATCGAAGGTGAGATTACGAGCAATTTTCGTCGATTTGAGAGCCAAAATTTGGGTTTAAAGTGTTTTGGGCGTTTTTGGTACAAAATTTTAATGCAATATTTGATTTTTCTGCACGAAAATTTTTGTAAAAAAACAATGTTTTTAGGTTTTGATTTTGAGGATTTGGGACGCCAATTAAATTGATGGAATATTGAAAAGATTTTTGGACCCAATGAATATTTTTCTACATCAAAATTTGGAATCTAATGGTGAATATTTGGAGAATTTTGTGGAACACCTAAAATGGGTTAAAGTTTCCTGAATCCCTCGTATTGTAACTAAACTTTGAATATTTTTTTTGACACAAAATTCGAATCCAAAGGTCATTTTTCGCTAAATTTTGGACATTTTTGTAGATTTGGAGCTCACAATATAGACCATTGTCTGTTAGTTAAGTGCATGCGCATCTGTCAAGTTTTAAAGGCGGGAATATGAAAGTTTCGGGCAAATATTAAGGTTATACGTCAAAAAGTTCGGGCAATGTTGACGTATAACATGGCGGAAATTGACGCATGTGCACAAAAAATTTCAACTATGAAAAAGTCTATTGGCTGAAAATTTGGATTCTCAATGTTTTTCTCGTTTTTGGACTCAAATTTTCAATATTTTTAGCCCCAAAATGGGATCAAAAGTACGTTTTTCGAAACAAATTTGAAAAATTTTTTGTCCAAAAATTGGGATCAAAAGTACGTTTTTGGAAACAAATTTGAAAAATTTTTTAAAAACGTTTTTGAAAATTTTTGTGAATTTCGAACTTTGTATTATTGGAACTGAAATTGGTTGAGAATTTTGTTTCATGAAATGTTTCTCGCCTTTTGGAACAAAATTTTAGATATTTTTGGATTAGGTAATGATTTGTAAATGTTTATGGATTTGGACCACAAAATTGACACAAAATTTAGATACTTGAAGTTTTTCTCGATTTTGGAACCCAATTTTGGAAATCTCAAGCTTGAAGATTAGGCTGTAAGGGTCTTTTTAGGTCAAAATTTGGGAATATAGAACCCAAAATCGTTTTGTCACCTAATTATGGATATTTTTAGCATAAAAAGTGCGATGAAAATGACATTTTAAAGTAAAAATTCACAAATCTTTATGGCTTTGGAACCCAGAATTGGTCGAAAATTGTAAGTTTTTCTCAGTTTGGAATAAAATTTTTAGCAAATAAAGCGACCAGAAAGTTTTTTTTAGGTCAAAATTTGGAAATTTTTGAAGATTTGGAACCCAAAATTTGCTAAAAAAAACTATATCGTCTTTTCAACTAAATGTTGGATGTTTTTAGGATAACATTTACTATCACAAGGATCTTATTAGATAAATCTTTAACTCCAAAATTAAGTTCTAAGAGTATTTTTGGGTAAAAATTTGAGAATTTTTGTGAATATGAAACCCAAAATCGTTTTTGTAACTAAATTATTGTTATTTTTAGCACAAAAATTGCGGTTAAAATGACATTTTTGGATACAAATTTGGAAATGTTTGTGGCTTTGGAACCCAAAATTGGCCGAAAATTTAGTTTCAAGAAGTTTTTCTCAGTTTGGAATAATATTTTAGATAGTTTTAGCAAAAAAAGCGACTAGAAGTTTTAGGTCAAAATTTGGAAATTTTTGAAGATGGGTTCCAAATCTTCAAAAATTTGCTTAAAAAAACTTTAAGTTGTCTTTTAAACCAAATTTTGGATGTTTTTTGCACAAAATTTGCTATCACAAGGATCTTATTAGGTAAATTTTTATCACGAAAATTAGGTTGTAAGGGTATTTTTAGGTAAACATTTGAGAATTTTTGTGAATATAGTTAAGTACTATATAATCGTTTTTGTAACGAAATTATGGTTATTTTTAGTACAAAAATTGCGAATAAAATGACATTTTTGGGTAAAAATTTGGATAAGTTTGTGGCTTTGGAACCCAAAATTGGCTGAAAATTTTGTTTCGAGATGTTTTTCCAAATTTTGGCCGATTTTTCCACAAAATTTGCTATCAGAAGGATCTTATTAAGTAAATCTTTGGAAATTTTTAGCTCAAAAATTAGGTTCTAAGGGTATTTTTAGGTAAAAATTTGAATATTTTTGTGAATATGGAAACCAAAAACGTTTTTGGAACCAAATTATGGATATTTCTAGCACAAAGATTGCGATGAAATTGACTTTTTAGATAAAAATTTGCAAATGTTTTTGGCTTTGGAACCCAAAATTGGCTGAAAATCTTGTTTCGAGATGTTTTTCTCGCTTTCGAATCAAATTTTTGGAGATTTTTAGCAAAAAAATGTGACCAAAAAGTTTTTTCTTTATTTCAAAATTTAGAAATTTTATGTGGATTTTGAACCTAAAATTAGCTAAAAAAAATGTATAGTCTTTGGAACCAAAATTTTTGATGTTTTTAGCTCAAAATTTGTCATTAAGGATTTTATTGGGTAAATCTTTAGAAATTTGGAAATCTTTAGCACGAAAATTAGGTTCCCTGGGATTTTTCAGGTAACAATTTGAAAATTTTTTAAAATATGGAACCCAAAAAATTGTATTGTAACCAAATTATGGATATTTTTAGCACAAAAATTGCGACAAAAATGACTTTTTAGGTACAAATTTGCAAATGTTTGTGGTTTTGGAACCCAAAATTGGCTGAAAATCTTGTTTAGAGACGTTTTTCTCGGTTGATTCCAAATTTTAGATATTTTTAGAAAAAAAAAATACGGTCAGAAAGTTATTTTAGGTCAAAATTTTGAAATTTTTGTTTTGGAACCAAATTTTGGCTGATTTTCCCACAAAATTTGCTCAGAAGGATCTTATTAAGTAAATCTTTGGAAATTTTCAGCACAAGAATTAGTTTCTAAGGTATTTTTAGGTAAAAATTTTGAGAATTTTTGTGAATATGGAACCCAAAATTGTTTTTGGAACCAAATTATGGATATTTTTAGCACAAAAATTGCGATAAAAATTACATTTTAGGTAAAAATTTGCAAATATATATAGCTTTGGAACCCAAAATAGGCAAAACTATATTTTCAATAGTTTCAAGAAGTTTCTTTTCAGTTTTCAATAATGTTTTAGATATTTTTAGCAAAAAAAAGCTTCCAGAATGTTTTTTTTTGGGTGAAAATTTGGAAATTTTTGAGGATTTCGAACCCAAAATTTGATAAAAAAAAACTGTATCGTCTTTTCAACTAAATTTTGGATGTTTTTAGCACAAAATTTTCTATCACAAGGATCTTGTTAGGAAAATCTTTTGAAATTTGGAAATCTTTAACACGAAAATTAGGTTGTAAGGGTCTTTTTTGGTGAAAATTTGAGAATTTTTGAGAATATGGAATCCGTTTTTGGAACCAAATTATGGATATTTTAAGCACAAAAATTGCGATGAAAATGACTTGTTTATGTACAAATTTGGAAACGTTTGTGACTTTGGAACCCAAAATTGGCTAAAAAATTTGTTTCGAGATGCATTTCTCGGTTTGGAACCAAATTTTAGATATTTTTTTGCAAAAAAAATGCGACCAGAAAGTTTTTTTTTTGTCAAAATTGGGAAATCTTTGAGGATTTGGGTTCCAAAGTCTGCTAAAAAAGACTTTAGCGTCTTTTCGACCAAATTTCGGATGTTTTTAAAGATTTGGAACCCAAAAAAATGTCAATTTAAAAAAATTTGGTTCAAAATTTTGGATGTTGTTTGCAGAAAATTTGCGATCAGAAGGTTTATATTAGGTAAATCTTTAGAAATGTATGTGAATTTGGAATCCAAAATTGGCTGAAAATTTTGTTTCTTGGAGTTTTTCTCGTTTTTGGTAACAAATTTAGGATATTTATAAAAATTGGGATCCAAAACACGTTTTTTTTTGTAAGTAAAACTTTTGGGAAAATTTGTGTTTGGAACCCAAAATTTGTTAAATATTTTGTTTCGAGAATTTTTTCTCGCTTTGGAATAAAATTTTAGCTATTTTTAGCAAAAAAAATGCAACCAGAAAGTTTTTTTAAGGTCCAAATTTAAATTTTTTTGAGGATTTTGAATGTGTCTGGAACCAAAATTTTTGATGTTTTTAGAACAAAATTTGCTATCAGAAGGATCTTATAAGGTAAATCTTTAGCACGTAAATTCGGTTCTAAGGTCCTTTTTAGGTCAAAATTATGGAATTTTTGTGAATATGGAAACCAAAAACGATTTTGTAACCAAATTGTTGATATTTTTATTACAAATATTGCGATGAAAATTTGGAACCCAAAATAGTTTGCGATGGAAATGACATTTTTTTGGTAAAAATTTAGAAATGTTTGTGGTTTTGGAACCCAAAATTGACTAAAAATTTTGTTTCGAGAAGTTTTTCTCGGTTTGGAATCAATGTTTAGATATTTTTACCAATCAAATGCGACCAGAAAGTTTTTAGGTCAAAATTTGAAAATTTTTGAGGATTCGCAACCCAAAATCAACTAAAAAAAGTGTATCGTCTTTAGAAACAAATTTTAAATATATTTATCGCAAAAATGCGACCAGAAAATTTTGTTTAGGTCAAAATTTGGAAATTTTTGTGAATTTGGAAGCCAAAATTTGCTAAAAATTTTCTCAGTGTTTTTTTCTCGTTTTTGGCAACACATTTAGGTTATTTATAAAAATTGGGATCCAAAACACGTTTTTTTAAATAGAAATTTTGGGAATATTTGTGGATTTGGAACCCAAAATTGGCTGAAAATTTTCATTCATCAAGTTTTAAACGATTTTGGAACCAAATTTTGTATAAAACAAATATAACCATTAACGTTTTTTAGGACAAAATTTTTGTGGATTTGAAACCCAACATTTGATTCATCAAGTTTTTCTCAAAGTTTTTGTGAATTTGGATATGGAACCCAAAGTCAAATAAAAAAAAATTGTATCGTCTTTGGAACCAAATTTTGGATGTTTTTTGCAGAAAATTTGCGACAAGGTTTTTATTATGTGAATCATTAGAAATGTTTGTGGATTTGGAACCAAAAATTGTCGGCAAATTTTGTTTCATGGTGTTTTTCTCGTTTTTTGCAATATAAATTTGCATTAATTTTTAGATTTTTAGAACAAAAATATCCAAATTTGGAAATGTTTGTGGCTTTGGTACCCAAACTAGGCTAAAAATTTAGTTTCGAGAAGTTTTTCTCGCTTTGGAATCAATTTTTATATAATTTTACCAAGCAAATGCGACCAGAAAGTTTTTTTTATGTCAAAATTTGGAAATTTTTAGGGATTTGTAACCCAAAATTTGCAAAAAAAATTGTTTCTTGGTGTTTTTCTATCGGTTTTGGCAATAAATTTAGTTTATTTATAAAAATTAGGATCCAAAGCACGTTTTTTAAGTAAAAAATTTGGGAATATTTGTGAATTTGGAACCCAATATTGGCTGAAAATTTTCATTCATGAAGTTTTCATCGATTTTGGAACCAAATTTTGTATATTTTTAGAACAAAAATAGCGATCAACGTGTTTTTAGGACAAAATTTTTGCGAATTTGGAACCCAACATTTAATGCATCAAGTTTTTCTCGAAATTTTTGTTGATTTGGAACCCAAAATTGGCTGAAAATTTCCATTCATCTAGTTTTAATCGATTTTGGAACCAAATTTTGAATATTTTTAGCACAAAAATATCCAAGTTTAGTAATGTTTGTGGCTTTGGAACCAAATTTTGGCTATTTTTAGAACAAAAATAGCGATCAACGTTTTTTTAGAACAAAATTTTTGCGAATTTGAAACCCAGCATTTGATTCATCAAGTTTTTCTCGAAATTTTTGTGGATTTGGAACCCAAAATTGGCTAAAAATTTTCAATCATCAAGTTTTCATCAATTTTGGAACCAAATTTAGGATATTTTTAAAACAAAAATCGACGAACAACGTTTATTTAGGACAAAAATTTTCTGAATTTGGAACCCAAAATTTGATTCATCATGTTTTTCGAGTTATTGAAACCAAATTTTGGATATTTTTGGAACAAAAATAGCGATCTACGTTTTTTTAGTACAAAATTTTTTTGAATTTGGAACCCAAAATTTGATTCATCATGTTTTTCGAGTTATTGAAACCAAATTTTGGATATTTTTAGAACAAACATCAACGATCAACGTTTATTTAGGACAAAATTTTTCCGAATTTGGAACCCAAAATTTGATTCATCGAACTTTTCGCGTTATTGAAATCAAATTTTGAATATTTTTAGAACAAAAATCAACGATCAACGTTTATTTAGCACAAAATTTGTGTGAATTTAGAACCCAAAATTTGATTTATCGATCTTTTCGCGTTATTGGAACCAATTTTTGGTTCCAATATAAAACCAATTAGGTTACTTTTTTGTACAAAAATTAGAACCAAAAAGTTCTTGACTAGATTAGACAAACTTGATTAGTCTAGACAGATTTAGTTACACTATTATAGATATTTGACTAAACTAGATAAGACTTATCTAAACTGACAAGATTAGACTAGTACAACAAAACTAGTCTATATTAAACCACCCAATAGACTAGACAGTATTTATCTGATCTGTTTATCTAGATAAAGTGGGTAAAGTATGTGGGTTAAGCCTACATTGACGTTTGGTGAATGTCTGTCACGTGGGTGTAGAAAACACAATCGTTGCAACAACAACAAATGAATCATGAAGAAACAAAGTCGCAAAACACCAGTTATCTAGGCTAGATAACTGCCAGGCTAGATAATGAAACGCGTCTAGATTACTACAAACAGTTCCAGGCGCAATGCATCATTGACTCGACCGCAGCAAAAAAATAATTTATCTGTGATAGAGTGGTTATCTATATAGATTTTGGTTGTTTTTTTAGTGAAAGTGAGAAAGTGGAAATCTTGCTGCACGTTTCACACGCGTCTGGATTGGCCGCTTTCACTTTCACCCAACTCTAATTAACAAATAAAAATCACCTCCAATTTTCTATCTAGACTAAGACCTAATCTAGATAGCATTCGCAGTAAGGATTGTTAGTTTGGATATAAAAAACTGGGTTTAAGCCGACACAATTCTATACAGATTTAGATTTTTTTAATTTTGAAGTTATTTAATAGATAACGGTTGGAGTTATCTGGATTATTCACAGTGATAGATAACATTAGCAATACGGCTTGTTAGTTTGCACATCTAAAACTGGGCCAAAGCCGACGTAATTTTAAACAAATTTAGATTTTTTGAATAAGTTATCTAGTAGATAACGATTAGAGTTATCTGGATTATTCAGAGTGACAGACAACATAGGCAATAAGGCTTGTTAGTTTGGACATCAAAAACTGGGCCGAAGCCGACGAAATTTTATACAGATTTAGTTGAATACGTTATCTAGCAGATAATTATTAGAGTTATCTGGATTATGCAGAGTGACATATATCATAGGCTAGTTAGTTTGGGCATCAAAACCTGGGCCTAAGCCGTCGCAATTCAATACAGATTTAGTTGAATACGTTATCTAGCAGATAACGATTACAGTAATCTAGATTATTCAGAGTGACAGATAACATGGACTACTTAGTTTGGACATCAAAAACTGGGCCTAGGCCGACGCAATTCTATACAGATTTAGTTGAATAAGCTATCTAGCAGATAACGATTAGAGTTATCTGGATTGTTCAGAGTGACAGATAACATAGGCTAGTTAGTTTGGACATCAAAAACTGGGCCTAAATAGACGCAATTTAAACAGATTTAGTTGAATACGTTATCTAGCAGATAAGGATTACAGTCATCTGGATTATACAGAGTCACAGATAACAATGGCATTAAGACTTTTTAATTTGGACATCAAAAACTGGGCCTGAGCCGACGCAATTATAAACAGATTTAGTTGAATAAGGTATCTAGCAGATAACGATTAGAGATATCTGGATTATTCAGAGTGACAGATAAGATAGGATAGTTAGTTTGGACATCAAAAATTAGGTTTAAGCCGACGCAATTCTATACAGGTTTAGATTTTTTTAATAACTTATCTAGTAGATAATGATTAGAGTTGTCTAGATTATTCAGAGTGACAGATAACATTGGCAATAAGGCTTTTTAGTTTGGACATCAAAAATTGCGCCTAAGCCGACGCAATTTTAAACAGATTTAGTTGAATGAGATATCTAGCAGATAACGATTAGAGTTATCTGGATTATTGAGAATGACATATAACATTGGCAATAAGGCTTGTTAGTTTGGACATTAAAAACTGGGCGTGAGCCGACGGAATTCTATACAGATTTAGTTGAATAAGGTATCTAGCAGATAACGATTAGAGATATCTGGATTATTCAGACTGACAGATAAGATAGGATAGTTAGTTTGGACATCAGAAATTTGGTTTAAGCCGACGCAATTCTATACCGGTTTAGATTTTTTTAATAACTTATCTAGTAGATAATGATTAGAGTTGTCTAGATTATTCAGAGTGACAGATAACATTGGCACTAAGGCTTTTTAGTTTGGACATCAAAAATTGCGCCTAAGCCGACGCAATTTTAAACAGATTTAGTTGAATAAGATATCTAGCAGATAACGATTAGAGTTATCTGGATTATTGAGAATGACATATAACATTGGCAATAAGGCTTGTTAGTTTGGACATTAAAAACTGGGCGTGAGCCGACGCAATTCTATACAGATTTAGTTGAATACTTTATCTAGCAGATAACGATTACAGTTATCTGGATTATTCAGAGTGACAGATAACATTGGCAATAAGGCTTGTTAGTTTGGACATAAAAAACTGGGCGTAGGGCGACGAAATTTTAAACAGATTTAGTTGAATAAGTTATCTAGCAGATAGTTATCTGGATTATTCAGAATGATAGATTAGGGATTGTTAGTTTGGATATTGAGAACACTGGGTATAAGCTGACGCAAATCTACAAAAATCTTTCCACATAAATATCTCGGAAACGACGCGACTTACAACCGAAACAATTATGTTATCTGGTAGATAACATCTTGAAGAGTATCTACACCAAATTTCATGGATATCTGCCAGGTGGTTTCAAAGATATAACATCTTTAAGAGTATCTACACCAAATTTCATGGATATCCGCCACGTAGTTTCTTTATACGCTTTACTCCGTTTGAAGCTGAAATGAATCGAATGCTGCAACTAGTCCAATCACCTTTATCGATATCTATAGAATTGTTTACCTGGCGACCGAATGATGAGAATTACTACTATTTGTGTAATTTTATCCAATTATCACAACATGAAAAGTTGAAGCATTGGTATAACAAACACGTGAGGGAAATATTCTGCGCTAAAATCTCCGAGGATGATATAATGCTGTGTTTAAAATTGAACATAAAAATTATTAATTGTGGCGTGGATGCTGGTCTGTTGATGAGATTCTAAAATCTCCCTTCTACTGGGATAACACACGCTACTGGATAAACAATGCTGAATCATTAGCGTGGGGACATTATCGTATAACTAATTGTGATAATAGAGAATAAATTTTTATTGATTAAATTTTATCTTTTTATGCCCTCCAAATCTTCCTTTGACAAAAAAAAAATTAAAGTAAAGATTAAATTGTTTTCTCTGTGGTTCTCTAATCGATAATACATCCTTTCGTGTTCAGTCTGAAAACGTATAAAGTGGGCGAAAAGAAAAAAAATCGTAATTCATATATAAAATTTATTAACAGCTGCAGGAAAAAACTTTAAACAAATATCAATTACCATTTTCTTAATTATTACTTATCTTAACTTTAAACAATTATCATTATCAAATTGTTTTCAAACTTTAAACAAATAAAATAAGTGATTATTTACACGAGGAAAAACTTTAAACATATATTATAAGTGATTATTATGATTAATTACAATATATGAATTAAATTCTTGTTTTAAGATGATTCTCTGATTAAGCAATGCAACCATGCCAAAGTATTTATACCGTCAGGACAAATGTAACGTTTATCATCGTGAGGGATGAGAGCAATCTTTGTTTGCCCCATAGTTGAAACTTCATGTTTATCAGATTTAAAGAGCTTTTGCTCAACTGTTGTTTCTTTGTTTTGTTGCAAACATTCTAAATAATCGTCAAACGTGATGTTGTTTTTCACAATGTGCCTCTTCACACCTTTCGCTTTCTTAACCGTATCAATTCCATCTACACGTTCAGCAAACATCTTTGCGCGCACTCCTACCATTTCTGTCATCACCTTACCGGAGTTTTCATCTTTGATCATACCCAAGACTTTCTTATTTAAACGTGGGATGCCATAGATATTGTTATCAGGATAGTCGCTAGTATCATAATAATTTTGAACATCACATCGAAATACCTCATATATGTCGGGGTTTCCACTTCGTATATGAGCGAATCGGTGTCGGTGTAGCAGACTCGCGCCCTATCACCAAACCTATTTCTCATATACAAGTAGTGGAACTCGTATAGTTTTAATTCTGATATGTCTAATATGCACATACCCACATAAATTGGTTTATTAAAGTAAACTTCACCAATTTGAATACATTTTTCTCAAAATCGTTCAACGCGTTCGTACGCAATTTAGTATTCAAATCAATATAAGATTTAAGCCACGCTGATTAAATTTTAAAACGCCATGAATGTTTTCTAATTTTAAACCGTTTTCTAACGCTTGCTGCAAGTTGCGATAGTGTATAACATATCGTTCCTTATTGTATAAGGTAGCCAATAATTTTGTTTCACGAGATTTTGGTGGCGTGAGGTGTTCAGGACAAAATGGGAGATCGTTATGCGGATTGTGTATGGAATCAGGGTACTCTAGGTCAACCTCTAAAATGTATCCTTGAGGATTGTCTGCAGGTACATTAAAATTTATGTGACTTAAATCGCCCTCTATCCACTCAAAACCGCCATACGGAAGGTGTTGTCATATCGCCCAGCCGTACTGGTTATTGATGTCATCATGCATTAAGTATATTGACGGTTTTTCTGCATCATATTTCGGCATGTACTTATTGTTAGCTGCTGAATACCTCTTAGAACATTGGCTCAGCCCACCTCGAATACCTCTCTCGATAAACATTACCATAACAATATTGCCAAGTAATTCAAGATTGGCTTGCACATGTTTCAGCATACAATCCCAAGTGTACCCGGGTAAGGTGAAATAGTGTGCTGGATCCAAGCCATAGGTTTTCAAACAGCTCGCGCGTTTTAAACAAAACTAAAGTTTCGGAATACTGGGCGTTTAACATAGCTCGTAAAAATTGGTCAGAATTCGCAAATTAGCAATAATTGTTTAAAATAATTAACATTTCTTAAAACTAGATTAAATTATCTACAAAATGATATATTACCTAATGAAATTGCGTCAGAATTAACGGAGATATAAGCTAAACAAAACTAAACTTTCAGAATAGTGGACGTTTAACACAGTTTGTAAAAATTGGTGAAAATTCGCAAATTAGCAATAATTGTTTAAAGTAATTAACATTTCTTAAAACTAGATTAAATTATCTACAAAATGATATATTACCTAATGAAATTGCGTCAGAATTAACGGAGATATAAGCTAGGCAAAACTAGACTTTCAGAATCGTGAGCGTCTAACATAGTTCGTAAAAATTTCTCAGAATTCGCAAATTAGCAATAACAGTTAAAACTATCTACAATTATCTACAATTTATCTACGATTAAATTATCTACAAAATGAGACATTACACGTTATGATTGAGTTGAAACTAACTGAGATACAAGCTAAACAAAACTAATAACTGCGAGAATCCATCGTCGCCCGGTCGAAATCCTACAACAAACAAGAAAGTCTCTAGTTTTCCGCAAAATAAATTGCAGTAATAGACTTGCAGCAAAGTAGTTAACTTGGAATCGAGGGAATGAAGTTTAGCTTCAATTTGATGTGAAACTTCAACTTTAGCGTTGCTGGAATGCAGTTAATGTATTCTTAAACTAGATTAAATTGTCTTTAAATTGATGTGAAACTCACCGTCAACTTCAGCGTCGAGGAACTTTGACTTGAAAGCGCCGACTCCAACAGAAACTACTTCCATGTACGCATTACGACTGAAGTTCGTTATTTATCAATAATTTACTTAAGCTTAATATATTCATAGACTAATTCACCCTCAATTTGATCCGAAACACGTTGTTGTAATTCATCGAGAAAGGCCATAAATTGAAGGCTTCTCTCCAAAATGGAAATAATCACCGGACGTTTTGCAATTCCACCACTGTCGCAACTAGCTGTAACTACCGCGAGTCTTCTTTCAACGATAATTTAAAAACAAGGTAACTTATACGCAGGCTTGAACTAGTGTTTAAAACTAGATGAAATTACCTTTAAATTTTTTAAATTACGTTTTAATTTAGAAGGGATAGAATTGAAACCAAAAACCCCCGGTTTGTTCGAAATGAAACTGTAATAGCTATAATTTGTTGTTTTTCCTCTCATAATCAGGACAAAACATAATAATAATATATCTTAACATCAAGTACATACATATATATATATTTATATAATCTTTGTATTTTTTGTTGTTGTGGGTTTTATTTATTTTAGTCTAAATTAAATATAAGCAAGTAACATTACAACGAACCCTAAATACCCAGTGCACTATACATACGATATATTGCGAAAGAAAAGATTTGTTTGTGGTTGAGAAATCACATACAAATTGTTTTTTTTTAATGGTTTAAATTGTATTTTTGAGGGATTTTTTGATGTTTGAGGGATTTTTGCTAACAGGGATTTTTTACTCTCCTTTTGGTTTGAGGAGATGCTTTGTTGTTTTGAGGGATTTAAAAATATTTTTTTTCAGATTTAGTTTGTCGATTTTGGGAAAAATTTTGTGCAAAATTTGAGAAAAAAAATCTAAAATTTAGTTGTCACTTAGAAAAATCTTTAATAGACCTTTTTACGGTTAGTTAAACGCATGTGCCAAGTTTGAAAGGCGGGAATATGAAAGTTTCGGGCAAATAATAAGGTTATACGTCAAGAAGTTCGGGCAAAAATTTCAACTATGAATCGGAATTAACAAAATTTCTCCCAAAACAAACGAAAATAACGCAAAATTTAGTGCGAAGAAAGGTTTTTTCAAGATAAAAAAAAATAAAAATTAAAAAAAAAACACGTTTTATAAGTAGATTTTCAAAAAAAAAGTAAAAAGAACCATTATTCCTAAAAAAAAAAATTGAAAAACAAAATTCGTATCATACAAACTCCTTCCATATTTTACAACCCCCCAAAAAACCCCACAAACACATCTCAAAAAAAAACCTCAAAATACAATCATAAATTTATTTAATTTAAGTGAAAACCTTTCTCCTTAGTCGCACCTAGCAGTCTTTCCCTCAAGATCTCCTCCGTCGGATAATCGGGCAGTTTCAGATAATGGACGCAGGTATTCACGGATGGGTACGAACCTACCTCGGCGTTCACCTTCCGCACCACGGTCAACCGCGGGTACAGATTCGCCAGGCCCCCTGGCGGCAGCGAGCTGCACCCTGTCGTAAACTGCAAGAACGCCTTCCTCTCCTCCGGCGACATTTCCACCAGCACGCTCACAAACCGCAAGAAACCAGGACTAAAAAACAAAAATGAACATTTATAAAAAAAAATAAATTATAACTCGTTCTTAAAACTTAACTTAAAGTTATGAAATCCCAGTTTAACCCCTTGACTACAATGTAAAGGGGTTAATATACACACATATGTGTTAATATACACACATATGTGTTAATATACACACATATGTTATAATGTATATGAACACTTCAAAGCGCATTTTATTCGTATGTCACGGAGTTAAGACTTGCTCAATCCAAATTTGAAGACTAGAACGATTTATCTCAAACCATTCTCGTGTTCAATCAAAAAAAATCAAAAGATATTTTTGACAAAAATTGGATATTAAACAATAATTCCAAAACCTGCCCGAACATTCTCGTTCTGCTTCTTTAGAATAACCTTAGACGCTTCAATAAACCCAAATTTGAGAATTAGAAGGTCGTAACTCAAACCGTCTTCAAGATATCACTCAGTAAAGTAACAGAAAATATGCAACTTTTCAAAAATTTCAGTTAATGTCGAATAATTTTTAAACCGGAAGTAGCAAAGTGACTTTCGGACTATAATCACATAGATTAAGGGTTGCTGAATCAAAATTCGAAAACTAGAACATCCTTCCTTAAAAGGCTCCAAAGTTATCAAGGGTTAAAGTTTTCAAACATTACTTTTTGATGCGTAATATTAAAACCGGAAGTGCAAAAGTAGTTTCCGGTTTGTAGTTTCGCGGATTAAATGTCGCTGAAACCAAATTCGAAAACTAGACGGCCGCTCCTTAAAGGGCTCCTAAGGCAAAGACGGGAAAATCATTTCGCGATTTTGCTGAACAATTCTGCAACCGGAAGTAACTAATTGATTTCCAGTCTGTTATATCGTAGATTAAAAATCGCTGAATGCAATTTCGAAAACTGGAATGTCGTTCCTTAAAGGGCTCCAAAGTTATCAAGGATTAAAGTTTTCGAAAAAATACGTTGCTTTTTAATGCACGATTTTAAAACCGGAAGTGAAAAAGTGTTTTCCGATTTGTGGTCCCATAGATTAAGGGTTGCCGATTCCAAATTCGAAAACTAGAATATCGTTCCTTAAAGCGCTCCAAAGTTATCAAGAACTAAATTTCTAAAGGTTCGAAAAAACGATACAAGCAATGGGTTTTTGGTGTACGATTTTGAAACCGGAAGTATAAAAGTAATTTCCGGTTTGTGATCTCGTGGATTAGGGGTTGCTGAATATAAATTCGAAAACTAGAATGTCGTTCCTTAAAGGGCTCCAAAGTTATCAAAGAACAAAGTTTTCAAAAAAGAACAAACATTACTTTTTGATGCGTAATTTTAAAACCGGAAGTGGGAAAGTGATTTCCGCTTCGTAATTTCGCGGATTAAATGTCGCTGAAACCAAATTCGAAAACTAGACAGCCGATCCTTAAAGGGCTCCTAAGGCTAAGACAGGAAAAACTTTACGAGATATTGCACGATTTTAAAACCGGAAGTGAAAAAGTGTTTACCGGTTTGTGGTCCCATGGATTAAGGGTTGTCGATTCCAAATTCGAAAACTAGAATATCGTTCCTTAAAGCGCTCCAAAGTTATCACGAACTGAAATTCTAAACCTTCGAAAAACGGGACAAGCAATGGGTTTTTGGTGTACAATTTTGGAACCGGAAGTATAAAAGTAATTTCCGGTTTGTGATCTCGTGGATTAGGGGTTGCTGAATATAAATTCGAAAACTAAAATGTCGTTCCTTAAAGGGCTCCAAAGTTATCAAAGAACAAAGTTTTAAAAAAAGAACAAACATTACTTTTTGATGCGAAATTTTAAAACCGGAAGTAAAAAAGTGGTTTCCGATTTGTAATTTCGCGGATAAAATGTCGCTGAAACCAGATTCGAAAACTAGACAGCCGCTCCTTAAAGGTCTCCTAGGCAAAAACGAGAAAAACATTACGGGATTTTGATGTACAATTCTGAAACCGGAAGTAAACAAGTGATTTCCAGTTTGTAATATCATAGATTAAAGGTCGCTGAGTTCTCTGGAGCTTGCACGTCAAGGAAAATACCACACATCGTCGGCAAAAATGTTCTCGATGGCCAACTTCAACAAGAAATGATTGTAAAAACTTTTGGGTAAATATTAATAGGACCTAGATGCTGCAAATTATAGTTTTTGAAAACTGGATTATCAATTTTGATCAAAATTGGCACACAGATTGTTAAAATTATTATTAATGGCGCGTGCCGTCACCTCCAGAACGTTCTCTGGAGCTTGGTCGTCAAGGAAGATACGACACAGCGCCGGCAAAAATGTGCTTGGTGGACAACTACAACAAGAAATGATTGATAAAAGTTTTGGACAAATTTTAATAGGACCTAGGTGCTGGAAATTATATCAAAGTTATGTTTTTTGAAAACTGGAGTAGAAGTTTTTGATCAAAATTGAAACACAGATTGTTAAAATAGTTATAAAAGACGAGTGCCGTCAACTCCAGAACGTTCTCTGGAGCTTGCTCGTCAAGGAAGATACGACACAGCGCCGGCAAAAATGTTCTTGGTGGCCAACTACAACAAGAAATGATTGCTAAAAGTTTTTGGCATATTTTAATAGGACCTAGGTGCTGGAAATTATGTTTTTTGAAAACTGGCGTAGTAATTTTGATCAAAATAAGCACACAGATTGTTAAAATTGTTATAAATGGCGCGTGCCATCACCTACAGTACGTTCTCTGGAGCTTACTCGTCAAGGAAGATACGACACAGAGCTGGCAAAAACGTTCTTGGTAGACAACTACAACAAGAAATGATTGTTCAAAGTTTTGGGCAAATTTTAATAGGACCTAGGTGTTGTAAATTATGTTTTTTTTTGAAAACTGACGAATCAATTTTGATCAAAATTAGCACATAGATTGTTAAAATTGTTATAAATGGCGCGTGCCATCACCTCCAGTACGTTCTCTGGAGCCTGCTCGTCAAGGAAGATACGACACAGTACCGGCAAAAATTTTCTTGGTGGACAACTACTAAAAGAAATGATTGATAAAAGTTTTGGACAAATTTTAATAGGACCTAGGTGCTGGAAATTATGTTTTTTTTAAAACTGGGGTATCAATTTTGATCAAAATTGGCACACAGATTGATAAAATTGTTATAATTGGTTCGTGCCGTCAACTCCAGAACGTTCTTAGGAGCTTGCACGTCAAGGAAAATACCACACAGCGTCGGCAAAAATGTTCTCGAAGGCCAACTTTAACAAGAAATGATTTTTAAAAGTTTTGGGCAAATATTAATAGGACCTAGATGCTGCAAATTATAGTTTTTGAAAACTGGATTATCAATTTTGATCAAAATTGGCACACAGATTGTTAAAATTGTTATAAATGGCGCGTGCCGTCACCTCCAGAACGTTCTTTGGAGCTTGCTCGTCAAGGAAGATACGACACAGCGCCGGCAAAAATGCTCTTGGTGGACAACTACAACAAGAAATGATTGTTAAAAGTTTTGGGCAAATTTTAATAGGACCTAGGTGCTTGAAATTATATTGAAATTATGTTTTTTGAAAACTAGGGTATCAATTTTGATCAAAATTGGCACACAGGTTGTTAAAATTGTTATAAATGGCGCGTGCCGTCTCCTCCAGAACGTTCTCTGGAGCTTGGTCGTCAAGAAGGATACGACACAGCGCCGGCAAAAATGTTCTTGGTGGATAACTACAATAAGAAATGATTGATAAAAGTTTTGGACAAATTTTAATAGGACCTAGGTGCTGGTAATTATATCAAAGTTATGTTTTTTGAAAACTGGAGTAGAAATTTTTGATCAAAATTGGAACACAGATTGTTAAAATAGTTATAAAAGACGAGTGCCGTCAACTACAGAACGTTCTCTGGAGCTTGCTCGTCAAGGAAGATACGACGCAGCGCCGGCAAAAATGTTCTTGGTGGCTAACTACAACAAGAAATGATTGCTAAAAGTTTTGGGCATATTTTAATAGGACCTAGGTGCTGGAAATTATGTTTTTTGAAAACTGGCGTAGTAATTTTGATCAAAATAAGCACACAGATTGTTAAAATTGTTATAAATGGCGCGTGCCGTCACCTCCAGTACGTTCTCTGGAGCTTACTCGTCAAGGAAGATACGACACAGAGCTGGCAAAAACGTTCTTGGTGGACAACTACAACAAGAAATGATTGTTCAAAGTTTTGGGCAAATTTTAATAGGACCTAGGTGTTGTAAATTATGTTTTTTTTGAAAACTGACGAATCAATTTTGATCAAAATTAGCACATAGATTGTTAAAATTGTTATAAATGGCGCGTGCCATCACCTCCAGTACGTTCTCTGGAGCCTGCTCGTCAAGGAAGATACGACACAGTACCGGCAAAAATTTTCTTGGTGGACAACTACTACAAGAAATGATTGATAAAAGTTTTGGACAAATTTTAATAGGGCCTAGGTGCTGGAAATTATGTTTTTTAAAAACTGGGGTATCAATTTTGATCAAAATTGGCACACAGATTGATAAAATTGTTATAATTGGTTCGTGCCGTCAACTCCAGAACGTTCTTAGGAGCTTGCACGTCAAGGAAAATACCACACAGCGTCGGCAAAAATGTTCTCGAAGGCCAACTTTAACAAGAAATGATTTTTAAAAGTTTTGGGCAAATATTAATAGGACCTAGATGCTGCAAATTATAGTTTTTGAAAACTGGATTATCAATTTTGATCAAAATTGGCACACAGATTGTTAAAATTGTTATAAATGGCGCGTGCCGTCACCTCCAGAACGTTCTTTGGAGCTTGCTCGTCAAGGAAGATACGACACAGCGCCGGCAAAAATGCTCTTGGTGGACAACTACAACAAGAAATGATTGTTAAAAGTTTTGGGCAAATTTTAATAGGACCTAGGTGCTTGAAATTATATTGAAATTATGTTTTTTGAAAACTAGGGTATCAATTTTGATCAAAATTGGCACACAGGTTGTAAAAATTGTTATAAATGGCACGTGCCGTCTCCTCCAGAACGTTCTCTGGAGCTTGGTCGTCAAGAAGGATACGACACAGCGCCGGCAAAAATGTTCTTGGTGGATAACTACAATAAGAAATGATTGATAAAAGTTTTGGACAAATTTTAATAGGACCTAGGTGCTGGAAATTATGTTTTTTGAAAACTGGCGTAGTAATTTTGATCAAAATAAGCACACAGATTGTTAAAATTGTTATAAATGGCGCGTGCCGTCACCTCCAGAACGTTCTCTGGAGCTTACTCGTCAAGGAAGATACGACACAGAGCTGAAAAAAATGTTCTCGGTGGACAACTACAACAAGACGTGATTGTTAAAAGTTTTGGGCAACATTTAATAGGACCTAGGTGTTGGAAATTATATCGAAATTATGTTTTTTGAAAACTGGAGCAGCAATTTTGATCAAATTTGGTACACAGAGTGTTAATATTGTTATAAATGGCGCGTGCCGTCACCTCCAGAAAACCTTCTGGAGCTTGTTCGTCAAGGAAGATACGACACAGCGCCGGAAAAAAACTACAACAAGACTTGATTATAAAAAGTTTTGGACAAATTTTAATGGGACCTAGGAACTGCAAATTATGTTTTCTGAAATCTGGCGTAGTAATTTTGATCAAAATTGGCACACAGATTGTTAAAATTGTTATAAATGGCACGTGCCATCACCTCCAGAACGTTCTCTGGAGCTTTCTCGTCAAGAAGGATACGACACAGAGCCGGCAAAAATGTTCTTGGTGTATAACTACAATAAGAAATGATTGATAAAAGTTTTGGATAAATTTTAATGGGACCTAGGTGCTGGAAATTATATCAATTTTATGTTTTTTGAAAACTGGAGAAGCAATTTTGATCAAAATTGGAACACAGATTGTTAAAATTGTTATAAAAGGCGAGTGCCCTCAACTCCAAAACGTTCTCTGGAGCTTGCTCGTCAAGGAAGATACGACACAGCGCCGGCAAAAATGTTCTTGGTGGACAACTACAACAAGAAATGATTGTTAAAAGTTTTGGACAAATTTTAATAGGACCTTGGTGCTGTAAATTATGTTTTTTTGAAAACTGACGAATCAATAAAATAAATAAATATCGCAAAAACAAAACAAATGCTCGACAGCAAAATAAATAATTGATCGCAAGAAAATAATGTCTTAACGAAATCGATAACAAACATTAAAAGAATTTCTATAATTTTGCTATAATTTTTGGACTGACAATTTTGCAGAAAATCTTTCCTCAAAGTATTCCAAAAACATCCCTTAAAACAAACTAGAAAGAAAATTTCAAAAAAATCGTTTACTTTAACTCCAATCCTATTTTGGACCATGAACGCCTTGGACCACCTTTTCGTGCACAACTTTTGAACCACTCGAGATTTTTGCAAAAATCTTCATTCCTCAAAACAACTCCAAAAAGAAGTTTCTACCTCAATCTAATTCCCAAAAAATATTTCCTCTTACCTTTAAAAGCATCTGTCGACGTTGTCGGACATGAGCAATAGCATGCAGAGTTGCTCGAGGGCTATGAGCTGCATGTCCCTTTCGTCCCCCAAGCCGCTGCTCAGCCATTCCAGCAGCGTTTCTGGATCTGGCTCAGTCATCTAAAAAAAAATAAAGCAAAAATTGAGCAAAAGTTTTGGGCGTAAGAGCACAATGAGGAACCTTTTTAGGTTTGGTATTGAGATAATCGCCGATTGTTGAAAAATTTGAATTTTGGACCAATTTTGGCCAATTAAATTAATTTACCTAGGTTACTCTATTAGGGTATCTGGTTGAAATTGGATAAAATTCGGCGCAAGACACAGGAAAATTTGTTCCGGAAAGTTTGATATTGAGATAATCGTTGATTGTTGAGAAATTTGAATTTGGACCAATTTTAGCCAATACCTAGGTTTTAGGTTTCTGGTAGAAATTGGATAAAATTCGGCGGAAGACACAGGAATCTTTGTTCCGGAAAGTTTGATGTTGAGATAATCGTTGATTGTTGAGAAATTTGGTTTTAGACCAATTTTGGCAAACACCTAGGTTTTAGGTTTCTGGCTGAAATTGGATAAAATTTGGTAGGAATTATCTGTGGTTGGGTGTTAATGTTTGTAGCAAATTTTGCGAAAATTGCTTTTATAGTTTCGCGGCAATTTAAGTTTTTCGGAACGAAATTTTGTAAACTTTCTTGTTCATGTTCCGTAATTTCTTAAACATTTTTTGGACTGTAAAAACACAGAAATTTTGAACATATTTTGCCAAAAAAGAAAATGGAAATGTTCTGACAAATCTGTCAAACAAAACAAATGACAGAGAGAGAGAAACCAACGACAGTCATACCAACTTCTCGTCCAAAATTTGAAGCACAAATTTTGAAGTTATCAAATTTTGAAACATAAATTTTGAAGTTATCAAAATTTGAAGCACAAATTTTGGGGTTTTCTAAAAACCGTAAAACTTTAAAAGCTTTTAAGGTTTAATCTTTGAAACAAAATTAGGATTTAAAAAATGCAATTGTCACCTTCCGCCTGACACTCCTCCACCCTCCGTCCGCCTCATCTTCAAAGATCCTCCTCCTCACCCAGGCCCCAGAATCGTCCTCCCTCCTCATCATCCTGGCCATCCTCATCTCCAACGCGATCCTCATGCTCATCTCGCGATTGATCAAATTATTCTCCTCCTCCTGGTTCCGTTGCTTCGTCAAGGCGTTGTCCTGGTTGCGCCAAGGATCGTACTCAAACAGATCGAAATCCCCGGAGGAGTAGGAACCGGAATCGGGGCTTCCACCCCGGAAAAGGGTTCGATTAGGATCTAAATTAAGGACTAAATTAGGAAACGTTGGGTTTTCCCTCCGCAAGTTGGGTAGTGGTTGTTTGGGATCGCGAGGTCTTGGCTCTAGCGACGGGTCGGAAGCGACCGCGAAGCTAGAGCGCTGCTGAAAATTCTGGTCCGAAACCTTCGATTCCTCTTTTTCCGCGTCGTAATTGTCGTCCGAATGCTGTCTATAGTAGTGAACCTCAAAATCGCGAATGTTGGGCACGTTCAATGGGATGATGACGGGACTTCTAGGCGGAAAAGTCAGGTTTGAATCGTTTTCGGGGGACATAGGTGAAAGCTCAACAATCTCGGAAATAGAAACGCTTGAACTCATCTGAGAGCTGGTATGAAAGCTAAGTGAACCCGAGTCAACACCCGAGTCCATCAAAGACGTCCAATGGCTAAACTCCGACGAATTCGAAGCCGCATAATTGTGATCGTCGGATCCCCTCCAAGGTGAACGTGCACTGCAATTCGAGTTCACAATACTTGGACTTCGTATCGTCTGACTGGTACATTCGCGTGAGGTTCCTTGTGCCATTGGATTGCATGGACAAGGCCTTATAAACTGAGAATCGAAAGGTTCGAGCAAAACGTTATTACTACCTCTCATACAGGAACAAACCTCAGAATTACGAACCGTGTGATAGAATGCAGGCAGGGGCAACTCGAGGGGTTCGCGAGGTACGGTTCTTCTCCCACCCCGAACGACGTGCTCGAAGCAGTCGCTGTAAATGGATTTTTTTGGAACTTCCTTAGAAGCATCTCCTTGCTCGCTTGGAGGTTCCAGGGGTATCTCCCTAATTTGTAATCGGGGTGCTGGTATAGGCAAGGGCTGTGATATAATTCTCTGGGGTTCGTTATAACAAGTTGGTCTAGTTTGGGGGGAGTATACAGGTACAACCCGTTGGATTCTGGGCGAAACAGTTGTTTCACCAAGGATCAAATTAATTGGTTCATTCAAAGAATTAGTTGAGGTAAACTGGGGGGGTCTAACAAGGTTTTCTGCCGAACTGTGCGAGTATTTCGCGCGGGAAACAGAGTCGAACTGCTGAGGTCTAACTCCAGGTTGAGCTGAACCACTCGCCGTGCTTTGTGGTCTAGGGACCAAAGGTCTGGACCTAAAAAGATTCTCCCCAAAAACCAAATTCAGAGGCTCACCGGGAGGTGCGGAGAAAAAACGACGCGAGGTTCGGCCTGATCTAACATAGTTTCCCAGTGGGGGCGGCGGTGCCGTGTAGAAACTATTTGGGGTTGCAGTTTGTGGGGTTTCGACGAGACATTGAGGTCGCAAAACGAGCGGATCAACAGGACAAGTTCTTCGTGGTTTCCTATCTTCAATGAAAACGACGAGCGGAGGTACAGACGGCACAGTGTAGAAGCTGTTTTGTTGAGGTTCGACGACGATTTCGTCTTGCATCACGAGATTAATCGAGGGGTAACAGTAAGACGTATGCGGGGTTCTCGCTTGGGAATCGTAGATGAGCTGTTCATCGCGCAGCAGTATTAGGGGCTCAATTGGGGTCTCCGCGGTATAAATAAAGTCTTGGGGTCGTTCCCTTATCACAATCACCCGATTAGTCGAGGGTTCGGAATAGAAACTGTTGGTTGGGTTCGGTTGGAAAGTGTAATTGAGTCCACCTGCCTGCCAAACTACCGGTGGGGGGTACGTATTTGGGGTTCTTGTTCGGGGTGTGTTTTTGAACTGTTGAGGTTCAATGGGGCTTTTGTCTGGTAACAAATTGGGGTTATCGGTTCTGTTTGGGGTTGTTGGTACGAGGTTATCGGATCTATTTGGGGTTGTTGGTACGATGTTCTCGGATCTATTTGGGGCTATTGGTACGAAGTTATCAGATCTATTTGGGGTTGTTGGTACGAGGTTCTCGGATCTATTTGGGGTTGTTGATACGAGATTATCGCCCCTATTTGGGGTTGTTGGTACATGGTTATTGGATCTATTTGGGGTTGTTGGTACGAGGTTATCGCCCCTATTTGAGGTTGTTGGTATGAGGTTATAGGACCTATTTGGGGTTGTTGGTATGAGTTTATCGGATCTATTTGGGGTTGTTGCTACGAGGTTATCGGATCTATTTGGGGTTGTTTGTATGGGATCCATCGGAGTGGAGGTGTAAGGTACAAAAGGGGAGGTGTAGTAGGGTTGGAAAGGGGTTGTGTAGATATTGTTGGTTTGTGTCGAAGGGGTGAAGAAGGAGGTGCAAGACGGTTGGGGGTTCATTGGTACTAAACCTGGGGGCGGTGGTCGGCGAAGCTCACTCTTGCAAGGTGGTTGCGCTAAGCCTGGGGTCGGAGCTCGGTGAAGCTGACTGTTGCAAGACGGTTGAGGGTTCGTTGGCACGAGGTTGTCCATGAAGTTGGTTAGCTGGCGGGCGTGGAGGTTCCAGCTTTGGTGGTTTGCCTCGTGTGATTGGGCTTCTGGGCTCGCCGGGCGAAAGTCGTCGATGGTCAGGGGGAGGTTGTTGAGCAAGTCGGTGATGTCTTGGTCGTCCGACGTCTGAGGGGCGAATTCGTTGAATTTCGTTCGGAAATTCGGGAGCAAACTTTTACTCTTGCACTCGCAACGCTGATCGAGAACAAAAAGGCGGAGAGAAGCGCTTCTGACACCCGCCACAATAATACCAACTGTAAATCTGGGGGAA
This sequence comes from Phosphuga atrata, assembly GCA_944588485.1. Taxonomy (NCBI): domain Eukaryota; kingdom Metazoa; phylum Arthropoda; class Insecta; order Coleoptera; family Silphidae; genus Phosphuga; species Phosphuga atrata. The sequence goes on from CALYMW010000455.1 coordinate 439,165, forward strand.
TTTCGACGAACAGTAATTTTTTCCAAACGAAAATTTAAGGCAAATTCCTCCACATTTCTTATAGCAAAATTTTCGAAACCTACACCTAAGCCTTCCAATACAAAATTTTGACCAAAACGTAATCAAAAAACGTATAAAAAACAAAACTAAGATCTTAATTTTTGTCGGAAAAGATCCTTAACCATTTTTAACACTTTTACACCTTTTCTTTAACAAAATTTTTTGAAAACTCTTCCAAATTCCAGCAATATTTCCAAATTTCGTTTTGGAATCTAGGGAAAGTTTCAGTTTGCATATTGGTACCACAATTATCGATCTGTCGGAACTACCAACATAATTTTGGTGAATAAGCAAATGTTTCTCTTTCGTTGTTTTTTGGGTTGGTAGTGTTGTTGGAAAGTTCTTTTTGGCGTCCAAATTTTGTGGCGGTGTTATCGAAGGTGAGATTACGAGCAATTTTCGTCGATTTGAGAGCCAAAATTTGGGTTTAAAGTGTTTTGGGCGTTTTTGGTACAAAATTTTAATGCAATATTTGATTTTTCTGCACGAAAATTTTTGTAAAAAAACAATGTTTTTAGGTTATGATTTTGAGGATTTGGGACGCCAATTAAATTGATGGAATATTGAAAAGATTTTTGGACCCAATGAATATTTTTCTACATCAAAATTTGGAATCTAATGGTGAATATTTGGAGAATTTTGTGGAACACCTAAAATGGGTTAAAGTTTCCTGAATTCCTGGTTCCTGAATCGTATTGTAACTAAACTTTGAATATTTTTTTTGACACAAAATTCGAATCCAAAGGTCATTTTTCGCTAAATTTTGGACATTTTTGTAGATTTGGAGCTCACAATATAGACCATTGTCTGTTAGTTAAGTGCATGCGCATCTGTCAAGTTTTAAAGGCGGGAATATGAATGTTTCGGGCAAATATTAAGGTTATACGTCAAAAAGTTCGGGCAATTTTGACGTATAACATGGCGGAAATTGACGCATGTGCACAAAAAATTTCAACTATGAAAAAGTCTATTGGCTGAAAATTTGGATTCTCAATGTTTTTCTCGTTTTTGGACTCAAATTTTCAATATTTTTAGCCCCAAAATGGGATCAAAAGTACGTTTTTCGAAACAAATTTGAAAAAATTTTTGTCCAAAAATTGGGATCAAAAGTACGTTTTTGGAAACAAATTTTAAAATTTTTTTAAAAACGTTTTTGAAAATTTTTGTGAATTTCGAACTTTGTATTATTGGAACTGAAATTGGTTGAGAATTTTGTTTCATGAAATGTTTCTCGCCTTTTGGAACAAAATTTTAGATATTTTTGGATTAGGTAATGATTTGTAAATGTTTATGGATTTGGACCACAAAATTGACACAAAATTTAGATACTTGAAGTTTTTCTCGATTTTGGAACCCAATTTTGGAAATCTCAAGCTCGAAGATTAGGCTGTAAGGGTCTTTTTAGGTCAAAATTTGGGAATATAGAACCCAAAATCGTTTGGTCACCTAATTATGGATATTTTTAGCATAAAAAGTGCGATGAAAATGACATTTTAAAGTAAAAATTCACAAATCTTTATGGCTTTGGAACCCAGAATTGGGCGAAAATTGTAAGTTTTTCTCAGTTTGGAATAAAATTTTTAGCAAAAAAAGCGACCAGAAAGTTTTTTTTAGGTCAAAATTTGGAAATTTTTGAAGATTTGGAACCCAAAATTTGCTAAAAAAACTATATCGTCTTTTCAACTAAATGTTGGATGTTTTTAGGATAACATTTACTATCACAAGGATCTTATTAGATAAATCTTTAACTCCAAAATTAAGTTCTAAGAGTATTTTTGGGTAAAAATTTGAGAATTTTTGTGAATATGGAACCCAAAATCGTTTTTGTAACTAAATTATTGTTATTTTTAGCACAAAAATTGCGGTTAAAATGACATTTTTGGATACAAATTTGGAAATGTTTGTGGCTTTGGAACCCAAAATTGGCCGAAAATTTAGTTTCAAGAAGTTTTTCTCAGTTTGGAATAATATTTTAGATAGTTTTAGCAAAAAAAAGCGACTAGAAGTTTTAGGTCAAAATTTGGAAATTTTTGAAGATGGGTTCCAAATCTTCAAAAATTTGCTTAAAAAAACATTAAGTTGTCTTTTAAACCAAATTTTGGATGTTTTTTGCACAAAATTTGCTATCACAAGGATCTTATTAGGTAAATTTTTATCACGAAAATTAGGTTGTAAGAGTATTTTTAGGTAAACATTTGAGAATTTTTGTGAATATAGTTGAGTACTATATAATCGTTTTTGTAACGAAATTATGGTTATTTTTAGTACAAAAATTGCGAATAAAATGACATTTTTGGGTAAAAATTTGGATAAGTTTGTGGCTTTGGAACCCAAAATTGGCTGAAAATTTAGTTTCAAGAATTTTTCTCAGTTTGGAATAATATGTTAGATATTTTTAGAAAAAAACAGTCACCAAAAGTTGTTTTTAGGTCAAAATTTGAAAATTTTTGAGGATTTGGAACCCAAAATTTGTTAAAAAAATTATCGTCTTTTCAACCATATTTTTGATGTTTTTAGCACAAAAATTGCTATCACCAGGATCTTATTAGGTAAATCTAGAAATTTGGAAAACTTTAGCACGAAAATTAGGTTTTAAGGGTCTTTTCAGTTTCAAATTTTAAAATTTGTTGTAAATATGGAATCCAAAATCGTTTTTGGAACCAAAGTATGGATATTTTTAGCACAAAAATTGCGATGAAAATGACTTTTTTTAGGTAAAAATTTGCAAATGTTTGTGGCTTTAGAACCAAAAATTTTGCTTCGAGAAATTTTTATAGGTTTGGAATCAAATTGTAGACATTATTACCTAAAAAACGCGACCAGAAAGTAAAAATTTGGAAATTTTTGTGTATTTTGAACCCAAAATTAGCTAAAAGAAATTCTCGTCTTTGGAACCAAATTTTGGCCGATTTTACCACAAAATTTGCTATCAGAAGGATCTTACTAACTAAATCTTTGGAAATTTTTAGCTCAAAAATTAGGTTCTAAGGGTATTTTTAGGTAAAAATTTGAATATTTTTGTGAATATGGAAACCAAAAACGTTTTTGGAACCAAATTATGGATATTTCTAGCACAAAGATTGCGATGAAAATGACTTTTTAGATAAAAATTTGCAAATGTTTTTGGCTTTGGAACCCAAAATTGGCTGAAAATTTTGTTTCGAGATGTTTTTCTCGCTTTGGAATCAAATTTTTGGAGATTTTTAGCAAAAAAATGCGACCAAAAAGTTTTTTCTTTATTTCAAAATTTGGAAATTTTCCCAAAACCCAAAAATTAGCTAAAAAAAATGTATAGTCTTTAGAACCAAAATGTTTGATGTTTTTAGCTCAAAATTTGTCATTAAGGATTTTATTGGGTAAATCTTTAGAAATTTGGAAATCTTTAGCACGAAAATTAGGTTCCCTGGGATTTTTTAGGTAACAATTTGAAAATTTTTTAAAATATGGAACCTAAAAAATTGTATTGCAACCAAATTATGGATATTTTTAGCACAAAAATTGCGACAAAAATGACTTTTTAGGTACAAATTTGCAAATGTTTGTGGTTTTGGAACCCAAAATTGGCTGATAATCTTGTTTAGAGACGTTTTTCTCGGTTGATTCCAAATTTTAAATATTTTTAGAAAAAAAAATACGGTCAGAAAGTTATTTTAGGTCAAAATTTTGAAATTTTTGTGAATTTAGCTAAAAAAAATTTCGTCCTTTTGGTTGATTTTAACACAAAATTTGCTATCAGAAGGATCTTATCAAGTAAATCTATGGAAATTTTTAGCACAAAAATTTGGCTCGCCGGGTATTTTGTAGAAATTTTGAGAATTTTTATGAATATATAACCCAAAATCGTTTTGGAACCAAATTATGTATATTTTTAGAAGTTTTTTTTAGGTCAAAATTTTGAAATTTTTGAGGATTTGAAACCCAAAATTTGTTAAAAAAAACTTTATATCGTCTTTTCAACCAAATTTTGGATGTTTTTAGCACAAATTTGCCATCACACGGCTCTTATTAGGTAAATCTTTAACACCAAAATTAGGTTCTAAGGGTATTTTTTTACCCTTGTAAAGATTTTGTATGTTTTCCACACAAAATGTTTTTAGCATGTTGTTTTTAGGATGTTTTTAGCACAAAATTTGCTATCACTAAGGATCTTATTAGGTAAATCTTTAGTACGAAAATTTGGTTCTATGGGTATTTTTAGATAACAAATTTTAGAATTTTTGTGAATATGGAACCCAAAATCGTTTTTGTAACGAAATGATGGTTATTCTTAGCACAGAAATTTAACATTAAAATGACATTTTTAGATAAAAATTAGGAAATGTTTGTGGCTATGGAATCCAAAATTGGCTGAAAATTTTGTTTAAAAATTTTTTTCTAGGTTTAGAATCAAATTTTAGATATTGTCACCATAAAAATGCGACCAGGAAGGAAAATTTTTTTAATTTTTGAGGATTTTGAAGCCAAAATTAGTTAGAAAAAAAATCTCGTCTTTGGAACCAAATTTTGGCTGATTTTCCAACAAAATTTGCTATCAGAAAGATTTTATTTAGTAAATCTTTGGAAATTTTCAGCACAAGAATTAGTTTCTAAGGTATTTTTAGGTAAAAATTTTGAGAATTTTTGTGAATATGGAACCCAAAATTGTTTTTGGAACCAAATTATGGATATTTTTAGCACAAAAATTGCGATAAAAATTACTTTTTAGGTAAAAATTTGCAAATATATATAGCTTTGGAACCCAAAATAGGCAAAACTATATTTTCAATAGTTTCAAGAAGTTTCTTTTCAGTTTTCAATAATGTTTTAGATATTTTTAGCAAAAAAAAGCTTCCAGAATGTTTTTTTTTTTGGGTGAAAATTTGGAAATTTTTGAGGATTTCGAACCCAAAATTTGATAAAAAAAAAACTGTATCGTCTTTTCAACTAAATTTTGGATGTTTTTAGCACAAAATTTTCTATCACAAGGATCTTGTTAGGAAAATCTTTTGAAATTTGGAAATCTTTAACACGAAAATTAGGTTGTAAGGGTCTTTTTTGGTGAAAATTTGAGAATTTTTGAGAATATGGAATCCGTTTTTGGAACCAAATTATGGATATTTTAAGCACAAAAATTGCGATGAAAATGACTTGTTTATGTACAAATTTGGAAACGTTTGTGACTTTGGAACTCAAAATTGGCTAAAAAATTTGTTTCGAGATGCATTTCTCGGTTTGGAACCAAATTTTAGATATTTTTTTGCAAAAAAAATGCGACCAGAAAGTTTTTTTTTTGTCAAAATTGGGAAATCTTTGAGGATTTGGGTTCCAAAGTCTGCTAAAAAAAACTTTAGCGTCTTTTCGACCAAATTTCGGATGTTTTTAAAGATTTGGAACCCAAAAAAATGTCAATTTAAAAAAATTTGGTTCAAAATTTTGGATGTTGTTTGCAGAAAATTTGCGATCAGAAGGTTTATATTAGGTAAATCTTTAGAAATGTATGTGAATTTGGAATCCAAAATTGGCTGAAAATTTTGTTTCTTGGAGTTTTTCTCGTTTTTGGCAACAAATTTAGGATATTTATAAAAGTTGGGATCCAAAACACGTTTTTTTTTTGTAAGTAAAAATTTTGGGAAAATTTGTGTTTGGAACCCAAAATTTGTTAAATATTTTGTTTCGAGAATTTTTTCTCGCTTTGGAATAAAATTTTAGCTATTTTTAGCAAAAAAAATGCAACCAGAAAGTTTTTTTAAGGTCCAAATTTAAATTTTTTTGAGGATTTTGAATGTGTCTGGAACCAAAATTTTTGATGTTTTTAGAACAAAATTTGCTATCAGAAGGATCTTATAAGGTAAATCTTTAGCACGTAAATTCGGTTCTAAGGTCCTTTTTAGGTCAAAATTATGGAATTTTTGTGAATATGGAAACCAAAAACGATTTTGTAACCAAATTGTTGATATTTTTATCACAAATATTGCGATGAAAATTTGGAACCCAAAATAGTTTGCGATGGAAATGACATTTTTTTGGTAAAAATTTAGAAATGTTTGTGGTTTTGGAACCCAAAATTGACTAAAAATTTTGTTTCGAGAAGTTTTTCTCGGTTTGGAATCAATGTTTAGATATTTTTACCAATCAAATGCGACCAGAAAGTTTTTAGGTCAAAATTTGAAAATTTTTGAGGATTCGCAACCCAAAATCAACTAAAAAAAGTGTATCGTCTTTAGAAACAAATTTTAAATATATTTATCGCAAAAATGCGACCAGAAAATTTTGTTTAGGTCAAAATTTGGAAATTTTTGTGAATTTGGAAGCCAAAATTTGCTAAAAATTTTCTCAGTGTTTTTTTCTCGTTTTTGGCAACACATTTAGGTTATTTATAAAAATTGGGATCCAAAACACGTTTTTTTAAATAGAAATTTTGGGAATATTTGTGGATTTGGAACCCAAAATTGGCTGAAAATTTTCATTCATCAAGTTTTAAACGATTTTGGAACCAAATTTTGTATAAAACAAATATAACGATTAACGTTTTTTAGGACAAAATTTTTGTGGATTTGAAACCCAACATTTGATTCATCAAGTTTTTCTCAAAGTTTTTGTGGATTTGGATATGGAACCCAAAGTCAAATAAAAAAAAATTGTATCGTCTTTGGAACCAAATTTTTGATGTTTTTTGCAGAAAATTTGCGACAAGGTTTTTATTAGGTGAATCATTAGAAATGTTTGTGGATTTGGAACCAAAAATTGTCGGAAAATTTTGTTTCATGGTGTTTTTCTCGTTTTTTGCAATATAAATTTGCATTAATTTTTAGATTTTTAGAACAAAAATATCCAAATTTGGAAATGTTTGTGGCTTTGGTACCCAAACTAGGCTAAAAATTTAGTTTCGAGAAGTTTTTCTCGCTTTGGAATCAATTTTTATATAATTTTACCAAGCAAATGCGACCAGAAAGTTTTTTTATGTCAAAATTTGGAAATTTTTAGGGATTTGTAACCCAAAATTTGCAAAAAAAAATTGTTTCTTGGTGTTTTTCTATCGGTTTTGGCAATAAATTTAGGTTATTTATAAAAATTAGGATCCAAAGCACGTTTTTTAAGTAAAAAATTTGGGAATATTTGTGAATTTGGAACCCAATATTGCCTGAAAATTTTCATTCATGAAGTTTTCATCGATTTTGGAACCAAATTTTGTATATTTTTAGAACAAAAATAGCGATCAACGTGTTTTTAGGACAAAATTTTTGCGAATTTGGAACCCAACATTTAATGCATGAAGTTTTTCTCGAAATTTTTGTTGATTTGGAACCCAAAATTGGCTGAAAATTTCCATTCATCTAGTTTTAATCGATTTTGGAACCAAATTTTGAATATTTTTAGCACAAAAATATCCAAGTTTAGTAATGTTTGTGGCTTTGGAACCAAATTTTGGCTATTTTTAGAACAAAAATAGCGATCAACGTTTTTTTAGAACAAATTTTTTGCGAATTTGAAACCCAGCATTTGATTCATCAAGTTTTTCTCGAAATTTTTGTGGATTTGGAACCCAAAATTGGCTAAAAATTTTCAATCATCAAGTTTTCATCGATTTTGGAACCAAATTTAGGATATTTTTAAAACAAAAATCGACGATCAACGTTTATTTAGCACAAATATGTGTGAATTTAGAACCCAAAATTTGATTTATCGAACTTTTCGCGTTATTGGAACCAATTTTTGGTTCCAATATAAATCCAATTGGGTTAGTTTTTTGTACAAAAATTAGAACCAAAAAGTTCTTGACTAGATTAGACAAACTTGATTAGTCTAGACAGATTTAGTTACACTATTATAGATATTAGACTAAACTAGATAAGACTTATCTAAACTGACAAGATTAGACTAGTACAACAAAACTAGTCTATATTAAACCACCCAATAGACTAGACAGTATTTATCTGATCTGGTTATCTAGATAAAGTCTCATTTGGTTTTGTTTTAGATGGATTATCTATGTGGGTTAAGCCTACATTGACGTTTGGTGAATGTCTGTCACGTGCTCGTGGGTGTAGAAAACACAATCGTTGCAACAACAACAAATGAATCATGAAGAAACAAAGTCGCAAAACACCAGTTATCTAGGCTAGATAACTGCCAGGCTAGATAATGAAAAGCGTCTAGATTACTACAAACAGTTCCAGGCGCAATGCATCACTGACTCCACCGCAGTAAGAAAATTAATTTATCTGTGATAGAGTGGTTATCTATATAGATTTTGGTTGTTTTTTTAGTCAAAGTGAGAAAGTGGAAATCTTGCTGCACGTTTCACACGCGTCTGGATTCGCCGCTTTCACTTTCACCCAAGTCTAATTAACAAATAAAAATCACCTCCAATTTTCTATCTAGACTAAGACCTAATCTAGATAGCATTCGCAGTAAGGATTGTTAGTTTGGATATAAAAAACTGGGTTTAAGCCGACGCAATTCTATACAGATTTAGATTTTTTTAATTTTGAAGTTATCTAATAGATAACGGTTAGAGTTATCTGGATTATTCAGAGTGATAGATAACATTAGCAATACGGCTTGTTAGTTTGCACATCTAAAACTGGGCCAAAGCCGACGTAATTCTAAACAAATTTAGATTTTTTGAATAAGTTATCTAGTAGATAACGATTAGAGTTATCTGGATTATTCAGAGTGGCAGATAACATAGGCAATAAGGCTTGTTAGTTTGGACATCAAAAACTGGGCCTGACGCAATTCTATACAGATTTACTTGAATAAAGTATCTAGCAGATAACGATTAAAGTTATCTGGATTATTCAGAGTGACAGATAACATAGGCAATAAGGCTTGTTATTTTGGACATCAAAAACTGGGCCGAAGCCGACGAAATTTTATACAGATTTAGTTGAATACGTTATCTAGCAGATAATAATTAGAGTTTTCTGGATTATGCAGAGTGACAGATATCATAGGCTAGTTAGTTTGGACATCAAAACCTGAGCCTAAGCCGGCGCAATTCAATACAGATTTAGTTGAATACGTTATCTAGCAGATAACGATTACAGTAATCTAGATTATTCAGAGTGACAGATAACATGGACTACTTAGTTTGGACATCAAAAACTGGGCCTAAGCCGACGCAATTCTATACAGATTTAGTTGAATAAGCTATCTAGCAGATAACGATTAGAGTTATCTGGATTGTTCAGAGTGACAGATAACATAGGCTAGTTAGTTTGGACATCAAAAACTGGGCCTAAATAAACGCAATTTAAACAGATTTAGTTGAATACGTTATCTAGCAGATAACGATTAGAGTCATCTGGATTATACAGAGTGACAGATAACAATGGAATTAAGACTTTTTAATTTGGACATTAAAAACTGGGCCTGAGCCGACGCAATTATAAACAGATTTAGTTGAATAAGGTATCTAGCAGATAACGATTAGAGATATCTGGATTATTCAGAGTGACAGATAAGATAGGATAGTTAGTTTGGACATCAGAAATTAGGTTTAAGCCGACGCAATTCTATACAGGTTTAGATATTTTTAATAACTTATCTAGTAGATAATGATTAGAGTTGTCTAGATTATTCAGAGTGACAGATAACATTGGCCATAAGGCTTTTTAGTTTGGACATCAAAAATTGCGCCTAAGCCGACGCAATTTTAAACAGATTTAGTTGAATAAGATATCTAGCAGATAACGATTAGAGTTATCTGGATTATTGAGAATGACATATAACATTGGCAAAAAGGCTTGTTAGTTTAGACATTAAAAACTGGGCGTAGGGCGACGAAATTTTAAACAGATTTAGTTGAATAAGTTATCTAGCAGATAGTTATCTGGATTATTCAGAATGATAGATTAGGGATTGTTAGTTTGGATATTGAGAACACTGGGTATAAGCTGACGCAATTCTACAAAAATTTACCTGAATAAGTTGTCTATTAGATAACATTTGAGTTTTCTAGATTATTCAGAATGTAGCTTGAAATTACGGTTTGAAACTTGGTAATTTATCTAGAATATTATCGGTCGGAGGTTAACAAGAATCTATAGATACACATCAATCTAATATCTAGCAGATAATCATCGCGAAAAAAATTAAAATTATCTAGATTTTCGAAAAAAAAAATTGTTAGTTCATTTAAGATTGTCTGTAACGTCTAAAAATCTATAAAGATACACTTCAATGTATTATCTAGCAGATATTGATCGCAAAAATATTTAAAATTATCTAGATTTTCCAGACTGAGGCTTGAAATTGGAGTTTAAAAAAAAATCTTGATTGTTAATTTAAGATTATCTATAACTTTAAAACCACTCGCTGAATTTCAACAAAAATCTTTAAAGATACACTTGAATGTATTATCTAGCAGATAATGATCGCAAAAATAATTAAAGTTATCTATATTTTCCGGACTGAGGCTTGAAAATGGAGTTCCGAGAAAAAACTTGTTAGTTCAATTAAGATTATCTATAACTTTGAAACTACTCGCTGGATTTTAACAAAAATCTATAAAGATACACTTAAATGTATTATCTAGCAGATAATGATCGCAAAAATAATTAAAGTTATCTAGATTTTCCAGACTGAGGCTTGAACATGAAGTTTCGAAGAAAACTGGATAGTTCATTTAAGATTATCTATAACTTTGAAACTACTCGCTGGATTTCAACAAAAATCTATAAAGATACACTTCAACGTATAATCTAGCAGATAATGATCGCAAAAATAATTAAAGTTATCTAGATTTTCTGGACTGAGGCTTGAAAATGGAGTTCCGAGAAAAAACTTGTTAGTTCACTTAAGATTATCTATAACTTTGAAACTAATCGCTGGATTATAACAAAAATCTATAAAGATACACTTAGATGTGTTATCTAATAGATAATAATCGCAAAAATAAATAAAGTTATCTAGATTTTAGAGACTAAAGCTTGAAAATTGTAGCTTTGTAATAATCTTGGGAGTTCATCTAAGATTATCTATATCTTTAGAACAGCTCACTGGATTTTAACAATAATCAATATAGATACACTTCAGTGTGTTATCTAGCAGATAATGATCTAAAAACAAATCATAGTTTCGAAAAAAAACTTGTTAGTTCAATTAAGATTATCTATAACTTTGAAACTACTCGCTGGATTTTAACAAAAATCTATAAAGATACACTTCAATGTATTATCTAGCAGATAATGATCGCAAAAATATTTAACGTTATCTAGATTTTCCAGACTGAGGCTTGAAATTGGAGTTTTAAAAAAAAATTGATTGTTAATTTCAGATTATCTATAACTTTGAAACTACTCGCTGGATTTCAACAAAAATCTATAAAGATACACTTCAATGTATTATCTAGCAGATAATGATCGCAAAAATAATTAAAGTTATCTAGATTTTCCGCACTGAGGCTTGAAAATGGAGTTCCGAGAAAAAACTTGTTAGTTCACTTAAGATTATCTATAACTTTGAAACTACCCGCTGGATTTTAACAAAAATCTATAAAGATGCACTTCAATGTATTATCTAGCAGATAATGATCGCAAAAAGAAATAAAGTTATCTAGATTTTCCGGACTGAGGCTTGAAAATGGAGTTCCGAGAAAAAACTTGTTAGTTCACTTAAGATTATCTATAACTTTGAAACTAATCGCTGGATTTTAACAAAAATCTATAAAGATACACTTAGATGTGTTATCTAATGGATAATAATCGCAAAAATAAATAAAGCTATCTAGATTTTAGAGACTAAAGCTTGAAAATTGTAGCTTTGTAATAATCTTGGGAGTTCATATAAGATTATCTATATCTTTAGAACAGCTCACTGGAGTTTAACAATAATCAATATAGATACACGTCAGTGTGTTATCTAGCAGATAATGATCTAAAAACAAATCAAAGTTTCGAAAAAAAAATTTTAAGTTCATTTAAGATTATCTGTAACTTTGAAACCACTCGCTGGATTTTAACAAAAATCTATAAAGATACACTTCAATGTATTATCTAGCAGATATTGATCGCAAAAATAATTATTAAAAGTAATCTAGATTTTCCCGACTAAGAAATTTGGAAGTTTATCTAAGATTATCTATATCTTTGGAACTATACGCAGGATATTAAAAATCTATATAGATATACATCAATGTGTTATCTAGCCTATAATAACCTTTTAAACTTATCGATTTTTTTTTAACTGCAGCACGAAAATTAGATTTTCTGAAGATCTATATCTTTGGAACTACTTGCGGGATATTAACAAAAATGTACACAGATATTCGTCACTGTGTTATCTAGCAGACAGTGACAAAACTTATCTAGATAATTTTAGGCAGACTTGAAAATTGGTTTTTCCTCAGAAGCTTGCGAGTTTATCTTGATATCTCTGGAACTACTTGGTGAATATTAAATGTGTTATCTACCAGATAATAGCTTTCAAAGCAGTCTAACTTATCTAAAGTTTGACGAAGCTTCAAAAAATTGTTCCTTGATTGTTATCTATAACTTCGAAACTACTCGTTCAAATTCTAGAAAAATCTACATAGATACACTTACGGACAGTATCTACCAGATAACAGCTTTACCGAAGCTGAAACCAATCTGGCTGTTTCGTAATCCTTCGTCGATTAACGAGTTTATCTTGATATCTCTTAAACTACTTTGTGGATATTAAATGTGTTATCTACCAAATAATACCTTTCGAAGCAGTCTAATTTATCTAAAGTTTGACGAAGCTTCAAAAACTTGTCCCTTGATTGTTATCTATAACTTCGAAACTGCTCGTCCAAATTCCAGAAAAAACTACATAGATACACTTATGGACAGTATCTACCAGATAACAGCGATTGAAACCAATCTTGGTGTTTCAAAATCCGTCGTCGATTAATCTCAATTGGAATGAATTTTTGGAATCTCGTTCGATCGAATTGTTTGCGAGATATTCGAGCCCGATGTCGTTGCTCTTGGTCGAGATTTTTCGAGATATTTCAGGGAGCAGGAGCCAGAACAAAAGAAACACGCGAAACCGGAAGAATTAACGGAATTTAAAACCAACTCCGCAATTTCATCCATATCTAGATAACTAGATAAGCTAGATCGAAAACAAAGGCATGCAAGTATAGATAACTTAATTATCTATGATTTATCTATCTTTAGAAATTTTGATAAACTGTCTAGTTTTAGCACAATTATCTATAATGTAAAAAAATCTGTCTGGTTACAGCATAGTATAAAATTAGGTTTAAAATTGAAAAAAATATATAGAATTTTAAAATTTAAACAAAATGCTTGGTTGAAACCCTATATAGATTTAAATACAAGTTTGCGAGCAAGTTCCACTAATGATTTTGAAAAAAATCAATATAAATTATTTATTAACGCTTCATTTGGAAAAACCATGGAAAACGTTAGAAAATATAAAGATGTTAAACTAGTAACCAAATGGGAAGGACGATATGGTGCTAAATCTCTAATCTCCAAATCTAATTTTCATAGTTGTATAATTTTTGGTGAAGATATAGTTGTGATTGAAATGAATAAATTGAATACAAAATTTAACAAACCAATTTATGTAGGATTTTCTATATTAGACATATCTAAAACATATTTATATGATTTTCATTATAATTACATTTTAACTAAATTTACACCATTTGAAGCTAAATTATTATATACAGATACAGATTCATTAATTTACGATTTTAAAAAGGATATATATACCATTATAAAAAGTGATATTCATAATATTGATTATAGTAAAGATAATATTTATGGTATACCACAAGCAAATAAAAAAGTAATTGGTTTAATGAAAGATGAAAATTTTGGCACAATTATGTTTGAATTTGCAGGGCTTACATCGAAACTCTATGCATATAGACTAAAAGATAAAGAATTTAAGAAATGTAAAGGGGTAACAAATTCAACTGTAAAGACAATTCAATTTGATGATTATTTAAATTGTCTTTTCAATTGTAAGGATATATACCGTAGTCAAAATTTAATTAGATCAAAGTTACATGAAATCAGTTCTATAAAACAAACTAAATTAACTCTAAATTCATTTGATGATAAACGAAATGTTTCCAGTTTGAAAACTGATACAGTACCTTGGGGATATACCATTGATTGAATATAACTTTTAAATGCATTCACTGACAAAGATATATTTTCAGTTTGAGATTAGTGTGCAATGGATAAACATCAATATTATCAGCTTCAATATGATGTTCATTTAAAACTTATAGAGATATACATTCGATATATTCAAAATTATATTTATGAAAATAAAATAGATTCAATTAAAGAATTACTAACTTTAATGTATGTACCTGATGAAATTATAACAATCAAAATTTTAGAAAACGCAAGCAGTGATATCATAAAGCTTATTTATAAATCTAAACAAGAATTAGACATATTTACTTCTCAAGTTTTAAAAGTATTTAACAATTTTAATGAAGAAATTGAATTGGTTGACATTGAAACTAACCTGAAGTGTTTAGACTGTAAATATACAGACAATTATAAAATATTTTTGATACAACACATATTGCAATCGGATGAAATTAATCCAATGAGGAATATGAATGTTTTGAATGCATTGAAGAATTGTAAAAACACCTGGTATTTGTTTAATAAGCTAATATGTGAGGAGCTTATTATGCAAATCATCGATTGCTTGCAATATGTCTACGTCTACTAGAGGAGGAAGGCAACACACCATATCGTTTTGAACCACTATCCAAACAATCACATAAAGATATTGCTATATGGTTGTTAAAAAATATATCTCGCTCAGAAGAAGGAAAAGATGTAGGATGGAGATCAGGTCCAGATTCCAGTATTTGGCCATCTAAATGTCCAGAGGATTACATTCATACATATAATTTATATAAAAAATATGTGAAACTTTAAAAAAAAAAAATCTGATAAAACCTTGTAATGTTTTTCTTTACCTATCAAGTCACCCACTTACAATTAGTGAAACTGAATTGATTGAAATATACAAATTTTTTATAACTGGTTTCATGTTCGTGCTCGCAGTTAACCTGTCTTTCACCTCAATTAATTTCTGTATGTGTACTTCCTTAATTAAAACATTCCTAACAACAATTTCATATCATCAATTTACTTTATTTTTATGAGGGAGTTAATAAATTATTCCATTTTTATATATTTAATAGTCAATTACTTAATAGTTTCACATCCGCATACCAGAACTGATTGCAATATATATAAAATTTTTATACCTGGTTTCATGTTCGTGCTCATAGTTAATCCATCTTTGACTTCAATTAATTTCTGTATATGAGAGTTAATAAATTATTCAATTTTTACATCTTTGCCAATTGCCAATTACTTAATCGTTTCATATCCGCATACCTAGGACATTTTTTCATAATTTAATTAACCATAAATTTATTTTATTTTTTATTAGAGGTTAATAATTTAGTACGTTAATAATTTATTTAATTGCCAATCACTTAATCGTTTCATATCCGCATACCTAGGACATTTTTCATAATTTAATTAACCATCAATTTATTTTATTTTTTATTAGAGGTTAATAATTTAGTACGTTAATAATTTATTTAATTGTCAATCACTTAATCGTTTCATATCCGCATACATAGGACATTTTTCATAAATTAATTAACCATCAATTTATTTTATTTTTTATTAGAGGTTAATAATTTATTTAATTGGCAATCACTTAATCGTTTCATATCCGCATACCTAGGACATTTTTCATAATTTAATTAACCATCAATTTATTTAATTTTTTATTAGAGGTTAATAATTTATTTAATTGTCAATCACTTAATCGTTTCATATCCGCATACTAGCACATTTTTCATAAATTAATTAACCATCAATTTATTTTATTTTCATTAGAGGGGTGATAATTCATTTAATTTATACATCTTTAATTGCCAATCACTTAATCTTCATTAATCATCCCCCATCCGCATACTCCAACTAAGGTGAATGCCCTCACATGAACGTGACCTACTTTCCGGACTTAGCATCGACGATTTTTGATCCAGAATCCCTATTGCTATACTACTAGATTTAGTTGAATAAGTTATCTAGCAGATAGTTATCTGGATTATTCAGAATGATAGATTAGGGATTGTTAGTTTGGATATTGAGAACACTGGGTATAAGCTGACGCAAATCTACAAAAATTTACCTGAATAAGTTGTCTATTAGATAACATTTGAGTTATCTAGATTATTCAGAATGTAAATTGAAATTACGGTTTGAAACTTGGTAATTTATCTAGAATATTATCGGTCGGAGGTTAACAAGAATCTATAGATACACATCAATCTAATATCTAGCAGATAATCATCGCGAAAATAATTAAAATTATCTAGATTTTCGAAAAAAAAAATTGTTAGTTCATTTAAGATTGTCTGTAACTTTGAAAGTACTCGCTGGATTTTAACAAAAATCTATAAAGATACACTTCAATGTATTATCTAGCAGATATTGATCGCAAAAATATTTAAAGTTATCTAGATTTTCCAGACTGAGGCTTGAAATTGGAGTTTAAAAAAAAATAATGATTGTTCATTTAAGATTATCTATAACTTTGAAACTACTCACTGGATTTCAACAAAAATCTATAAAGATACACTTCAATGTATTATCTAGCAGATAATGATCGCAAAAATAACTAAAGTTATCTAGATTTTCCGGACCGAGGCTTGAAAATGGAGTTCCGAGAAAAAACTTGTTAGTTCACTTAAGATTATCTATAACTTTGAAACTACTCGCTGGATTTTAACAAAAATCTATAAAGATACACTTCAATGTATTATCTAGCAGATAATGATCGCAAAAATAATTAAAGTTATCTAGATTTTCCAGACTGAGGCTTAAAATTGGAGTTTAAAAAAAAAATCTTGATTGTTAATTTAAGATTATCTATAACTTTAAAACTTCTCGCTGGATTTCAACAAAAATCTTTAAAGATACACTTTAATGTATTATCTAGCAGATAATGATCGCAAATATAATTAAAGTTATCTAGATTTTCCGGACTGAGGCTTGAAAATGGAGTTCCGAGAAAAGACTTGTTAGTTCAATTAAGATTATCTATAACTTTGAAACTACTCGCTGGATTTTAACAAAAATCTATAAAGATACACTTAAATCTATTATATAGCAGATAATAATCGCAAAAATAATTAAAGTTATCTAGATTTTCCAGATTGAGGCTTGAAAATGGAGTTCCGAGAAAAAACTTGTTAGTTCACTTAATATTATCTATAACTTTCAAACTACTCGCTGGATTTTAACAAAAATTTATAAAGATACACTTCAATGTGTTATCTAGCAGATAATGATCGCAAAAATAATTAAAGTTATCTAGATTTTACAGACTGAGGCTTGAAATTGGAGTTTAAAAAAAATTTGATTGTTCATTTTAGATTATCTATAACTTTGAAACTACTCGCTGGATTTCAACAAAAATCTATACAGATACACGTCAATGTAGTATCTAGCAGATAATGATTGCAAAAATAATTAAAGTTATCTAGATTTTCCGGACTGAGGCTTGAAAATGGAGTTCCGAGAAAAAACTTGTTTGTTCACTTAAGATTATCTATAACTTTGAAACTAATCGCTGGATTTTAACCAAAATCTATAAAGATACACCTCAATGTATTATCTGGCAGATATTGATCGCAAAAATAATTAAAGTTATCTAGATTTTCCAGACTGAGGCTTGAACATGAAGTTTCGAAGAAAACTGGATAGTTCATTTAAGATTATCTATAACTTTGAAACTACTCGCTGGATTTCAACAAAAATCTATAAAGAGACACTTCAATGTATAATCTAGCAGATAATGATCGCAAAAATAATTAAAGTTATCTAGATTTTCTGGACTGAGGCTTGAAAATGGAGTTCCGAGAAAAAACTTGTTAGTTCAATTAAGATTATCTATAACTTTGAAACTACTCGCTGGATTTTAACAAAAATCTATAAAGATAGACTTCAATGTATTATCTAGCAGATAATGATCGCGAAAATAATTAAAGTTATCTAGATTTTCCAGACTGAGGCTTGAAATTGGAGTTTACAAAAAAAATCTTGATTGCTAATTTAAGATTATCTATAACTTTGAAGCTACTCGCTGGATTTCAACAAAAATCTATAAAGATACTTTTCAATGTATTATCTAGCAGATAATGATCGCAAAAATAATTAATGTTATCTAGATTTTCCGGACTGAGGCATGAAAATGGAGTTCCGAGAAAAAACTTGTTAGTTCACTTAAGATTATCTATAACTTTGAAACTACTCGCTGGATTTTAACAAAAATCTATAAAGATGCAGTTCAATGTATTATCTAGCAGATAATGATCGCAAAAAGAATTAAAGTTATCTAGATTTTCCGGACTGAGGCTTGAAAATGGAGTTCCGAGAAAAAACTTGTTAGTTCACTTAAGATTATCTCTAACTTTGAAACTAATCGCTGGATTTTAACAAAAATCTATAAAGATACACTTAGATGTGTTATCTAATAGATAATAATCGCAAAAATAAAGCTATCTAGATTTTAGAGACTAAAGCTTGAAAATTGTAGCTTTGTAATAATCTTGGGAGTTCATCTAAGATTATCTATATCTTTAGAACAGCTCACTGGATTTTACCAATAATCAATATAGATACACGTCAGTGTGTTATCTAGCAGATAATGATCTAAAAACAAATCAAAGTTTAAAAAAAAAAATTTTAAGTTCATATAAGATTATCTGTAACTTTGAAACCACTCGCTGGATTTTAACAAAAATCTATAAAGAAACACTTCAATGTATTTAGGCAGACTTGAAAATTGGTTTTTCCTCAGAAGCTTGCGAGTTTATCTTGATATCTAGTAGATTTTTTATCAGGCGAACAGGAAATTTCATATGAAAATATACCTCAAGATGATGGTACAGATGAAAATGTATTTGAAAGTGATCGACACATGTATTAAACGTTCATCGAAGATATAAACCCCCAAGCTATAGAGTCTTATTTAGAAGCTTATGCTCCTCTACCGAGACAATATGTAGAAATGTTAATAACAGATGGAAAGGATGAACTTGATATACAAACGGGTATTAATATCAACCTAAATACTGATAAATGGACCACTGGAAAATCAAATGTCGAGATCATCGGAAAAGATTTACAAATAGAAGGTATTAAATACATCGGTACCCCAGGTCTTTATGAATTACTTTTCAAGAAAAAGCCTATTGATTATAATGATAATGACAAACGCAATTATAAAGATATTTTAAAAAGAACCAATGTGCTGCGGAGAAATTACGATCCAAATTCACAGATTCAAGGAACTAGAACATATAAATATAGAAACATAATTAAACCACTTTTTGAAAAGGCCGCTCCTCGAATACATTCCTGGTCAGGTTCCTCCCCATCTGGAAGGGGGCTGTTTGATTCATCTTTGAATATTCAAAAGAATAATATACCTAGAGTACAATATCGGTACTGGGATAGCCTTGAAGAGTTAGTAGACCGTTTGTGTCTTTTACACGCATCTAAGAGTGCTGGAAATACTTCCCATCAGAATGAAATTGTAGCCATTGAAGAGGAATTACTAGAGGCTAATATAATAGAGTGAATCGCGTATTCATAGTTCAAATCAATGATGAGTGTCGACAAGTTTGGTGTTGAATACTGCTTTACTCCGTTTGAAGCTGAAATGAATCGAATGCTGCAACTAGTCCAATCACCTTTATCGATATCTATAGAATTGTTTACCTGGCGACCGAATGATGAGAATTACTACTATTTGTGTAATTTTATCCAATTATCACAACATGAAAAGTTGAAGCATTGGTATAACAAACACGTGAGGGAAATATTCTGCGCTAAAATCTCCGAGGATGATATAATGCTGTGTTTAAAATTGAACATAAAAATTATTAATTGTGGCGTGGATGCTGGTCTGTTGATGAGATTCTAAAATCTCCCTTCTACTGGGATAACACACGCTACTGGATAAACAATGCTGAATCATTAGCGTGGGGACATTATCGTATAACTAATTGTGATAATAGAGAATACATTTTTATTGATTAAATTTTATCTTTTTATGCCCTCCAAATCTTCCTTTGACAAAAAAAAAATTAAAGTAAAGATTAAATTGTTTTCTCTGTGGTGCTCTAATCGATAATACATCCTTTCGTGTTCAGTCTGAAAACGTATAAAGTGGGCGAAAAGAAAAAAAATCGTAATTCATATATAAAATTTATTAACAGCTGCAGGAAAAAACTTTAAACAATTACCATTTTCTTAATTATTACTTATCTTAACTTTAAACAATTATCATTATCAAATTGTTTTCAAACTTTAAACAAATAAAATAAGTGATTATTTACACGAGGAAAAACTTTAAACATATATTATAAGTGATTATTATGATTAATTACAATATATGAATTAAATTCTTGTCTTAAGATGATTCTCTGATTAAGCAATGCAACCATGCCAAAGTATTTATACCGTCAGGACAAATGTAACGTTTATCATCGTGAGGGATGAGAGCAATCTTTGTTTGCCGCATAGTTGAAACTTCATGTTTATCAGATTTAAAGAGCTTTTGCTCAACTGTTGTTTCTTTGTTTTGTTGCAAACATTCTAAATAATCGTCAAACGTGATGTTGTTTTTCACAATGTGCCTCTTCACACCTTTCGCTTTCTTAACCGTATCAATTCCATCTACACGTTCAGCAAACATCTTTGCGCGCACTCCTACCATTTCTGTCATCACCTTACCGGAGTTTTCATCTTTGATCATACCCAAGACTTTCTTATTTAAACGTGGGATGCCATAGATATTGTTATCAGGATAGTCGCTAGTATCATAATAATTTTGAACATCACATCGAAATACCTCATATATGTCGGGGTTTCCACTTCGTATATGAGCGAATCGGTGTCGGTGTAGCAGACTCGCGCCCTATCACCAACTCTATTTCTCATATACAAGTAGTGGAACTCGTATAGTTTTAATTCTGATATGTCTTATATGCACATACCCACATAAATTGGTTTATTAAAGTAAACTTCACCAATTTTAATACATTTTTCTCAAAATCGTTCAACGCGTTCGTACGCAATTTAGTATTCAAATCAATATAAGATTTAAGCCACGCTGACTGATAAAATTTTAAAACGCCATGAATGTTTTCTAATTTTAAACCGTTTTCTAACGCTTGCTGCAAGTTGCGATAGTGTATAACATATCGTTCCTTATTGTATAAGGTAGCCAATAATTTTGTTTCACGAGATTTTGGTGGCGTGAGGTGTTCAGGACAAAATGGGAGATCGTTATGCGGATTGTGTATGGAATCAGGGTACTCTAGGTCAACCTCTAAAATGTATCCTTGAGGATTGTCTGCAGGTACATTAAAATTTATGTTACTTAAATCACCCTCTATCCACTCAAAACCGCCATACGGAAGGTGTTGTCACATCGCCCAGCCGTACTGGTTATTGATGTCATCATGCATTAAGTATATTGACGGTTTTTCTGCATCATATTTCGGCATGTACTTATTGTTAGCTGCTGAATACCTCTTAGAACATTGGCTCAGCCCACCTCGAATACCTCTCTCGATAAACATTACCATAACAATATTGCCAAGTAATTCAAGATTGGCTTGCACATGTTTCAGCATACAATCCCAAGTGTACCCGGGTAAGGTGAAATAGTGTGCTGGATCCAAGCCATAGGTTTTAAAACAGCTCGCGCGTTTTAAACAAAACTAAAGTTTCGGAATACTGGGCGTTTAACATAGCTCGTAAAAATTGGTCAGAATTCGCAAATTAGCAATAATTGTTTAAAATAATTAACATTTCTTAAAACTAGATTAAATTATCTACAAAATGATATATTACCTAATGAAATTGCGTCAGAATTAACGGAGATATAAGCTAGGCAAAACTAAACTTTCAGAATCGTGAGCGTCTAACATAGTTCGTAAAAATTTCTCAGAATTCGCAAATTAGCAATAATTGTTAAAACTAATTAACTTTTCTTAAAACTAGATTAAATTATCTACAACATGAGATATTACCTAATGAAATTGCTTTGGAATTAACGGAGATATAACCTAAGCAAAATTAAAGTTTCAGAATAGTGGGCGTTTAACATAGTACGTAAAAATTGATCAAAATTCGCAAATTAGCAATAATTGTATAAAATAATACTTTTTAAAAAAACTAGATTAAATTATCTACAAAATGAGACATTACACGTTATGATTGAGTTGAAACTAACTGAGATACAAGCTAAACAAAACTAATAACTGCAAGAATCCATCGTCGCCCGGTCGAAATCCTACAACAAACAAGAAAGTCTCTAGTTTTCCGCAAATAACTTGCAGTTATAGACTTGCAGCTAAGTAGTTAACTTGGAATCGAGGGAATGAAGTTTAGCTTCAATTTGATGTGAAACTTCAACTTTAGCGTCGAAGAACTTTGGCTTGAAGGCGTCGACTCCAGCATCGACAACATCCATGCACGCATTTAGAATCAAGTTCGTTTTTGGTCGATAGCTTAAGACCTGTCCACTTGCTGAAATGTATTTAACGTTTTATTAAACTAGATTAAATTGTCTTTATTTTGATGCGAAGCTCACCGTCAACTTCAACATCGAGGAACTTTGGCTTGAAGGCGCCGAGTCCAAGAGCGATAACATTCAGCACGCATTGGGAATGCAGTTGGTTTTTGGTCGATAGCTTGAAGACTTGTCGACCTACTGAAACGTAGTTAATGTTTTCTTAAACTAGATTAAATTGTCTTTAATTTGATGTGAAACTTACCGGAAACTTCAACTTCAGCGTCGAAGAACTTTGGCTTGAAATAATTGCGATAACATTGAGCACGCATTAGGAATGGAGTTGGTTTTGAGCCCATAGCTTGAAGACTTGTCGACTTGCTGGAAAGCACTTAACGTTTTCTTAAACTAGATTAAATTGTCCTTAAATTAATGTGAAACTCACCGTCAACTTCAACATCAGCGTCGAAGAACGTTGGCTTGAAAGCGCCGAGTCCAACAGGCACGCATTAGAAATAAAGTTGGTTTTTGGTTGATAGCTTGAAGACTTGTCGACTTGCTGGAAAACAGTTAACATTTTCTTAAACTAGATTAAATTGTCTTTAATTAGATATGAAATTCATTCAACTTTTCATTCAATTAGATATTCAGTCAACTTCAACTTAAGCGTCGAGCTACTTTTGGTGGAAAGAGCAGAATCCAACAGCGATAACATTGAGCACCATTGGGAATGTAGTTGGTTTTTGGCCGATAGCTTGAAGATTTGTAGACTTGCTGGAATGCAGTTAATGTATTCTTAAACTAGATTAAATTGTCTTTAAATTGATGTGAAACTCACCGTCAACTTCAGCGTCGAGGAACTTTGACTTGAAAGCGCCGACTCCAACAGAAACTACTTCCATGTACGCATTACGACTGAAGTTCGTTATTTATCAATAATTTACTTAAGCTTAATTTATTCATAGACTAATTCACCCTCAATTGGATCCTAAACACGTTGTTGTAATTCATCGAGAAAGGCCATATATTGAAGGCTTTTCTCCAAAATGGAAATAATCACCGGACGTTTTGCAATTCCACCACTGTCGCAACTAGCTGTAACTACCGCGAGTCTTCTTTCAACGATAATTTAAAAACTAGGTAACTTACACGCAGGCTTGAACTAGTGTTTAAAACTAGATGAAATTACCTTTAAATTTTTTAAATTACGTTTTAATTTATGTTATAAATTACGTTTAGATTTTGGTGATAATGATGCAAGAAGGGATAGAATTGAAACCAAAAACCCCCGGTTTGTTCGAAATGAAACTGTAATAGCTATAATTTGTTGTTTTTCCTCTCATAATCAGGACAAAACATAATAATAATATATCTTAACATCAAGTACATACATATATATATATTTATATAATCTTTGTATTTTTTGTTGTTGTGGATTTTATTTATTTTAGTCTAAATTAAATATAAGCAAGTAAAATTACAACGAACCTTAAATACCCAGTGCACTATACATACGATATATTGCGAAAGAAAAGATTTGTTTGTGGTTGAGAAATCATATACAAATTGTTTTTTTTTTAATGGTTTAAATTGTGTTTTTGAGGGATTTTTTGATGTTTGAGGGATTTTTGCTAACAGGGATTTTTTACTACAGGGTTATACGTCAAGAAGTTCGGGCAAAAATTTCAACTATGAATCGGAATTAACAAAATTTCTCCCAAAACAAACGAAAATAACGCAAAATTTAGTGCGAAGAAAGGTTTTTTCAAGATAAAAAAAAATAAAAATTAAAAAAAAACACGTTTTATAAGTAGATTTTCAAAAAAAAAAGTAAAAAGAACAATTATTCCTAAAAAAAAAACTTGAAAAACAAAATTCGTATCATACAAACTCCTTCCATATTTTACAACCCCCCAAAAAACCCCACAAACCACATCTCAAAAAAAAACTCAAAATACAATCATAAATTTATTTAATTTAAGTGAAAACCTTTCTCCTTAGTCGCACCTAGCAGTCTTTCCCTCAAGATCTCCTCCGTCGGATAATCGGGCAGTTTCAGATAATAGACGCAGGTATTCACGGATGGGTACGAACCTACCTCGGCGTCCACCTTCCGCACCACGGTCAACCGCGGGTACAGATTCGCCAGGCCCCCTGGCGGCAGCGAGCTGCACCCCGTCGTAAACTGCAAGAACGCCTTCCTCTCCTCCGGCGACATTTCCACCAGCACGCTCACAAACCGCAAGAAACCAGGACTAAAAAACAAAAATGAACATTTATAATAAAAAAAAAATTATAACTTAAAAGGCTCCAAAGTTATCAAGGGTTAAAATTTTCAAACATTACTTTTTGATGCGTAATATTAAAACCGGAAGTGCAAAAGTAGTTTCCGGTTTGTAGTTTCGCGGATTAAATGTCGCTGAAACCAAATTCGAAAACTAGACGGCCGCTCCTTTAAGGGCTCCTAAGGCAAATACGGGAAAAACATTACGCGATTTTGCTGTACAATTCTGGAACCGGAAGTAAGTAATTGATTTCCAGTCTGTGATATCGTAGATTAAAAATCGCTGAATGCAAATTCGAAAACTGGAATGTCGTTCCTTAAAGGGCTCCAAAGTTATCAAGGATTAAAGTTTTCGAAAAAATACGTTGCTTTTTAATGCACGATTTTAAAACCGGAAGTGAAAAAGTGTTTTCCGATTTGTGGTCCCATAGATTAAGGGTTGCCGATTCCAAATTCGAAAACTAGAATATCGTTCCTTAAAGCGCTCCAAAGTTATCAAGAACTAAATTTCTAAAGGTTCGAAAAAACGGTACAAGCAATGGGTTTTTGGTGTACGATTTTGAAACCGGAAGTATAAAAGTAATTTCCGGTTTGTGATCTCGTGGATTAGGGGTTGCTGAATATAAATTCGAAAACTAGAATGTCGTTCCTTAAAGGGCTCCAAAGTTATCAAAGAACAAAGTTTTCAAAAATGAACAAACATTACTTTTTGATGCGTAATTTTAAAACCGGAAGTGGGAAAGTGATTTCCGCTTCGTAATTTCGCAGATTAAATGTCGCTGAAATCAAATTCGAAAACTAGACAGCCGATCCTTAAAGGGCTCCTAAGGCTAAGACAGGAAAAACTTTACGGGATATTGCACGATTTTAAAACCGGAAGTGAAAAAGTGTTTACCGGTTTGTGGTCCCATGGATTAAGGGTTGCCGATTCCAAATTCGAAAACTAGAATATCGTTCCTTAAAGCGCTCCAAAGTTATCACGAACTGAAATTCTAAACCTTCGAAAAACGGGACAAGCAAAAGGTTTTTGGTGTACAATTTTGGAACCGGAAGTATAAAAGTAATTTCCGGTTTGAGATCTCGTGGATTAGGGGTTGCTGAATATAAATTCGAAAACTAAAATGTCGTTCCTTAAAGGGCTCCAAAGTTATCAAAGAACAAAGTTTTAAAAAAAGAACAAACATTACTTTTTGATGCGTAATTTTAAAACCGGAAGTGAAAAAGTGGTTTCCGATTTGTAATTTCGCGGATAAAATGTCGCTGAAACCAGATTCGAAAACTAGACAGCCGCTCCTTAAAGGTCTCCTACACAAAAACGAGAAAAACATTACATGATTTTGATGTACAATTCTGGAACCGGAAGTAAACAAGTGATTTCCAGTTTGTAATATCATAGATTAAAGGTCGCTGAGTACTCTGGAGCTTGCAAGTCAAGGAAAATACCACACAGCGTCGGCAAAAATGTTCTCGATGGCCAACTTCAACAAGAAATGATTGTAAAAAGTTTTGGGTAAATATTAATAGGACCTAGATGCTGCAAATTATAGTTTTTGAAAACTGGATTATAAATTTTGATCAAAATTGGCACACAGATTTTTAAAATTGTTATAAATGGCGCGCGCCGTCACCTCCAGAACGTTCTTTGGAGCTTGCTCGTCAAGGAAGATACGACACAGCGCCGGCAAAAATGTTCTTGGTGGACAACTACAACAAGAAATGATTGCTAAAAGTTCTGGGCAAATTTTAATAGGACCTAGGTGCTGGAAATTATATCGAAATTATGTTTTTTGAAAACTAGGGTATCAATTTTGATCAAAATTAGCACACAGGTTGTTAAATTGATATAAATGGCGCGTGCCGTCTCCTCCAGAACGTTCTCTGGAGCTTGGTCGTCAAGAAGGATACGACACAGCGCCGGCAAAAATGTTCTTGGTGGATAACTACAATAAGAAATGATTGATAAAAGTTTTGGACAAATTTTAATAGGACCTAGGTGCTGGAAACTATATCAAAGTTATGGTTTTTGAAAACTGGAGTAGAAATTTTTGATCAAAATTGGAACACAGATTGTTAAAATAGTTATAAAAGACGAGTGCCGTCAACTCCAGAACGTTCTCTGGAGCTTGCTCGTCAAGAAAGATACGACACAGCGCCGGCAAAAATGTTCTTGGTGGCCAACTACAACAAGAAATCAGTACTAAAAGTATTGGGCATATTTTAATAGGACCTAGGTGCTGGAAATTATGTTTTTTGAAAACTGGCGTAGTAATTTTGATCAAAATAAGCACACAGATTGTTAAAATTGTTATAAATGGCGCGTGCCGTCACCTCCAGGACGTTCTCTGGAGCTTACTCGTCAAGGAAGATACGACACAGCGCCGGCAAAAATGTGCTTGATGGATAACTACAATAAGAAATGATTGATAAAAGTTTTGGACAAATTTCAATAGGACCTAGGTGCTGGAAATTATATCAAAGTTATGTTTTTTGAAAACTGGAGTAGAAATTTTTGTTCAAAATTGTAACACAGATTGTTAAAATTGTTATAGAAGGCGAGTGCCGTCAACTCCAGAACGTTCTCTGGAGCTTGCTCGTCAAGGAAGATACGACACAGCGCCGGCAAAAATGTGCTTGGTGGACAACTACAACAAGAAATGATTGATAAAAGTTTTGGACAAATTTTAATAGCATATATATAATAGTAGTATATATATAATATAATTATGTTTTTTTGAAAACTGACGAATTAATTTTGATCAAAATTAGCACATAGATTGTTAAAATTGTTATAAATGGCGCGTGCCATCACCTCCAGAACGTTCTCTGGAGCCTGTTCGTCAAGGAAGATACGACACAGCGCCGGCAAAAATGTGCTTGATGGATAACTACAATAAGAAATGATTGATAAAAGTTTTGGACAAATTTTAATAGGACCTAGGTGCTGGAAATTATATCAAAGTTATGTTTTTTGAAAACTGGAGTAGAAATTTTTGTTCAAAATTGTAACACAGATTGTTAAAATTGTTATAAATGGCGCGTGCCATCACCTCCAGAACGTTCTCTGGAGCCTGTTCGTCAAGGAAGATACGACACAGTACCGGCAAAAATTTTCTTGGTGGACAACTACTAAAAGAAATGATTGATAAAAGTTTTGGACAAATTTTAATAGTACCTAGGTGCTGGAAATCATGTTTTTTAAAAACTGGGGTATCAATTTTGATCAAAATTGGCACACAGATTGATAAAATTGTTATAATTGGTGCGTCCCGTCAACTCCAGAACGTTCTCTGGAGCTTGCACGTCAAGGAAAATACCACACAGCGTCGGCAAAAATGTTCTCGAAGGCCAACTTTAACAAGAAATGATTTTTAAAAGTTTTGGGCAAATATTAATAGGACTTAGATGTTGCAAATTATAGTTTTTGAAAACTGGATTATCAATTTTGATCAAAATTTGCACACAGATTGTTAAAATTGTTATAAATGGCGCGTGCCGTCACCTCCAGAACGTTCTCTGGAGCTTACTCGTCAAGGAAGATACGACACAGAGCTGACAAAAATGTTCTCGGTGGACAACTACAGTAGGGAAAGATGATTCGTTCTGGCGCCACCTCCACCTCGGACAAATGCGCATGCGCAATGACCTTTGACCCCTAACCTAACCTTGACCTTGACCCCTAACCTAACCTTGACCTTGGAACTTCCTGTTTCCGGTTTCGACTTCCGGTTTCCGGTTTCGACTTCCGGTTTCGACTTCCTGTTTCCGGTTTCGACTTCCAGTTTTGACTTCCTGTTTCCGGTTTCGACTTCCGGTTTTGACTTCCTGTTTCCGGTTTCGACTTCCGGTTTCCGGTTTCGACTTCCGGCCGTCATTTTCGGAACTTCCAAATGCGCGGGAAAATTAAAAAAATAGACGCGTGGTGGGGAAATTCAAAATTAGATCCTGTTGAGACAAATGAGGTGTGAAAAGTTGGTTGCATACATCAACGGGACTAAACACATGAGACTAGACGAAGCTAAATACATGAAACTAGATACATGGAACTAGATAGACGAGGCTAGATACATGAGACTAGATACACCGAGCTAGATACATGAGACTAGATACACGGGGCTAGATACATGAGACTAGATAGACGGGACTAGATACCTGAGGCTAGACTAGACGGACTTAACTAAACCATTTTAAACCATTTGATGAGAAAAATGAAATCTGGTGTCAGAACGGCTCTAGCATGTGCCTTAAGCGAGATACCGCCCTACCCCACAGTTGATGACGTCATCCGCCGCGGCAGATATTGCTAAACTAATTACCTCGATGCTGATTGGCTGATTAACGAATAAATAATTACAGTTGATCTTTTCCCTCAATTTATATGTAATGGATAAGACTGGACAGACAAGACTAGACAGACAAGACTAGACGAGACTAAGACGCAACCGGACGTTTGTCAGTCATAACACCAGACATGAATAGAGGGACTAGACTAGACAGACTAGATTAGACAGACAGACAAGCGGAGAAAATTCAAAATGAGTTGCGGATGGGTAGCGGACAATCCTGTATGCATGCATAATTGATTGCAAACATATTACGGATTGATTCAAATGAGATTATTGGTTTTAGGCCGGACAAGATCGGATAATACCGAACAAGGTCGAACAAGAACGGACAAGACTATACAGACCTTATATTTATTCGAATAATTTCCTATGAGTAAGCGAAATTTCTTATACTTGTCTGTGAACCAGATCGTATTAATGTTTTTCATTTATATAAATACCAAAGAGTTCAATTCTGGCATCCACTTTTCATCTACTTGCATCCACTTTTCATTTACTTGCATCCACTTTTCATCTACTTGCATCCCCTTTTCATCACGCCAAACAGGGTGTGAGGTCTATGTGACCCCACGCTAAACAGGGTGTGAGGTCTATGTGACCCCACGCTAAACAGGGTGTGAGGTCTATGTGACCCCACGCTAAACAGGGTGTGAGGTCTATGTGACCCCACGCTAAACAGGGTGTGAGGTCTATGTGACCCCACGCCAAACAGGGTGTGAGGCGCGCTTCATTCCTAACCTATCCCAACTAATCTAATGCTAACCTACCCTAATGTTAACTCAACTAACCTACAACCTACCCTAACCTAATCCAACTAATCTAATGCTAACCCACCCTAATTGGATCTTCTGCCCTGTCGGCCGTTGGACTTCCTAGTCTCTTCCGCCTTCCGGGTCGTTGACCACTCCCGCGTTGGAGGTTATATAGGTTAGCATTAGATTAGTTGGGATAGGTTAGGAATGAAGCGCGTCTCATTCTTAACCTATCCCAACTAATCTAATGCTAACCTACCCTAATGTTAACTCAACTAACCTACAACCTACCCTAATCCAACTAATCTAATGCTAACCTACCCTAAAAAGTGGACGGAGTTTAGCGTGGGGTTACATAGACCTCACACCCTGTTTAGCGTGGGGTCACATAGACCTCACACCCTGTTTAGCGTGGGGTCACATAGACCTCACACCCTGTTTAGCGTGGGGTCACATAGACCTCACACCCTGTTTAGCGTGGGGTCACATAGACCTCACACCCTGTTTAGCGTGGGGTCACATAGACCTCACACCCTGTTTGGCGTGATGAAAAGGGGATGCAAGTAGATTAAAAGTGGATGCAAGTAAATGAAAAGTGGATGCTAGTAGATGAAAAGTGGATGCCAGAATTGAACTCTTTGGTATTTATATAAATGAAAAACATTAATACGATCTGGTTCACAGACAAGTATAAGAAATTTCGCTTACTCATAGGAAATTATTCGAATAAATATAAGGTCTGTATAGTCTTGTCCGTTCTTGTTCGACCTTGTTCGGTATTATCCGATCTTGTCCGGCCTAAAACCAATAATCTCATTTGAATCAATCCGTAATATGTTTGCAATCAATTATGCATGCATACAGGATTGTCCGCTACCCATCCGCAACTCATTTTGAATTTTCTCCGCTTGTCTGTCTGTCTAATCTAGTCTGTCTAGTCTAGTCCCTCTATTCTTGTCTGGTGTTATGACTGACAAACGTCCGGTTGCGTCTTAGTCTCGTCTAGTCTTGTCTGTCTAGTCTTGTCTGTCCAGTCTTATCCATTACATATAAATTGAGGGAAAAGGTCAACTGTAATTATTTATTCGTTAATCAGCCAATCAGCATCGAGGTAATTAGTTTAGCAATATCTGCCGCGGCGGATGACGTCATCAACTGTGGGGTAGGGCGGTATCTCGCTTAAGGCACATGCTAGAGCCGTTCTGACACCAGATTTCATTTTTCTCTTCAAATGGTTTAGTTAAGTCCGTCTAGTCTAGCCTCAGGTATCTAGTCCCGTCTATCTAGTCTCATGTATCTAGCCCCGTGTATCTAGTCTCATGTATCTAGCTCGGTGTATCTAGTCTCATGTATCTAGCCTCGTCTATCTAGTTCCATGTATCTAGTTTCATGTATTTAGCTTCGTCTAGTCTCATGTGTTTAGTCCCGTTGATGTATGCAACCAACTTTTCACACCTCATTTGTCTCAACAGGATCTAATTTTGAATTTCCCCACCACGCGTCTATTTTTTTAATTTTCCCGCGCATTTGGAAGTTCCGAAAATGGCGGCCGGAAGTCGAAACCGGAAGTCGAAACCGGAAACAGGAAGTCAAAACCGGAAGTCGAAACCGGAAACCGAAAATCGAAACCCGAAACCGGAAACAGGAAGTCTAAACCGGAAGTTCCAAGGTCAAGGTTAGGGGTCAAGGTCAAGGTTAGGGGTCAAGGTTAGGGGGTCAAAGGTCATCGCGCATGCGCATTTGTCCGAGGTGGAGGTGGCGCCAGAACGAATCATCTTTCCCTACTAACTACAACAAGACGTGATTGTTAAAAGTTTTGGGCAACATTTAATAGGACCTAGGTGTTGGAAATTATATCGAAATTATTTTTTTTTAAAACTGGCGCAGCAATTTTGATCAAATTTGGCACACAGAGTGTTAATACTGTTATAAATGGCGCGTGCCGTCACCTCCAGAAAACCTTCTGGAGCTTGTTCGTCAAGGAAGATACGACACAGCGCCGGCAAAAATATTCTTGGTGGACAACTACAACAAGACTTGATTATAAAAAGTTTTGGACAAATTTTAATGGGACCTAGGTGCTGCAAATTATGTTTTCTGAAATCTGGCGTAGTAATTTTGATCAAAATTGGCACACAGATTGTTAAAATTGTTATAAATGGCACGTGCCATCACCTCCAGAACGTTCTCTGGAGCTTTCTCGTCAAGAAGGATACGACACAGAGCCGGCAAAAATGTTCTTGGTGTATAACTACAATAAGAAATGATTGATAAAAGTTTTGGATAAATTTTGATAGGACCTAGGTGCTGGAAATTATATCAATTTTATGTTTTTTGAAAACTGGAGTAGCAATTTTGATCAAAATTAGAACACAGATTGTTAAAATTGTTATAAAAGGCGAGTGCCCTCAACTCCAGAACGTTCTCTGGAGCTTGTTCGTCAAGGAAGATACGACACAGCGCCGGCAAAAATGTTCTTGGTGGACAACTACTACAAGAAATGATTGTTAAAAGTTTTGGACAAATTTTAATAGGACCTAGGTGCTGTAAATTATGTTTTTTTGAAAACTGACGAATCATTTTTATCAAAATTAGCACATAGATTGTTAAAATTGTTATAAATGGCGCGTGCCATCATCTCCAGAACGTTCTCTGGAGCCTGCTCGTCAAGGAAGATACGAAACAGTACCGGCAAAAATTTTCTTGGTGGACAACTACAACAAGAAATGATTGATAAAATTTTGGACAAATTTTAATAGGACCTAGGTGCTGGAAATTATATTTTTTAAAAACTGGGGTATCAATTTTGATCAAAATTGGCACACAGATTGATAAAATTGTTATAAATGGTGCGTGCCGTCAACTCCAGAACGTTCTCTGGAGCTTGCACGTCAAGGAAAATACCACACAGCGTTGGCAAAAATGTTCTCGATGGCCAACTTCAACAAGAAATGATTGTTAAAAGTTTTGGGCAAATATTAATAGGACCTAGATGCTGCAAATTATAGTTTTTGAGAACTGGATTATTAATTTTTATCAAAATTTGCACACAGATTGTTAAAATTGTTATAAATGGCGCGTGCCGTCACCTCCAGAACGTTCTTTGGAGCTTGCTCGTCAAGGAAGATACGACACAGCGCCGGCAAAAATGTTCTTGGTGGACAACTACAACAAGAAATGATTGTTAAAAGTTTTGGGCAAATTTTAATAGGACCTAGGTGCTGGAAATTATATCGAAATTATGTTTTTTGAAAACTAGGTTATCAATTTTGATCAAAATTGGCACACAGGTTGTCAAAATTGTTATAAATGGCGCGTGCCGTTTCCTCCAGAACGTTCTCTGGAGCTTGGTCGTCAAGAAGGATACGACACAGCGCCGGCAAAAATGTTCTTGGTGGATAACTACAATAAGAAATGATTGATAAAAGTTTTGGACAAATTCTAATAGGACCTAGGTGCTGGTAATTATATCAATGCTATGTTTTTTGAAAACTGGAGTAGCAATTTTGATCAAAATTGGAACACAGATTGTAAAAATTTTTATAAAAGGCGAGTGCCGTCAACTCCAGAACGTTCTCTGGAGCTTGCTCGTCAAGGAAGATACGACACAGCGCCGGCAAAAATGTTCTTGGTGGCCAACCACAACAAGAAATGATTGTTAAAAGTTTTGGGCATATTTTAATAGGACCTAGGTGCTGGAAATTATGTTTTTTTAATACTGGCGTAGTAATTTTGATCACAATAAGGACACAGATTGTTAAAATTGTTATAAATGGTGCGTGCCGTCACCTCCAGAACGTTCTCTGGAGCTTACTCGTCAAGGAAGATACGACGCAGAGCTGGCAAAAATGTTCTCCGTGGACAACTACAACAAGACGTGATTGTTAAAAGTTTTGGGCAAATTTTAATAGGACCTAGATGCTGGAAATTGTTTTTTTTTAAAACTGGCGTATCAATTTTGATCAAAATTGGCTAACAGATTGTTAAAAATGGCACGTGCCGTCACCTCCGGAACGTTGTAGAACTCTGTAGCTTGTTCGTCAAGGAAGATACGACACAGCGCCGGCAAAAATATTCTTGGTGGACAACTACAACAAGAAAAGTTTTGGGCAAATTTTAATAGGACCTTGGTGCAGGAAATTATGTTTTTTTGAAAACTGGCGTATCAATTTGGATCAAAATTGGCCCACAGATTGTTAAAATTGTTATAAATGGCGCGTGCTGTCAACTCCAGAACGTTCTCTGGAGCTTGCACGTCAAGGAAGATACGAGACAGCGCCGGCAAAAATATTCTTGTTGGACAACTACAACAAGAAAAGTTTTGGGCAAATTTTAATAGGACCTAGGTGCTGGAAATTATATCGAAATTACGTTTTTTGAAAACTGGAGTATTAATTTTGATCAAAATTGGCACACGGATAAACGGCGTTGTTATAAACGGTGTGGCTAAATTTGAAAGGAATCCAATGGAAAATATTGTGTAACTAAAGTTTTGCTGACAAATTGTCAAATATTTTGAGAACTAGCGTATCGAGTTTCATAAAATTTGGCAGAAATACTAATAAGACTGTTTGATTGATTGATGTTGAGGTAATCGTTGATTGTTGAGAAATTTGATTTTGGACCAATTTTGGCCAACACCTAGGTTTTAGGTTTCTGGTTGGAATTGGATAAAATTTGGTAGGAATTATCTGTGGTTGGGTGTTAATGTTTGTAGCAAATTTTGCGAAAATTGCGTTTATAGTTTCGCGGCAATTTAAGTTTTTCTGAACGAAATTTTGTAAACTTACTCTTGTTCATGTTCCGTAATTTCTTAAACATTTTTTGGACTGTAAAAACATAGAAATTTTGAACATATTTTGCTAAAAAAGAAAATGGAAATGTTCTGACAAATCTGTCAAACAAAACAAATGACAGAGAGAGAGAAACCAACGACAGTCTTACCAACTTCTCGTCCAAAATTTGAAGCACAAATTTTGGGGTTTTCTAAAAACCGTAAAACTTTAAAAGCTTTTAAGGTTTAATCTTTGAAACAAAATTAGGATTTAAAAAATGCAATTGTCACCTTCCGCCTGACACTCCTCCACCCTCCGTCCGCCTCATCTTCAAAGATCCTCCTCCTCACCCAGGCCCCAGAATCGTCCTCCCTCCTCATCATCCTGGCCATCCTCATCTCCAACGCGATCCTCATGCTCATCTCGCGATTGATCAAATTATTCTCCTCCTCCTGGTTCCGTTGCTTCGTCAAGGCGTTGTCCTGGTTGTGCCAAGGATCGTACTCAAACAGATCGAAATCCCCGGAGGAGTAGGAACCGGAATCGGGGCTTCCACCCCGGAAAAGGGTTCGATTAGGATCTAAATTAAGGACTAAATTAGGAAACGTTGGGTTTTCCCTCCGCAAGTTGGGTAGTGGTTGTTTGGGATCGCGAGGTCTTGGCTCTAGCGACGGGTCGGAAGCGACCGCGAAGCTAGAGCGCTGCTGAAAATTCTGGTCCGAAACCTTCGATTCCTCTTTTTCCGCGTCGTAATTGTCGTCCGAATGCTGTCTATAGTAGTGAACCTCAAAATCGCGAATGTTGGGCACGTTCAATGGGATGATGACGGGACTTCTAGGCGGAAAAGTCAGGTTTGAATCGTTTTCGGGGGACATAGGTGAAAGCTCAACAATCTCGGAAATAGAAACGCTTGAACTCATCTGAGAGCTGGTATGAAAGCTAAGTGAACCCGAGTCAACACCCGAGTCCATCAAAGACGTCCAATGGCTAAACTCCGACGAATTCGAAGCCGCATAATTGTGATCGTCGGATCCCCTCCAAGGTGAACGTGCACTGCAATTCGAGTTCACAATACTTGGACTTCGTATCGTCTGACTGGTACATTCGCGTGAGGTTCCTTGTGCCATTGGATTGCATGGACAAGGCCTCATAAACTGAGAATCGAAAGGTTCGAGCAAAACGTTATTACTACCTCTCATACAGGAACAAACCTCAGAATTACGAACCGTGTGATAGAATGCAGGCAGGGGCAACTCGAGGGGTTCGCGAGGCACGGTTCTTCTCCCACCCCGAACGACGTGCTCGAAGCAGTCGCTGTAAATGGATTTTTTTGGAACTTCCTTAGAAGCATCTCCATGCTCGCTTGGAGGTTCCAGGGGTATCTCCCTAATTTGTAATCGGGGTGCTGGTATAGGCAAGGGCTGTGATATAATTCTCTGGGGTTCGTGATAACAAGTTGGTCTAGTTTGGGGGGAGTATACAGGTACAACCCGTTGGATTCTGGGCGAAACAGGGGTTTCACCAAGTTGGAAAGTTGGAAAGTGTAAATGAGTCCACCTGCCTGCCAAAATTACCGGTGGGGGGTACGTATTTGGGGTTCTTGTTCGGGGTGTGTTTTTGAACTGTTGAGGTTCAATGGGGCTTTTGGGTAACTCTGGTAACAAATTGGGGTTATTGGTTCTGTTTGGGGTTGTTGGTACGAGGTTATCGGATCTATTTGGGGTTGTTGGTACGAGGTTCTCGGATCTATTTGGGGCTATTGGTACGAAGTTATCAGATCTATTTGGGGTTGTTGGTACGAGGTTCTCGGATCTATTTTGGGTTGT
Source organism: Phosphuga atrata (assembly GCA_944588485.1). Taxonomy (NCBI): domain Eukaryota; kingdom Metazoa; phylum Arthropoda; class Insecta; order Coleoptera; family Silphidae; genus Phosphuga; species Phosphuga atrata. Next base: position 475,771 of record CALYMW010000455.1, read on the forward strand.
TGATACGAGATTATCGCCCCTATTTGGGGTTGTTGGTACGAGGTTATCGTATATATTTGGGGTTGTTGGTTCAAGGTTATTGGATCTATTTGGGGTTGTTGGTACATGGTTATTGGATCTATTTGGGGTTGTTGGTACGAGGTTATCGCCCCTATTTGAGGTTGTTGGTATGAGGTTATCGGACCTATTTGGGGTTGTTGGTATGAGTTTATCGGATCTATTTGGGGTTGTTGGTACGAGGTTATCGGATCTATTTGGGGTTGTTTGTATGGGATCCATCGGAGTGGAGGTGTAAGGTACAAAAGGGGAGGTGTAGTAGGGTTGGAAAGGGGTTGTGTAGATATTGTTGGTTTGTGTCGAAGGGGTGAAGAAGGAGGTGCAAGACGGTTGGGGGTTCATTGGTACTAAACCTGGGGGCGGTGGTCGGCGAAGCTCACTCTTGCAAGGTGGTTGCGCTAAGCCTGGGGTCGGAGCTCGGTGAAGCTGACTGTTGCAAGACGGTTGAGGGTTCGTTGGCACGAGGTTGTCCATGAAGTTGGTTAGCTGGCGGGCGTGGAGGTTCCAGCTTTGGTGGTTTGCCTCGTGTGATTGGGCTTCTGGGCTCGCCGGGCGAAAGTCGTCGATGGTCAGGGGGAGGTTGTTGAGCAAGTCGGTGATGTCTTGGTCGTCCGACGTCTGAGGGGCGAATTCGTTGAATTTCGTTCGGAAATTCGGGAGCAAACTTTTACTCTTGCACTCGCAACGCTGGTCGAGAACCAAAAGGCGGAGAGAAGCGCTTCTGACACCCGCCACAATAATACCAACTGTAAATCTGGGGGAATTTCGACGAACAGTAATTTTTTCCAATCGAAAATTTAAGGCAAATTCCTCCACATTTCTTATAGCAAAATTTTCGAAACCTACACCTAAGCCTTCCAATACAAAATTTTAACCAAAACGTAATCAAAAAACGTATAAAAAACAAAACTAAGATCTTAATTTTTGTCGGAAAAGATCCTTAACCATTTTTAACACTTTTACACCTTTTCTTTAACAAAATTTTTTGAAAACTCTTCCAAATTCCAGCAATATTTCCAAATTTCGTTTTGGAATCTAGGGAAAGTTTCAGTTTGCATATTGGTACCACAATTATCGATCTGTCGGAACTACCAACATAATTTTGGTGAATAAGCAAATGTTTCTCTTTCGTTGTTTTTTGGGTTGGTAGTGTTGTTGGAAAGTTCTTTTTGGCGTCCAAATTTTGTGGCGGTGTTATCGAAGGTGAGATTACGAGCAATTTTCGTCGATTTGAGAGCCAAAATTTGGGTTTAAAGTGTTTTGGGCGTTTTTGGTACAAAATTTTAATGCAATATTTGATTTTTCTGCACGAAAATTTTTGTAAAAAAACAATGTTTTTAGGTTATGATTTTGAGGATTTGGGACGCCAATTAAATTGATGGAATATTGAAAAGATTTTTGGACCCAATGAATATTTTTCTACATCAAAATTTGGAATCTAATGGTGAATATTTGGAGAATTTTGTGGAACACCTAAAATGGGTTAAAGTTTCCTGAATCCCTCGTATTGTAACTAAACTTTGAATATTTTTTTTGACACAAAATTCGAATCCAAAGGTCATTTTTCGCTAAATTTTGGACATTTTTGTAGATTTGGAGCTCACAATATAGACCATTGTCTGTTAGTTAAGTGCATGCGCATCTGTCAAGTTTTAAAGGCGGGAATATGAAAGTTTCGGGCAAATATTAAGGTTATACGTCAAAAAGTTCGGGCAATGTTGACGTATAACATGGCGGAAATTGACGCATGTGCACAAAAAATTTCAACTATGAAAAAGTCTATTGGCTGAAAATTTGGATTCTCAATGTTTTTCTCGTTTTTGGACTCAAATTTTCAATATTTTTAGCCCCAAAATGGGATCAAAAGTACGTTTTTCGAAACAAATTTGAAAAATTTTTTGTCCAAAAATTGGGATCAAAAGTACGTTTTTGGAAACAAATTTGAAAAATTTTTTAAAAACGTTTTTGAAAATTTTTGTGAATTTCGAACTTTGTATTATTGGAACTGAAATTGGTTGAGAATTTTGTTTCATGAAATGTTTCTCGCCTTTTGGAACAAAATTTTAGATATTTTTGGATTAGGTAATGATTTGTAAATGTTTATGGATTTGGACCACAAAATTGACACAAAATTTAGATACTTGAAGTTTTTCTCGATTTTGGAACCCAATTTTGGAAATCTCAAGCTCGAAGATTAGGCTGTAAGGGTCTTTTTAGGTCAAAATTTGGGAATATAGAACCCAAAATCGTTTTGTCACCTAATTATGGATATTTTTAGCATAAAAATTGCGATGAAAATGACATTTTAAAGTAAAAATTCACAAATCTTTATGGCTTTGGAACCCAGAATTGGTCGAAAATTGTAAGTTTTTCTCAGTTTGGAATAAAATTTTTAGCAAATAAAGCGACCAGAAAGTTTTTTTTAGGTCAAAATTTGGAAATTTTTGAAGATTTGGAACCCAAAATTTGCTAAAAAAAACTATATCGTCTTTTCAACTAAATGTTGGATGTTTTTAGGATAACATTTACTATCACAAGGATCTTATTAGATAAATCTTTAACTCCAAAATTAAGTTCTAAGAGTATTTTTGGGTAAAAATTTGAGAATTTTTGTGAATATGAAACCCAAAATCGTTTTTGTAACTAAATTATTGTTATTTTTAGCACAAAAATTGCGGTTAAAATGACATTTTTGGATACAAATTTGGAAATGTTTGTGGCTTTGGAACCCAAAATTGGCCGAAAATTTAGTTTCAAGAAGTTTTTCTCAGTTTGGAATAATATTTTAGATAGTTTTAGCAAAAAAAGCGACTAGAAGTTTTAGGTCAAAATTTGGAAATTTTTGAAGATGGGTTCCAAATCTTCAAAAATTTGCTTAAAAAAACTTTAAGTTGTCTTTTAAACCAAATTTTGGATGTTTTTTGCACAAAATTTGCTATCACAAGGATCTTATTAGGTAAATTTTTATCACGAAAATTAGGTTGTAAGGGTATTTTTAGGTAAACATTTGAGAATTTTTGTGAATATAGTTAAGTACTATATAATCGTTTTTGTAACGAAATTATGGTTATTTTTAGTACAAAAATTGTGAATAAAATGACATTTTTGGGTAAAAATTTGGATAAGTTTGTGGCTTTGGAACCCAAAATTGGCTGAAAATTTTGTTTCGAGATGTTTTTCCAAATTTTGGCCGATTTTTCCACAAAATTTGCTATCAGAAGGATCTTATTAAGTAAATCTTTGGAAATTTTTAGCTCAAAAATTAGGTTCTAAGGGTATTTTTAGGTAAAAATTTGAATATTTTTGTGAATATGGAAACCAAAAACGTTTTTGGAACCAAATTATGGATATTTCTAGCACAAAGATTGCGATGAAATTGACTTTTTAGATAAAAATTTGCAAATGTTTTTGGCTTTGGAACCCAAAATTGGCTGAAAATCTTGTTTCGAGATGTTTTTCTCGCTTTCGAATCAAATTTTTGGAGATTTTTAGCAAAAAAATGTGACCAAAAAGTTTTTTCTTTATTTCAAAATTTAGAAATTTTATGTGGATTTTGAACCTAAAATTAGCTAAAAAAAATGTATAGTCTTTGGAACCAAAATTTTTGATGTTTTTAGCTCAAAATTTGTCATTAAGGATTTTATTGGGTAAATCTTTAGAAATTTGGAAATCTTTAGCACGAAAATTAGGTTCCCTGGGATTTTTCAGGTAACAATTTGAAAATTTTTTAAAATATGGAACCCAAAAAATTGTATTGTAACCAAATTATGGATATTTTTAGCACAAAAATTGCGACAAAAATGACTTTTTAGGTACAAATTTGCAAATGTTTGTGGTTTTGGAACCCAAAATTGGCTGAAAATCTTGTTTAGAGACGTTTTTCTCGGTTGATTCCAAATTTTAGATATTTTTAGAAAAAAAAAAAATACGGTCAGAAAGTTATTTTAGGTCAAAATTTTGAAATTTTTGTTTTGGAACCAAATTTTGGCTGATTTTCCCACAAAATTTGCTCAGAAGGATCTTATTAAGTAAATCTTTGGAAATTTTCAGCACAAGAATTAGTTTCTAAGGTATTTTTAGGTAAAAATTTTGAGAATTTTTGTGAATATGGAACCCAAAATTGTTTTTGGAACCAAATTATGGATATTTTTAGCACAAAAATTGCGATAAAAATTACATTTTAGGTAAAAATTTGCAAATATATATAGCTTTGGAACCCAAAATAGGCAAAACTATATTTTCAATAGTTTCAAGAAGTTTCTTTTCAGTTTTCAATAATGTTTTAGATATTTTTAGCAAAAAAAAGCTTCCAGAATGTTTTTTTTTGGGTGAAAATTTGGAAATTTTTGAGGATTTCGAACCCAAAATTTGATAAAAAAAAACTGTATCGTCTTTTCAACTAAATTTTGGATGTTTTTAGCACAAAATTTTCTATCACAAGGATCTTGTTAGGAAAATCTTTTGAAATTTGGAAATCTTTAACACGAAAATTAGGTTGTAAGGGTCTTTTTTGGTGAAAATTTGAGAATTTTTGAGAATATGGAATCCGTTTTTGGAACCAAATTATGGATATTTTAAGCACAAAAATTGCGATGAAAATGACTTGTTTATGTACAAATTTGGAAACGTTTGTGACTTTGGAACCCAAAATTGGCTAAAAAATTTGTTTCGAGATGCATTTCTCGGTTTGGAACCAAATTTTAGATATTTTTTTGCAAAAAAAATGCGACCAGAAAGTTTTTTTTTTTTGTCAAAATTGGGAAATCTTTGAGGATTTGGGTTCCAAAGTCTGCTAAAAAAAACTTTAGCGTCTTTTCGACCAAATTTCGGATGTTTTTAAAGATTTGGAACCCAAAAAAATGTCAATTTAAAAAAATTTGGTTCAAAATTTTGGATGTTGTTTGCAGAAAATTTGCGATCAGAAGGTTTATATTAGGTAAATCTTTAGAAATGTATGTGAATTTGGAATCCAAAATTGGCTGAAAATTTTGTTTCTTGGAGTTTTTCTCGTTTTTGGTAACAAATTTAGGATATTTATAAAAATTGGGATCCAAAACACGTTTTTTTTTGTAAGTAAAAATTTTGGGAAAATTTGTGTTTGGAACCCAAAATTTGTTAAATATTTTGTTTCGAGAATTTTTTCTCGCTTTGGAATAAAATTTTAGCTATTTTTAGCAAAAAAAATGCAACCAGAAAGTTTTTTTAAGGTCCAAATTTAAATTTTTTTGAGGATTTTGAATGTGTCTGGAACCAAAATTTTTGATGTTTTTAGAACAAAATTTGCTATCAGAAGGATCTTATAAGGTAAATCTTTAGCACGTAAATTCGGTTCTAAGGTCCTTTTTAGGTCAAAATTATGGAATTTTTGTGAATATGGAAACCAAAAACGATTTTGTAACCAAATTGTTGATATTTTTATCACAAATATTGCGATGAAAATTTGGAACCCAAAATAGTTTGCGATGGAAATGACATTTTTTTGGTAAAAATTTAGAAATGTTTGTGGTTTTGGAACCCAAAATTGACTAAAAATTTTGTTTCGAGAAGTTTTTCTCGGTTTGGAATCAATGTTTAGATATTTTTACCAATCAAATGCGACCAGAAAGTTTTTAGGTCAAAATTTGAAAATTTTTGAGGATTCGCAACCCAAAATCAACTAAAAAAAGTGTATCGTCTTTAGAAACAAATTTTAAATATATTTATCGCAAAAATGCGACCAGAAAATTTTGTTTAGGTCAAAATTTGGAAATTTTTGTGAATTTGGAAGCCAAAATTTGCTAAAAATTTTCTCAGTGTTTTTTTCTCGTTTTTGGCAACACATTTAGGTTATTTATAAAAATTGGGATCCAAAACACGTTTTTTTAAATAGAAATTTTGGGAATATTTGTGGATTTGGAACCCAAAATTGGCTGAAAATTTTCATTCATCAAGTTTTAAACGATTTTGGAACCAAATTTTGTATAAAACAAATATAACCATTAACGTTTTTTAGGACAAAATTTTTGTGGATTTGAAACCCAACATTTGATTCATCAAGTTTTTCTCAAAGTTTTTGTGGATTTGGATATGGAACCCAAAGTCAAATAAAAAAAAATTGTATCGTCTTTGGAACCAAATTTTGGATGTTTTTTGCAGAAAATTTGCGACAAGGTTTTTATTAGGTGAATCATTAGAAATGTTTGTGGATTTGGAACCAAAAATTGTCGGCAAATTTTGTTTCATGGTGTTTTTCTCGTTTTTTGCAATATAAATTTGCATTAATTTTTAGATTTTTAGAACAAAAATATCCAAATTTGGAAATGTTTGTGGCTTTGGTACCCAAACTAGGCTAAAAATTTAGTTTCGAGAAGTTTTTCTCGCTTTGGAATCAATTTTTATATAATTTTACCAAGCAAATGCGACCAGAAAGTTTTTTTTATGTCAAAATTTGGAAATTTTTAGGGATTTGTAACCCAAAATTTGCAAAAAAAATTGTTTCTTGGTGTTTTTCTATCGGTTTTGGCAATAAATTTAGTTTATAAAAATTAGGATCCAAAGCACGTTTTTTAAGTAAAAAATTTGGGAATATTTGTGAATTTGGAACCCAATATTGGCTGAAAATTTTCATTCATGAAGTTTTCATCGATTTTGGAACCAAATTTTGTATATTTTTAGAACAAAAATAGCGATCAACGTGTTTTTAGGACAAAATTTTTGCGAATTTGGAACCCAACATTTAATGCATCAAGTTTTTCTCGAAATTTTTGTTGATTTGGAACCCAAAATTGGCTGAAAATTTCCATTCATCTAGTTTTAATCGATTTTGGAACCAAATTTTGAATATTTTTAGCACAAAAATATCCAAGTTTAGTAATGTTTGTGGCTTTGGAACCAAATTTTGGCTATTTTTAGAACAAAAATAGCGATCAACGTTTTTTTAGAACAAAATTTTTGCGAATTTGAAACCCAGCATTTGATTCATCAAGTTTTTCTCGAAATTTTTGTGGATTTGGAACCCAAAATTGGCTAAAAATTTTCAATCATCAAGTTTTCATCGATTTTGGAACCAAATTTAGGATATTTTTAAAACAAAAATCGACGAACAACGTTTATTTAGGACAAAAATTTTCTGAATTTGGAACCCAAAATTTGATTCATCATGTTTTTCGAGTTATTGAAACCAAATTTTGGATATTTTTGGAACAAAAATAGCGATCTACGTTTTTTTAGTACAAAATTTTTTTGAATTTGGAACCCAAAATTTGATTCATCATGTTTTTCGAGTTATTGAAACCAAATTTTGGATATTTTTAGAACAAACATCAACGATCAACGTTTATTTAGGACAAAATTTTTCCGAATTTGGAACCCAAAATTTGATTCATCGAACTTTTCGCGTTATTGAAATCAAATTTTGAATATTTTTAGAACAAAAATCAACGATCAACGTTTATTTAGCACAAAATTTGTGTGAATTTAGAACCCAAAATTTGATTTATCGAACTTTTCGCGTTATTGGAACCAATTTTTGGTTCCAATATAAAACCAATTAGGTTACTTTTTTGTACAAAAATTAGAACCAAAAAGTTCTTGACTAGATTAGACAAACTTGATTAGTCTAGACAGATTTAGTTACACTATTATAGATATTTGACTAAACTAGATAAGACTTATCTAAACTGACAAGATTAGACTAGTACAACAAAACTAGTCTATATTAAACCACCCAATAGACTAGACAGTATTTATCTGATCTGTTTATCTAGATAAAGTGGGTAAAGTATGTGGGTTAAGCCTACATTGACGTTTGGTAAATGTCTGTCACGTGGGTGTAGAAAACACAATCGTTGCAACAACAACAAATGAATCATGAAGAAACAAAGTCGCAAAACACCAGTTATCTAGGCTAGATAACTGCCAGGCTAGATAATGAAACGCGTCTAGATTACTACAAACAGTTCCAGGCGCAATGCATCATTGACTCGACCGCAGCAAAAAAATAATTTATCTGTGATAGAGTGGTTATCTATATAGATTTTGGTTGTTTTTTTAGTGAAAGTGAGAAAGTGGAAATCTTGCTGCACGTTTCACACGCGTCTGGATTGGCCGCTTTCACTTTCACCCAACTCTAATTAACAAATAAAAATCACCTCCAATTTTCTATCTAGACTAAGACCTAATCTAGATAGCATTCGCAGTAAGGATTGTTAGTTTGGATATAAAAAACTGGGTTTAAGCCGACGCAATTCTATACAGATTTAGATTTTTTTAATTTTGAAGTTATCTAATAGATAACGGTTAGAGTTATCTGGATTATTCACAGTGATAGATAGCATTAGCAATACGGCTTGTTAGTTTGCACATCTAAAACTGGGCCAAAGCCGACGTAATTTTAAACCAATTTAGATTTTTTGAATAAGTTATCTAGTAGATAACGATTAGAGTTATCTGGATTATTCAGAGTGACAGACAACATAGGCAATAAGGCTTGTTAGTTTGGACATCAAAAACTGGGCCGAAGCCGACGAAATTTTATACAGATTTAGTTGAATACGTTATCTAGCAGATAATTATTAGAGTTATCTGGATTATGCAGAGTGACATATATCATAGGCTAGTTAGTTTGGGCATCAAAACCTGGGCCTAAGCCGTCGCAATTCAATACAGATTTAGTTGAATACGTTATCTAGCAGATAACGATTACAGTAATCTAGATTATTCAGAGTGACAGATAACATGGACTACTTAGTTTGGACATCAAAAACTGGGCCTAGGCCGACGCAATTCTATACAGATTTAGTTGAATAAGCTATCTAGCAGATAACGATTAGAGTTATCTGGATTGTTCAGAGTGACAGATAACATAGGCTAGTTAGTTTGGACATCAAAAACTGGGCCTAAATAGACGCAATTTAAACAGATTTAGTTGAATACGTTATCTAGCAGATAAGGATTACAGTCATCTGGATTATACAGAGTCACAGATAACAATGGCATTAAGACTTTTTAATTTGGACATCAAAAACTGGGCCTGAGCCGACGCAATTATAAACAGATTTAGTTGAATAAGGTATCTAGCAGATAACGATTAGAGATATCTGGATTATTCAGAGTGACAGATAAGATAGGATAGTTAGTTTGGACATCAAAAATTAGGTTTAAGCCGACGCAATTCTATACAGGTTTAGATTTTTTTAATAACTTATCTAGTAGATAATGATTAGAGTTGTCTAGATTATTCAGAGTGACAGATAACATTGGCAATAAGGCTTTTTAGTTTGGACATCAAAAATTGCGCCTAAGCCGACGCAATTTTAAACAGATTTAGTTGAATGAGATATCTAGCAGATAACGATTAGAGTTATCTGGATTATTGAGAATGACATATAACATTGGCAATAAGGCTTGTTAGTTTGGACATTAAAAACTGGGCGTGAGCCGACGGAATTCTATACAGATTTAGTTGAATAAGGTATCTAGCAGATAACGATTAGAGATATCTGGATTATTCAGACTGACAGATAAGATAGGATAGTTAGTTTGGACATCAGAAATTTGGTTTAAGCCGACGCAATTCTATACAGGTTTAGATTTTTTTAATAACTTATCTAGTAGATAATGATTAGAGTTGTCTAGATTATTCAGAGTGACAGATAACATTGGCACTAAGGCTTTTTAGTTTGGACATCAAAAATTGCGCCTAAGCCGACGCAATTTTAAACAGATTTAGTTGAATAAGATATCTAGCAGATAACGATTAGAGTTATCTGGATTATTGAGAATGACATATAACATTGGCAATAAGGCTTGTTAGTTTGGACATTAAAAACTGGGCGTGAGCCGACGCAATTCTATACAGATTTAGTTGAATACTTTATCTAGCAGATAACGATTACAGTTATCTGGATTATTCAGAGTGACAGATAACATTGGCAATAAGGCTTGTTAGTTTGGACATAAAAAACTGGGCGTAGGGCGACGAAATTTTAAACAGATTTAGTTGAATAAGTTATCTAGCAGATAGTTATCTGGATTATTCAGAATGATAGATTAGGGATTGTTAGTTTGGATATTGAGAACACTGGGTATAAGCTGACGCAAATCTACAAAAATCTTTCCACATAAATATCTCGGAAACGACGCGACTTACAACCGAAACAATTATGTTATCTGGTAGATAACATCTTGAAGAGTATCTACACCAAATTTCATGGATATCTGCCAGGTGGTTTCAAAGATATAACATCTTTAAGAGTATCTACACCAAATTTCATGGATATCCGCCACGTAGTTTCTTTATACGCTTTACTCCGTTTGAAGCTGAAATGAATCGAATGCTGCAACTAGTCCAATCACCTTTATCGATATCTATAGAATTGTTTACCTGGCGACCGAATGATGAGAATTACTACTATTTGTGTAATTTTATCCAATTATCACAACATGAAAAGTTGAAGCATTGGTATAACAAACACGTGAGGGAAATATTCTGCGCTAAAATCTCCGAGGATGATATAATGCTGTGTTTAAAATTGAACATAAAAATTATTAATTGTGGCGTGGATGCTGGTCTGTTGATGAGATTCTAAAATCTCCCTTCTACTGGGATAACACACGCTACTGGATAAACAATGCTGAATCATTAGCGTGGGGACATTATCGTATAACTAATTGTGATAATAGAGAATAAATTTTTATTGATTAAATTTTATCTTTTTATGCCCTCCAAATCTTCCTTTGACAAAAAAAAAATTAAAGTAAAGATTAAATTGTTTTCTCTGTGGTTCTCTAATCGATAATACATCCTTTCGTGTTCAGTCTGAAAACGTATAAAGTGGGCGAAAAGAAAAAAAATCGTAATTCATATATAAAATTTATTAACAGCTGCAGGAAAAAACTTTAAACAAATATCAATTTCCATTTTCTTAATTATTACTTATCTTAACTTTAAACAATTATCATTATCAAATTGTTTTCAAACTTTAAACAAATAAAATAAGTGATTATTTACACGAGGAAAAACTTTAAACATATATTATAAGTGATTATTATGATTAATTACAATATATGAATTAAATTCTTGTTTTAAGATGATTCTCTGATTAAGCAATGCAACCATGCCAAAGTATTTATACCGTCAGGACAAATGTAACGTTTATCATCGTGAGGGATGAGAGCAATCTTTGTTTGCCGCATAGTTGAAACTTCATGTTTATCAGATTTAAAGAGCTTTTGCTCAACTGTTGTTTCTTTGTTTTGTTGCAAACATTCTAAATAATCGTCAAACGTGATGTTGTTTTTCACAATGTGCCTCTTCACACCTTTCGCTTTCTTAACCGTATCAATTCCATCTACACGTTCAGCAAACATCTTTGCGCGCACTCCTACCATTTCTGTCATCACCTTACCGGAGTTTTCATCTTTGATCATACCCAAGACTTTCTTATTTAAACGTGGGATGCCATAGATATTGTTATCAGGATAGTCGCTAGTATCATAATAATTTTGAACATCACATCGAAATACCTCATATATGTCGGGGTTTCCACTTCGTATATGAGCGAATCGGTGTCGGTGTAGCAGACTCGCGCCCTATCACCAAACCTATTTCTCATATACAAGTAGTGGAACTCGTATAGTTTTAATTCTGATATGTCTAATATGCACATACCCACATAAATTGGTTTATTAAAGTAAACTTCACCAATTTGAATACATTTTTCTCAAAATCGTTCAACGCGTTCGTACGCAATTTAGTATTCAAATCAATATAAGATTTAAGCCACGCTGATTAAATTTTAAAACGCCATGAATGTTTTCTAATTTTAAACCGTTTTCTAACGCTTGCTGCAAGTTGCGATAGTGTATAACATATCGTTCCTTATTGTATAAGGTAGCCAATAATTTTGTTTCACGAGATTTTGGTGGCGTGAGGTGTTCAGGACAAAATGGGAGATCGTTATGCGGATTGTGTATGGAATCAGGGTACTCTAGGTCAACCTCTAAAATGTATCCTTGAGGATTGTCTGCAGGTACATTAAAATTTATGTGACTTAAATCGCCCTCTATCCACTCAAAACCGCCATACGGAAGGTGTTGTCATATCGCCCAGCCGTACTGGTTATTGATGTCATCATGCATTAAGTATATTGACGGTTTTTCTGCATCATATTTCGGCATGTACTTATTGTTAGCTGCTGAATACCTCTTAGAACATTGGCTCAGCCCACCTCGAATACCTCTCTCGATAAACATTACCATAACAATATTGCCAAGTAATTCAAGATTGGCTTGCACATGTTTCAGCATACAATCCCAAGTGTACCCGGGTAAGGTGAAATAGTGTGCTGGATCCAAGCCATAGGTTTTCAAACAGCTCGCGCGTTTTAAACAAAACTAAAGTTTCGGAATACTGGGCGTTTAACATAGCTCGTAAAAATTGGTCAGAATTCGCAAATTAGCAATAATTGTTTAAAATAATTAACATTTCTTAAAACTAGATTAAATTATCTACAAAATGATATATTACCTAATGAAATTGCGTCAGAATTAACGGAGATATAAGCTAAACAAAACTAAACTTTCAGAATAGTGGACGTTTAACACAGTTTGTAAAAATTGGTGAAAATTCGCAAATTAGCAATAATTGTTTAAAGTAATTAACATTTCTTAAAACTAGATTAAATTATCTACAAAATGATATATTACCTAATGAAATTGCGTCAGAATTAACGGAGATATAAGCTAGGCAAAACTAGACTTTCAGAATCGTGAGCGTCTAACATAGTTCGTAAAAATTTCTCAGAATTCGCAAATTAGCAATAACTGTTAAAACTATCTACAATTATCTACAATTTATCTACGATTAAATTATCTACAAAATGAGACATTACACGTTATGATTGAGTTGAAACTAACTGAGATACAAGCTAAACAAAACTAATAACTGCGAGAATCCATCGTCGCCCGGTCGAAATCCTACAACAAACAAGAAAGTCTCTAGTTTTCCGCAAAATAAATTGCAGTAATAGACTTGCAGCAAAGTAGTTAACTTGGAATCGAGGGAATGAAGTTTAGCTTCAATTTGATGTGAAACTTCAACTTTAGCGTTGCTGGAATGCAGTTAATGTATTCTTAAACTAGATTAAATTGTCTTTAAATTGATGTGAAACTCACCGTCAACTTCAGCGTCGAGGAACTTTGACTTGAAAGCGCCGACTCCAACAGAAACTACTTCCATGTACGCATTACGACTGAAGTTCGTTATTTATCAATAATTTACTTAAGCTTAATATATTCATAGACTAATTCACCCTCAATTTGATCCGAAACACGTTGTTGTAATTCATCGAGAAAGGCCATAAATTGAAGGCTTCTCTCCAAAATGGAAATAATCACCGGACGTTTTGCAATTCCACCACTGTCGCAACTAGCTGTAACTACCGCGAGTCTTCTTCCAACGATAATTTAAAAACAAGGTAACTTATACGCAGGCTTGAACTAGTGTTTAAAACTAGATGAAATTACCTTTAAATTTTTTAAATTACGTTTTAATTTAGAAGGGATAGAATTGAAACCAAAAACCCCCGGTTTGTTCGAAATGAAACTGTAATAGCTATAATTTGTTGTTTTTCCTCTCATAATCAGGACAAAACATAATAATAATATATCTTAACATCAAGTACATACATATATATATATTTATATAATCTTTGTATTTTTTGTTGTTGTGGGTTTTATTTATTTTAGTCTAAATTAAATATAAGCAAGTAACATTACAACGAACCCTAAATACCCAGTGCACTATACATACGATATATTGCGAAAGAAAAGATTTGTTTGTGGTTGAGAAATCACATACAAATTGTTTTTTTTTAATGGTTTAAATTGTGTTTTTGAGGGATTTTTTGATGTTTGAGGGATTTTTGCTAACAGGGATTTTTTACTCTCCTTTTGGTTTGAGGAGATGCTTTGTTGTTTTGAGGGATTTAAAAATATTTTTTTTCAGATTTAGTTTGTCGATTTTGGGAAAAATTTTGTGCAAAATTTGAGAAAAAAAATCTAAAATTTAGTTGTCACTTAGAAAAATCTTTAATAGACCTTTTTACGGTTAGTTAAACGCATGTGCCAAGTTTGAAAGGCGGGAATATGAAAGTTTCGGGCAAATAATAAGGTTATACGTCAAGAAGTTCGGGCAAAAATTTCAACTATGAATCGGAATTAACAAAATTTCTCCCAAAACAAACGAAAATAACGCAAAATTTAGTGCGAAGAAAGGTTTTTTCAAGATAAAAAAAAATAAAAATTAAAAAAAAAACACGTTTTATAAGTAGATTTTCAAAAAAAAAAGTAAAAAGAACCATTATTCCTAAAAAAAAAAATTGAAAAACAAAATTCGTATCATACAAACTCCTTCCATATTTTACAACCCCCCAAAAAACCCCACAAACACATCTCAAAAAAAAACCTCAAAATACAATCATAAATTTATTTAATTTAAGTGAAAACCTTTCTCCTTAGTCGCACCTAGCAGTCTTTCCCTCAAGATCTCCTCCGTCGGATAATCGGGCAGTTTCAGATAATGGACGCAGGTATTCACGGATGGGTACGAACCTACCTCGGCGTTCACCTTCCGCACCACGGTCAACCGCGGGTACAGATTCGCCAGGCCCCCTGGCGGCAGCGAGCTGCACCCTGTCGTAAACTGCAAGAACGCCTTCCTCTCCTCCGGCGACATTTCCACCAGCACGCTCACAAACCGCAAGAAACCAGGACTAAAAAACAAAAATGAACATTTATAAAAAAAATAAATTATAACTCGTTCTTAAAACTTAACTTAAAGTTATGAAATCCCAGTTTAACCCCTTGACTACAATGTAAAGGGGTTAATATACACACATATGTGTTAATATACACACATATGTGTTAATATACACACATATGTTATAATGTATATGAACACTTCAAAGCGCATTTTATTCGTATGTCACGGAGTTAAGACTTGCTCAATCCAAATTTGAAGACTAGAACGATTTATCTCAAACCATTCTCGTGTTCAATCAAAAAAAATCAAAAGATATTTTTGACAAAAATTGGATATTAAACAATAATTCCAAAACCTGCCCGAACATTCTCGTTCTGCTTCTTTAGAATAACCTTAGACGCTTCAATAAACCCAAATTTGAGAATTAGAAGGTCGTAACTCAAACCGTCTTCAAGATATCACTCAGTAAAGTAACAGAAAATATGCAACTTTTCAAAAATTTCAGTTAATGTCGAATAATTTTTAAACCGGAAGTAGCAAAGTGACTTTCGGACTATAATCACATAGATTAAGGGTTGCTGAATCAAAATTCGAAAACTAGAACATCCTTCCTTAAAAGGCTCCAAAGTTATCAAGGGTTAAAGTTTTCAAACATTACTTTTTGATGCGTAATATTAAAACCGGAAGTGCAAAAGTAGTTTCCGGTTTGTAGTTTCGCGGATTAAATGTCGCTGAAACCAAATTCGAAAACTAGACGGCCGCTCCTTAAAGGGCTCCTAAGGCAAAGACGGGAAAATCATTTCGCGATTTTGCTGAACAATTCTGCAACCGGAAGTAACTAATTGATTTCCAGTCTGTTATATCGTAGATTAAAAATCGCTGAATGCAATTTCGAAAACTGGAATGTCGTTCCTTAAAGGGCTCCAAAGTTATCAAGGATTAAAGTTTTCGAAAAAATACGTTGCTTTTTAATGCACGATTTTAAAACCGGAAGTGAAAAAGTGTTTTCCGATTTGTGGTCCCATAGATTAAGGGTTGCCGATTCCAAATTCGAAAACTAGAATATCGTTCCTTAAAGCGCTCCAAAGTTATCAAGAACTAAATTTCTAAAGGTTCGAAAAAACGATACAAGCAATGGGTTTTTGGTGTACGATTTTGAAACCGGAAGTATAAAAGTAATTTCCGGTTTGTGATCTCGTGGATTAGGGGTTGCTGAATATAAATTCGAAAACTAGAATGTCGTTCCTTAAAGGGCTCCAAAGTTATCAAAGAACAAAGTTTTCAAAAAAGAACAAACATTACTTTTTGATGCGTAATTTTAAAACCGGAAGTGGGAAAGTGATTTCCGCTTCGTAATTTCGCGGATTAAATGTCGCTGAAACCAAATTCGAAAACTAGACAGCCGATCCTTAAAGGGCTCCTAAGGCTAAGACAGGAAAAACTTTACGAGATATTGCACGATTTTAAAACCGGAAGTGAAAAAGTGTTTACCGGTTTGTGGTCCCATGGATTAAGGGTTGTCGATTCCAAATTCGAAAACTAGAATATCGTTCCTTAAAGCGCTCCAAAGTTATCACGAACTGAAATTCTAAACCTTCGAAAAACGGGACAAGCAATGGGTTTTTGGTGTACAATTTTGGAACCGGAAGTATAAAAGTAATTTCCGGTTTGTGATCTCGTGGATTAGGGGTTGCTGAATATAAATTCGAAAACTAAAATGTCGTTCCTTAAAGGGCTCCAAAGTTATCAAAGAACAAAGTTTTAAAAAAAGAACAAACATTACTTTTTGATGCGAAATTTTAAAACCGGAAGTAAAAAAGTGGTTTCCGATTTGTAATTTCGCGGATAAAATGTCGCTGAAACCAGATTCGAAAACTAGACAGCCGCTCCTTAAAGGTCTCCTAGGCAAAAACGAGAAAAACATTACGGGATTTTGATGTACAATTCTGAAACCGGAAGTAAACAAGTGATTTCCAGTTTGTAATATCATAGATTAAAGGTCGCTGAGTTCTCTGGAGCTTGCACGTCAAGGAAAATACCACACATCGTCGGCAAAAATGTTCTCGATGGCCAACTTCAACAAGAAATGATTGTAAAAACTTTTGGGTAAATATTAATAGGACCTAGATGCTGCAAATTATAGTTTTTGAAAACTGGATTATCAATTTTGATCAAAATTGGCACACAGATTTTTAAAATTGTTATTAATGGCGCGTGCCGTCACCTCCAGAACGTTCTCTGGAGCTTGGTCGTCAAGGAAGATACGACACAGCGCCGGCAAAAATGTGCTTGGTGGACAACTACAACAAGAAATGATTGATAAAAGTTTTGGACAAATTTTAATCGGACCTAGGTGCTGGAAATTATATCAAAGTTATGTTTTTTGAAAACTGGAGTAGAAGTTTTTGATCAAAATTGAAACACAGATTGTTAAAATAGTTATAAAAGACGAGTGCCGTCAACTCCAGAACGTTCTCTGGAGCTTGCTCGTCAAGGAAGATACGACACAGCGCCGGCAAAAATGTTCTTGGTGGCCAACTACAACAAGAAATGATTGCTAAAAGTTTTTGGCATATTTTAATAGGACCTAGGTGCTGGAAATTATGTTTTTTGAAAACTGGCGTAGTAATTTTGATCAAAATAAGCACACAGATTGTTAAAATTGTTATAAATGGCGCGTGCCATCACCTACAGTACGTTCTCTGGAGCTTACTCGTCAAGGAAGATACGACACAGAGCTGGCAAAAACGTTCTTGGTGGACAACTACAACAAGAAATGATTGTTCAAAGTTTTGGGCAAATTTTAATAGGACCTAGGTGTTGTAAATTATGTTTTTTTTTGAAAACTGACGAATCAATTTTGATCAAAATTAGCACATAGATTGTTAAAATTGTTATAAATGGCGCGTGCCATCACCTCCAGTACGTTCTCTGGAGCCTGCTCGTCAAGGAAGATACGACACAGTACCGGCAAAAATTTTCTTGGTGGACAACTACTAAAAGAAATGATTGATAAAAGTTTTGGACAAATTTTAATAGGACCTAGGTGCTGGAAATTATGTTTTTTTTAAAACTGGGGTATCAATTTTGATCAAAATTGGCACACAGATTGATAAAATTGTTATAATTGGTTCGTGCCGTCAACTCCAGAACGTTCTTAGGAGCTTGCACGTCAAGGAAAATACCACACAGCGTCGGCAAAAATGTTCTCGAAGGCCAACTTTAACAAGAAATGATTTTTAAAAGTTTTGGGCAAATATTAATAGGACCTAGATGCTGCAAATTATAGTTTTTGAAAACTGGATTATCAATTTTGATCAAAATTGGCACACAGATTGTTAAAATTGTTATAAATGGCGCGTGCCGTCACCTCCAGAACGTTCTTTGGAGCTTGCTCGTCAAGGAAGATACGACACAGCGCCGGCAAAAATGCTCTTGGTGGACAACTACAACAAGAAATGATTGTTAAAAGTTTTGGGCAAATTTTAATAGGACCTAGGTGCTTGAAATTATATTGAAATTATGTTTTTTGAAAACTAGGGTATCAATTTTGATCAAAATTGGCACACAGGTTGTTAAAATTGTTATAAATGGCGCGTGCCGTCTCCTCCAGAACGTTCTCTGGAGCTTGGTCGTCAAGAAGGATACGACACAGCGCCGGCAAAAATGTTCTTGGTGGATAACTACAATAAGAAATGATTGATAAAAGTTTTGGACAAATTTTAATAGGACCTAGGTGCTGGTAATTATATCAAAGTTATGTTTTTTGAAAACTGGAGTAGAAATTTTTGATCAAAATTGGAACACAGATTGTTAAAATAGTTATAAAAGACGAGTGCCGTCAACTACAGAACGTTCTCTGGAGCTTGCTCGTCAAGGAAGATACGACGCAGCGCCGGCAAAAATGTTCTTGGTGGCTAACTACAACAAGAAATGATTGCTAAAAGTTTTGGGCATATTTTAATAGGACCTAGGTGCTGGAAATTATGTTTTTTGAAAACTGGCGTAGTAATTTTGATCAAAATAAGCACACAGATTGTTAAAATTGTTATAAATGGCGCGTGCCGTCACCTCCAGTACGTTCTCTGGAGCTTACTCGTCAAGGAAGATACGACACAGAGCTGGCAAAAACGTTCTTGGTGGACAACTACAACAAGAAATGATTGTTCAAAGTTTTGGGCAAATTTTAATAGGACCTAGGTGTTGTAAATTATGTTTTTTTTGAAAACTGACGAATCAATTTTGATCAAAATTAGCACATAGATTGTTAAAATTGTTATAAATGGCGCGTGCCATCACCTCCAGTACGTTCTCTGGAGCCTGCTCGTCAAGGAAGATACGACACAGTACCGGCAAAAATTTTCTTGGTGGACAACTACTACAAGAAATGATTGATAAAAGTTTTGGACAAATTTTAATAGGACCTAGGTGCTGGAAATTATGTTTTTTAAAAACTGGGGTATCAATTTTGATCAAAATTGGCACACAGATTGATAAAATTGTTATAATTGGTTCGTGCCGTCAACTCCAGAACGTTCTTAGGAGCTTGCACGTCAAGGAAAATACCACACAGCGTCGGCAAAAATGTTCTCGAAGGCCAACTTTAACAAGAAATGATTTTTAAAAGTTTTGGGCAAATATTAATAGGACCTAGATGCTGCAAATTATAGTTTTTGAAAACTGGATTATCAATTTTGATCAAAATTGGCACACAGATTGTTAAAATTGTTATAAATGGCGCGTGCCGTCACCTCCAGAACGTTCTTTGGAGCTTGCTCGTCAAGGAAGATACGACACAGCGCCGGCAAAAATGCTCTTGGTGGACAACTACAACAAGAAATGATTGTTAAAAGTTTTGGGCAAATTTTAATAGGACCTAGGTGCTTGAAATTATATTGAAATTATGTTTTTTGAAAACTAGGGTATCAATTTTGATCAAAATTGGCACACAGGTTGTAAAAATTGTTATAAATGGCACGTGCCGTCTCCTCCAGAACGTTCTCTGGAGCTTGGTCGTCAAGAAGGATACGACACAGCGCCGGCAAAAATGTTCTTGGTGGATAACTACAATAAGAAATGATTGATAAAAGTTTTGGACAAATTTTAATAGGACCTAGGTGCTGGAAATTATGTTTTTTGAAAACTGGCGTAGTAATTTTGATCAAAATAAGCACACAGATTGTTAAAATTGTTATAAATGGCGCGTGCCGTCACCTCCAGAACGTTCTCTGGAGCTTACTCGTCAAGGAAGATACGACACAGAGCTGAAAAAAATGTTCTCGGTGGACAACTACAACAAGACGTGATTGTTAAAAGTTTTGGGCAACATTTAATAGGACCTAGGTGTTGGAAATTATATCGAAATTATGTTTTTTGAAAACTGGAGCAGCAATTTTGATCAAATTTGGTACACAGAGTGTTAATATTGTTATAAATGGCGCGTGCCGTCACCTCCAGAAAACCTTCTGGAGCTTGTTCGTCAAGGAAGATACGACACAGCGCCGGAAAAAAACTACAACAAGACTTGATTATAAAAAGTTTTGGACAAATTTTAATGGGACCTAGGAACTGCAAATTATGTTTTCTGAAATCTGGCGTAGTAATTTTGATCAAAATTGGCACACAGATTGTTAAAATTGTTATAAATGGCACGTGCCATCACCTCCAGAACGTTCTCTGGAGCTTTCTCGTCAAGAAGGATACGACACAGAGCCGGCAAAAATGTTCTTGGTGTATAACTACAATAAGAAATGATTGATAAAAGTTTTGGATAAATTTTAATGGGACCTAGGTGCTGGAAATTATATCAATTTTATGTTTTTTGAAAACTGGAGAAGCAATTTTGATCAAAATTGGAACACAGATTGTTAAAATTGTTATAAAAGGCGAGTGCCCTCAACTCCAAAACGTTCTCTGGAGCTTGCTCGTCAAGGAAGATACGACACAGCGCCGGCAAAAATGTTCTTGGTGGACAACTACAACAAGAAATGATTGTTAAAAGTTTTGGACAAATTTTAATAGGACCTTGGTGCTGTAAATTATGTTTTTTTGAAAACTGACGAATCAATAAAATAAATAAATATCGCAAAAACAAAACAAATGCTCGACAGCAAAATAAATAATTGATCGCAAGAAAATAATGTCTTAACGAAATCGATAACAAACATTAAAAGAATTTCTATAATTTTGCTATAATTTTTGGACTGACAATTTTGCAGAAAATCTTTCCTCAAAGTATTCCAAAAACATCCCTTAAAACAAACTAGAAAGAAAATTTCAAAAAAATCGTTTACTTTAACTCCAATCCTATTTTGGACCATGAACGCCTTGGACCACCTTTTCGTGCACAACTTTTGAACCACTCGAGATTTTTGCAAAAATCTTCATTCCTCAAAACAACTCCAAAAAGAAGTTTCTACCTCAATCTAATTCCCAAAAAATATTTCCTCTTACCTTTAAAAGCATCTGTCGACGTTGTCGGACATGAGCAATAGCATGCAGAGTTGCTCGAGGGCTATGAGCTGCATGTCCCTTTCGTCCCCCAAGCCGCTGCTCAGCCATTCCAGCAGCGTTTCTGGATCTGGCTCAGTCATCTAAAAAAAAATAAAGCAAAAATTGAGCAAAAGTTTTGGGCGTAAGAGCACAATGAGGAACCTTTTTAGGTTTGGTATTGAGATAATCGCCGATTGTTGAAAAATTTGAATTTTGGACCAATTTTGGCCAATTAAATTAATTTACCTAGGTTACTCTATTAGGGTATCTGGTTGAAATTGGATAAAATTCGGCGCAAGACACAGGAAAATTTGTTCCGGAAAGTTTGATATTGAGATAATCGTTGATTGTTGAGAAATTTGAATTTGGACCAATTTTAGCCAATACCTAGGTTTTAGGTTTCTGGTAGAAATTGGATAAAATTCGGCGGAAGACACAGGAATCTTTGTTCCGGAAAGTTTGATGTTGAGATAATCGTTGATTGTTGAGAAATTTGGTTTTAGACCAATTTTGGCAAACACCTAGGTTTTAGGTTTCTGGCTGAAATTGGATAAAATTTGGTAGGAATTATCTGTGGTTGGGTGTTAATGTTTGTAGCAAATTTTGCGAAAATTGCTTTTATAGTTTCGCGGCAATTTAAGTTTTTCGGAACGAAATTTTGTAAACTTTCTTGTTCATGTTCCGTAATTTCTTAAACATTTTTTGGACTGTAAAAACACAGAAATTTTGAACATATTTTGCCAAAAAAGAA
Organism: Phosphuga atrata; assembly: GCA_944588485.1. NCBI lineage: Eukaryota > Metazoa > Arthropoda > Insecta > Coleoptera > Silphidae > Phosphuga > Phosphuga atrata. Next base: position 497,814 of record CALYMW010000455.1, read on the forward strand.
AATGGAAATGTTCTGACAAATCTGTCAAACAAAACAAATGACAGAGAGAGAGAAACCAACGACAGTCATACCAACTTCTCGTCCAAAATTTGAAGCACAAATTTTGAAGTTATCAAATTTTGAAACATAAATTTTGAAGTTATCAAAATTTGAAGCACAAATTTTGGGGTTTTCTAAAAACCGTAAAACTTTAAAAGCTTTTAAGGTTTAATCTTTGAAACAAAATTAGGATTTAAAAAATGCAATTGTCACCTTCCGCCTGACACTCCTCCACCCTCCGTCCGCCTCATCTTCAAAGATCCTCCTCCTCACCCAGGCCCCAGAATCGTCCTCCCTCCTCATCATCCTGGCCATCCTCATCTCCAACGCGATCCTCATGCTCATCTCGCGATTGATCAAATTATTCTCCTCCTCCTGGTTCCGTTGCTTCGTCAAGGCGTTGTCCTGGTTGCGCCAAGGATCGTACTCAAACAGATCGAAATCCCCGGAGGAGTAGGAACCGGAATCGGGGCTTCCACCCCGGAAAAGGGTTCGATTAGGATCTAAATTAAGGACTAAATTAGGAAACGTTGGGTTTTCCCTCCGCAAGTTGGGTAGTGGTTGTTTGGGATCGCGAGGTCTTGGCTCTAGCGACGGGTCGGAAGCGACCGCGAAGCTAGAGCGCTGCTGAAAATTCTGGTCCGAAACCTTCGATTCCTCTTTTTCCGCGTCGTAATTGTCGTCCGAATGCTGTCTATAGTAGTGAACCTCAAAATCGCGAATGTTGGGCACGTTCAATGGGATGATGACGGGACTTCTAGGCGGAAAAGTCAGGTTTGAATCGTTTTCGGGGGACATAGGTGAAAGCTCAACAATCTCGGAAATAGAAACGCTTGAACTCATCTGAGAGCTGGTATGAAAGCTAAGTGAACCCGAGTCAACACCCGAGTCCATCAAAGACGTCCAATGGCTAAACTCCGACGAATTCGAAGCCGCATAATTGTGATCGTCGGATCCCCTCCAAGGTGAACGTGCACTGCAATTCGAGTTCACAATACTTGGACTTCGTATCGTCTGACTGGTACATTCGCGTGAGGTTCCTTGTGCCATTGGATTGCATGGACAAGGCCTTATAAACTGAGAATCGAAAGGTTCGAGCAAAACGTTATTACTACCTCTCATACAGGAACAAACCTCAGAATTACGAACCGTGTGATAGAATGCAGGCAGGGGCAACTCGAGGGGTTCGCGAGGTACGGTTCTTCTCCCACCCCGAACGACGTGCTCGAAGCAGTCGCTGTAAATGGATTTTTTTGGAACTTCCTTAGAAGCATCTCCTTGCTCGCTTGGAGGTTCCAGGGGTATCTCCCTAATTTGTAATCGGGGTGCTGGTATAGGCAAGGGCTGTGATATAATTCTCTGGGGTTCGTTATAACAAGTTGGTCTAGTTTGGGGGGAGTATACAGGTACAACCCGTTGGATTCTGGGCGAAACAGTTGTTTCACCAAGGATCAAATTAATTGGTTCATTCAAAGAATTAGTTGAGGTAAACTGGGGGGGTCTAACAAGGTTTTCTGCCGAACTGTGCGAGTATTTCGCGCGGGAAACAGAGTCGAACTGCTGAGGTCTAACTCCAGGTTGAGCTGAACCACTCGCCGTGCTTTGTGGTCTAGGGACCAAAGGTCTGGACCTAAAAAGATTCTCCCCAAAAACCAAATTCAGAGGCTCACCGGGAGGTGCGGAGAAAAAACGACGCGAGGTTCGGCCTGATCTAACATAGTTTCCCAGTGGGGGCGGCGGTGCCGTGTAGAAACTATTTGGGGTTGCAGTTTGTGGGGTTTCGACGAGACATTGAGGTCGCAAAACGAGCGGATCAACAGGACAAGTTCTTCGTGGTTTCCTATCTTCAATGAAAACGACGAGCGGAGGTACAGACGGCACAGTGTAGAAGCTGTTTTGTTGAGGTTCGACGACGATTTCGTCTTGCATCACGAGATTAATCGAGGGGTAACAGTAAGACGTATGCGGGGTTCTCGCTTGGGAATCGTAGATGAGCTGTTCATCGCGCAGCAGTATTAGGGGCTCAATTGGGGTCTCCGCGGTATAAATAAAGTCTTGGGGTCGTTCCCTTATCACAATCACCCGATTAGTCGAGGGTTCGGAATAGAAACTGTTGGTTGGGTTCGGTTGGAAAGTGTAATTGAGTCCACCTGCCTGCCAAACTACCGGTGGGGGGTACGTATTTGGGGTTCTTGTTCGGGGTGTGTTTTTGAACTGTTGAGGTTCAATGGGGCTTTTGTCTGGTAACAAATTGGGGTTATCGGTTCTGTTTGGGGTTGTTGGTACGAGGTTATCGGATCTATTTGGGGTTGTTGGTACGATGTTCTCGGATCTATTTGGGGCTATTGGTACGAAGTTATCAGATCTATTTGGGGTTGTTGGTACGAGGTTCTCGGATCTATTTGGGGTTGTTGATACGAGATTATCGCCCCTATTTGGGGTTGTTGGTACATGGTTATTGGATCTATTTGGGGTTGTTGGTACGAGGTTATCGCCCCTATTTGAGGTTGTTGGTATGAGGTTATAGGACCTATTTGGGGTTGTTGGTATGAGTTTATCGGATCTATTTGGGGTTGTTGCTACGAGGTTATCGGATCTATTTGGGGTTGTTTGTATGGGATCCATCGGAGTGGAGGTGTAAGGTACAAAAGGGGAGGTGTAGTAGGGTTGGAAAGGGGTTGTGTAGATATTGTTGGTTTGTGTCGAAGGGGTGAAGAAGGAGGTGCAAGACGGTTGGGGGTTCATTGGTACTAAACCTGGGGGCGGTGGTCGGCGAAGCTCACTCTTGCAAGGTGGTTGCGCTAAGCCTGGGGTCGGAGCTCGGTGAAGCTGACTGTTGCAAGACGGTTGAGGGTTCGTTGGCACGAGGTTGTCCATGAAGTTGGTTAGCTGGCGGGCGTGGAGGTTCCAGCTTTGGTGGTTTGCCTCGTGTGATTGGGCTTCTGGGCTCGCCGGGCGAAAGTCGTCGATGGTCAGGGGGAGGTTGTTGAGCAAGTCGGTGATGTCTTGGTCGTCCGACGTCTGAGGGGCGAATTCGTTGAATTTCGTTCGGAAATTCGGGAGCAAACTTTTACTCTTGCACTCGCAACGCTGATCGAGAACAAAAAGGCGGAGAGAAGCGCTTCTGACACCCGCCACAATAATACCAACTGTAAATCTGGGGGAATTTCGACGAACAGTAATTTTTTCCAAACGAAAATTTAAGGCAAATTCCTCCACATTTCTTATAGCAAAATTTTCGAAACCTACACCTAAGCCTTCCAATACAAAATTTTGACCAAAACGTAATCAAAAAACGTATAAAAAACAAAACTAAGATCTTAATTTTTGTCGGAAAAGATCCTTAACCATTTTTAACACTTTTACACCTTTTCTTTAACAAAATTTTTTGAAAACTCTTCCAAATTCCAGCAATATTTCCAAATTTCGTTTTGGAATCTAGGGAAAGTTTCAGTTTGCATATTGGTACCACAATTATCGATCTGTCGGAACTACCAACATAATTTTGGTGAATAAGCAAATGTTTCTCTTTCGTTGTTTTTTGGGTTGGTAGTGTTGTTGGAAAGTTCTTTTTGGCGTCCAAATTTTGTGGCGATGTTATCGAAGGTGAGATTACGAGCAATTTTCGTCGATTTGAGAGCCAAAATTTGGGTTTAAAGTGTTTTGGGCGTTTTTGGTACAAAATTTTAATGCAATATTTGATTTTTCTGCACGAAAATTTTTGTAAAAAAACAATGTTTTTAGGTTATGATTTTGAGGATTTGGGACGCCAATTAAATTGATGGAATATTAAAAAGATTTTTGGACCCAATGAATATTTTTCTACATCAAAATTTGGAATCTAATGGTGAATATTTGGAGAATTTTGTGGAACACCTAAAATGGGTTAAAGTTTCCTGAATTCCTGGTTCCTGAATCGTATTGTAACTAAACTTTGAATATTTTTTTTGACACAAAATTCGAATCCAAAGGTCATTTTTCGCTAAATTTTGGACATTTTTGTAGATTTGGAGCTCACAATATAGACCATTGTCTGTTAGTTAAGTGCATGCGCATCTGTCAAGTTTTAAAGGCGGGAATATGAATGTTTCGGGCAAATATTAAGGTTATACGTCAAAAAGTTCGGGCAATTTTGACGTATAACATGGCGGAAATTGACGCATGTGCACAAAAAATTTCAACTATGAAAAAGTCTATTGGCTGAAAATTTGGATTCTCAATGTTTTTCTCGTTTTTGGACTCAAATTTTCAATATTTTTAGCCCCAAAATGGGATCAAAAGTACGTTTTTCGAAACAAATTTGAAAAAATTTTTGTCCAAAAATTGGGATCAAAAGTACGTTTTTGGAAACAAATTTTAAAATTTTTTTAAAAACGTTTTTGAAAATTTTTGTGAATTTCGAACTTTGTATTATTGGAACTGAAATTGGTTGAGAATTTTGTTTCATGAAATGTTTCTCGCCTTTTGGAACAAAATTTTAGATATTTTTGGATTAGGTAATGATTTGTAAATGTTTATGGATTTGGACCACAAAATTGACACAAAATTTAGATACTTGAAGTTTTTCTCGATTTTGGAACCCAATTTTGGAAATCTCAAGCTCGAAGATTAGGCTGTAAGGGTCTTTTTAGGTCAAAATTTGGGAATATAGAACCCAAAATCGTTTGGTCACCTAATTATGGATATTTTTAGCATAAAAAGTGCGATGAAAATGACATTTTAAAGTAAAAATTCACAAATCTTTATGGCTTTGGAACCCAGAATTGGGCGAAAATTGTAAGTTTTTCTCAGTTTGGAATAAAATTTTTAGCAAAAAAAGCGACCAGAAAGTTTTTTTTAGGTCAAAATTTGGAAATTTTTGAAGATTTGGAACCCAAAATTTGCTAAAAAAACTATATCGTCTTTTCAACTAAATGTTGGATGTTTTTAGGATAACATTTACTATCACAAGGATCTTATTAGATAAATCTTTAACTCCAAAATTAAGTTCTAAGAGTATTTTTGGGTAAAAATTTGAGAATTTTTGTGAATATGGAACCCAAAATCGTTTTTGTAACTAAATTATTGTTATTTTTAGCACAAAAATTGCGGTTAAAATGACATTTTTGGATACAAATTTGGAAATGTTTGTGGCTTTGGAACCCAAAATTGGCCGAAAATTTAGTTTCAAGAAGTTTTTCTCAGTTTGGAATAATATTTTAGATAGTTTTAGCAAAAAAAAGCGACTAGAAGTTTTAGGTCAAAATTTGGAAATTTTTGAAGATGGGTTCCAAATCTTCAAAAATTTGCTTAAAAAAACATTAAGTTGTCTTTTAAACCAAATTTTGGATGTTTTTTGCACAAAATTTGCTATCACAAGGATCTTATTATGTAAATTTTTATCACGAAAATTAGGTTGTAAGAGTATTTTTAGGTAAACATTTGAGAATTTTTGTGAATATAGTTGAGTACTATATAATCGTTTTTGTAACGAAATTATGGTTATTTTTAGTACAAAAATTGCGAATAAAATGACATTTTTGGGTAAAAATTTGGATAAGTTTGTGGCTTTGGAACCCAAAATTGGCTGAAAATTTAGTTTCAAGAATTTTTCTCAGTTTGGAATAATATGTTAGATATTTTTAGAAAAAAACAGTCACCAAAAGTTGTTTTTAGGTCAAAATTTGAAAATTTTTGAGGATTTGGAACCCAAAATTTGTTAAAAAAATTATCGTCTTTTCAACCATATTTTTGATGTTTTTAGCACAAAAATTGCTATCACCAGGATCTTATTAGGTAAATCTAGAAATTTGGAAAACTTTAGCACGAAAATTAGGTTTTAAGGGTCTTTTCAGTTTCAAATTTTAAAATTTGTTGTAAATATGGAATCCAAAATCGTTTTTGGAACCAAAGTATGGATATTTTTAGCACAAAAATTGCGATGAAAATGACTTTTTTTAGGTAAAAATTTGCAAATGTTTGTGGCTTTAGAACCAAAAATTTTGCTTCGAGAAATTTTTATAGGTTTGGAATCAAATTGTAGACATTATTACCTAAAAAACGCGACCAGAAAGTAAAAATTTGGAAATTTTTGTGTATTTTGAACCCAAAATTAGCTAAAAGAAATTCTCGTCTTTGGAACCAAATTTTGGCCGATTTTACCACAAAATTTGCTATCAGAAGGATCTTACTAACTAAATCTTTGGAAATTTTTAGCTCAAAAATTAGGTTCTAAGGGTATTTTTAGGTAAAAATTTGAATATTTTTGTGAATATGGAAACCAAAAACGTTTTTGGAACCAAATTATGGATATTTCTAGCACAAAGATTGCGATGAAAATGACTTTTTAGATAAAAATTTGCAAATGTTTTTGGCTTTGGAACCCAAAATTGGCTGAAAATTTTGTTTCGAGATGTTTTTCTCGCTTTGGAATCAAATTTTTGGAGATTTTTAGCAAAAAAATGCGACCAAAAAGTTTTTTCTTTATTTCAAAATTTGGAAATTTTCCCAAAACCCAAAAATTAGCTAAAAAAAATGTATAGTCTTTAGAACCAAAATGTTTGATGTTTTTAGCTCAAAATTTGTCATTAAGGATTTTATTGGGTAAATCTTTAGAAATTTGGAAATCTTTAGCACGAAAATTAGGTTCCCTGGGATTTTTTAGGTAACAATTTGAAAATTTTTTAAAATATGGAACCTAAAAAATTGTATTGCAACCAAATTATGGATATTTTTAGCACAAAAATTGCGACAAAAATGACTTTTTAGGTACAAATTTGCAAGTGTTTGTGGTTTTGGAACCCAAAATTGGCTGATAATCTTGTTTAGAGACGTTTTTCTCGGTTGATTCCAAATTTTAAATATTTTTAGAAAAAAAAATACGGTCAGAAAGTTATTTTAGGTCAAAATTTTGAAATTTTTGTGAATTTAGCTAAAAAAAATTTCGTCCTTTTGGTTGATTTTAACACAAAATTTGCTATCAGAAGGATCTTATCAAGTAAATCTATGGAAATTTTTAGCACAAAAATTTGGCTCGCCGGGTATTTTGTAGAAATTTTGAGAATTTTTATGAATATATAACCCAAAATCGTTTTGGAACCAAATTATGTATATTTTTAGAAGTTTTTTTTAGGTCAAAATTTTGAAATTTTTGAGGATTTGAAACCCAAAATTTGTTAAAAAAAACTTTATATCGTCTTTTCAACCAAATTTTGGATGTTTTTAGCACAAATTTGCCATCACACGGCTCTTATTAGGTAAATCTTTAACACCAAAATTAGGTTCTAAGGGTATTTTTTTACCCTTGTAAAGATTTTGTATGTTTTCCACACAAAATGTTTTTAGCATGTTGTTTTTAGGATGTTTTTAGCACAAAATTTGCTATCACTAAGGATCTTATTAGGTAAATCTTTAGTACGAAAATTTGGTTCTATGGGTATTTTTAGATAACAAATTTTAGAATTTTTGTGAATATGGAACCCAAAATCGTTTTTGTAACGAAATGATGGTTATTCTTAGCACAGAAATTTAACATTAAAATGACATTTTTAGATAAAAATTAGGAAATGTTTGTGGCTATGGAATCCAAAATTGGCTGAAAATTTTGTTTAAAAATTTTTTTCTAGGTTTAGAATCAAATTTTAGATATTGTCACCATAAAAATGCGACCAGGAAGGAAAATTTTTTTAATTTTTGAGGATTTTGAAGCCAAAATTAGTTAGAAAAAAAATCTCGTCTTTGGAACCAAATTTTGGCTGATTTTCCAACAAAATTTGCTATCAGAAAGATTTTATTTAGTAAATCTTTGGAAATTTTCAGCACAAGAATTAGTTTCTAAGGTATTTTTAGGTAAAAATTTTGAGAATTTTTGTGAATATGGAACCCAAAATTGTTTTTGGAACCAAATTATGGATATTTTTAGCACAAAAATTGCGATAAAAATTACTTTTTAGGTAAAAATTTGCAAATATATATAGCTTTGGAACCCAAAATAGGCAAAACTATATTTTCAATAGTTTCAAGAAGTTTCTTTTCAGTTTTCAATAATGTTTTAGATATTTTTAGCAAAAAAAAGCTTCCAGAATGTTTTTTTTTTGGGTGAAAATTTGGAAATTTTTGAGGATTTCGAACCCAAAATTTGATAAAAAAAAAACTGTATCGTCTTTTCAACTAAATTTTGGATGTTTTTAGCACAAAATTTTCTATCACAAGGATCTTGTTAGGAAAATCTTTTGAAATTTGGAAATCTTTAACACGAAAATTAGGTTGTAAGGGTCTTTTTTGGTGAAAATTTGAGAATTTTTGAGAATATGGAATCCGTTTTTGGAACCAAATTATGGATATTTTAAGCACAAAAATTGCGATGAAAATGACTTGTTTATGTACAAATTTGGAAACGTTTGTGACTTTGGAACTCAAAATTGGCTAAAAAATTTGTTTCGAGATGCATTTCTCGGTTTGGAACCAAATTTTAGATATTTTTTTGCAAAAAAAATGCGACCAGAAAGTTTTTTTTTTGTCAAAATTGGGAAATCTTTGAGGATTTGGGTTCCAAAGTCTGCTAAAAAAAACTTTAGCGTCTTTTCGACCAAATTTCGGATGTTTTTAAAGATTTGGAACCCAAAAAAATGTCAATTTAAAAAAATTTGGTTCAAAATTTTGGATGTTGTTTGCAGAAAATTTGCGATCAGAAGGTTTATATTAGGTAAATCTTTAGAAATGTATGTGAATTTGGAATCCAAAATTGGCTGAAAATTTTGTTTCTTGGAGTTTTTCTCGTTTTTGGCAACAAATTTAGGATATTTATAAAAGTTGGGATCCAAAACACGTTTTTTTTTTTGTAAGTAAAAATTTTGGGAAAATTTGTGTTTGGAACCCAAAATTTGTTAAATATTTTGTTTCGAGAATTTTTTCTCGCTTTGGAATAAAATTTTAGCTATTTTTAGCAAAAAAAATGCAACCAGAAAGTTTTTTTAAGGTCCAAATTTAAATTTTTTTGAGGATTTTGAATGTGTCTGGAACCAAAATTTTTGATGTTTTTAGAACAAAATTTGCTATCAGAAGGATCTTATAAGGTAAATCTTTAGCACGTAAATTCGGTTCTAAGGTCCTTTTTAGGTCAAAATTATGGAATTTTTGTGAATATGGAAACCAAAAACGATTTTGTAACCAAATTGTTGATATTTTTATCACAAATATTGCGATGAAAATTTGGAACCCAAAATAGTTTGCGATGGAAATGACATTTTTTTGGTAAAAATTTAGAAATGTTTGTGGTTTTGGAACCCAAAATTGACTAAAAATTTTGTTTCGAGAAGTTTTTCTCGGTTTGGAATCAATGTTTAGATATTTTTACCAATCAAATGCGACCAGAAAGTTTTTAGGTCAAAATTTGAAAATTTTTGAGGATTCGCAACCCAAAATCAACTAAAAAAAGTGTATCGTCTTTAGAAACAAATTTTAAATATATTTATCGCAAAAATGCGACCAGAAAATTTTGTTTAGGTCAAAATTTGGAAATTTTTGTGAATTTGGAAGCCAAAATTTGCTAAAAATTTTCTCAGTGTTTTTTTCTCGTTTTTGGCAACACATTTAGGTTATTTATAAAAATTGGGATCCAAAACACGTTTTTTTAAATAGAAATTTTGGGAATATTTGTGGATTTGGAACCCAAAATTGGCTGAAAATTTTCATTCATCAAGTTTTAAACGATTTTGGAACCAAATTTTGTATAAAACAAATATAACGATTAACGTTTTTTAGGACAAAATTTTTGTGGATTTGAAACCCAACATTTGATTCATCAAGTTTTTCTCAAAGTTTTTGTGGATTTGGATATGGAACCCAAAGTCAAATAAAAAAAAATTGTATCGTCTTTGGAACCAAATTTTTGATGTTTTTTGCAGAAAATTTGCGACAAGGTTTTTATTAGGTGAATCATTAGAAATGTTTGTGGATTTGGAACCAAAAATTGTCGGAAAATTTTGTTTCATGGTGTTTTTCTCGTTTTTTGCAATATAAATTTGCATTAATTTTTAGATTTTTAGAACAAAAATATCCAAATTTGGAAATGTTTGTGGCTTTGGTACCCAAACTAGGCTAAAAATTTAGTTTCGAGAAGTTTTTCTCGCTTTGGAATCAATTTTTATATAATTTTACCAAGCAAATGCGACCAGAAAGTTTTTTTATGTCAAAATTTGGAAATTTTTAGGGATTTGTAACCCAAAATTTGCAAAAAAAAATTGTTTCTTGGTGTTTTTCTATCGGTTTTGGCAATAAATTTAGGTTATTTATAAAAATTAGGATCCAAAGCACGTTTTTTAAGTAAAAAATTTGGGAATATTTGTGAATTTGGAACCCAATATTGCCTGAAAATTTTCATTCATGAAGTTTTCATCGATTTTGGAACCAAATTTTGTATATTTTTAGAACAAAAATAGCGATCAACGTGTTTTTAGGACAAAATTTTTGCGAATTTGGAACCCAACATTTAATGCATGAAGTTTTTCTCGAAATTTTTGTTGATTTGGAACCCAAAATTGGCTGAAAATTTCCATTCATCTAGTTTTAATCGATTTTGGAACCAAATTTTGAATATTTTTAGCACAAAAATATCCAAGTTTAGTAATGTTTGTGGCTTTGGAACCAAATTTTGGCTATTTTTAGAACAAAAATAGCGATCAACGTTTTTTTAGAACAAATTTTTTGCGAATTTGAAACCCAGCATTTGATTCATCAAGTTTTTCTCGAAATTTTTGTGGATTTGGAACCCAAAATTGGCTAAAAATTTTCAATCATCAAGTTTTCATCGATTTTGGAACCAAATTTAGGATATTTTTAAAACAAAAATCGACGATCAACGTTTATTTAGCACAAATATGTGTGAATTTAGAACCCAAAATTTGATTTATCGAACTTTTCGCGTTATTGGAACCAATTTTTGGTTCCAATATAAATCCAATTGGGTTAGTTTTTTGTACAAAAATTAGAACCAAAAAGTTCTTGACTAGATTAGACAAACTTGATTAGTCTAGACAGATTTAGTTACACTATTATAGATATTAGACTAAACTAGATAAGACTTATCTAAACTGACAAGATTAGACTAGTACAACAAAACTAGTCTATATTAAACCACCCAATAGACTAGACAGTATTTATCTGATCTGGTTATCTAGATAAAGTCTCATTTGGTTTTGTTTTAGATGGATTATCTATGTGGGTTAAGCCTACATTGACGTTTGGTGAATGTCTGTCACGTGCTCGTGGGTGTAGAAAACACAATCGTTGCAACAACAACAAATGAATCATGAAGAAACAAAGTCGCAAAACACCAGTTATCTAGGCTAGATAACTGCCAGGCTAGATAATGAAAAGCGTCTAGATTACTACAAACAGTTCCAGGCGCAATGCATCACTGACTCCACCGCAGTAAGAAAATTAATTTATCTGTGATAGAGTGGTTATCTATATAGATTTTGGTTGTTTTTTTAGTCAAAGTGAGAAAGTGGAAATCTTGCTGCACGTTTCACACGCGTCTGGATTCGCCGCTTTCACTTTCACCCAAGTCTAATTAACAAATAAAAATCACCTCCAATTTTCTATCTAGACTAAGACCTAATCTAGATAGCATTCGCAGTAAGGATTGTTAGTTTGGATATAAAAAACTGGGTTTAAGCCGACGCAATTCTATACAGATTTAGATTTTTTTAATTTTGAAGTTATCTAATAGATAACGGTTAGAGTTATCTGGATTATTCAGAGTGATAGATAACATTAGCAATACGGCTTGTTAGTTTGCACATCTAAAACTGGGCCAAAGCCGACGTAATTCTAAACAAATTTAGATTTTTTAAATAAGTTATCTAGTAGATAACGATTAGAGTTATCTGGATTATTCAGAGTGGCAGATAACATAGGCAATAAGGCTTGTTAGTTTGGACATCAAAAACTGGGCCTGACGCAATTCTATACAGATTTACTTGAATAAAGTATCTAGCAGATAACGATTAGAGTTATCTGGATTATTCAGAGTGACAGATAACATAGGCAATAAGGCTTGTTAGTTTGGACATCAAAAACTGTGCCGAACCCGACGAACTTTTATACAGATTTAGTTGAATACGTTATCTAGCAGATAATAATTAGAGTTATCTGGATTATGCGGAGTGACAGATATCATAGGCTAGTTAGTTTGGACATCAAAACCTGGGCCTAAGCCGGCGCAATTCAATACAGATTTAGTTGAATACGTTATCTAGCAGATAACGATTACAGTAATCTAGATTATTCAGAGTGACAGATAACATGGACTACTTAGTTTGGACATCAAAAACTGGGCCTAAGCCGACGCAATTCTATACAGCTTTAGTTGAATAAGCTATCTAGCAGATAACGATTAGAGTTATCTGGATTGTTCAGAGTGACAGATAACATAGGCTAGTTAGTTTGGACATCAAAAACTGGGCCTAAATGGACGCAATTTAAACAGATTTAGTTGAATACGTTATCTAGCAGATAACGATTAGAGTCATCTGGATTATACAGAGTGACAGATAACAATGGCATTAAGACTTTTTACTTTGGACATAAAAAACTAGGCCTGAGCCGACGCAATTATAAACAGATTTAGTTGAATAAGGTATCTAGCAGATAACGATTAGAGATATCTGGATTATTCAGAGTGACAGATAAGATAGGATAGTTAGTTTGGACATCAAAAATTAGGTTTAAGCCGACGCAATTCTATACAGGTTTAGATTTTTTTAATAACTTATCTAGTAGATAATGATTAAAGTTGTCTAGATTATTCAGAGTGACAGATAACATTGGCAATAAGGCTTTTTAGTTTGGACATCAAAAATTGCGCCTAAGCCGACGCAATTTTAAACAGATTTAGTTGAATAAGATATCTAGCAGATAACGATTAGAGTTATCTGGATTATTGAGAATGACATATAACATTGGCAATAAGGCTTGTTAGTTTGGACATTAAAAACTGGGCGTGAGCCGACGGAATTCTATACAGATTTAGTTGAGTACGTTATCTAGCAGATAACGATTACAGTTATCTGGATTATTCAGAGTGACATATAACATTGGCAATAAGGCTTGTTAGTTTGGACATTAAAAACTGGGCGTGAGCCGACGGAATTCTATACAGATTTAGTTGAGTACGTTATCTAGCAGATAACGATTACAGTTATCTGGATTATTCAGAGTGACAGATAACATTGGCAATAAGGCTTGTTAGTTTGGACATAAAAAACTGGGCGTAGGGCGACGAAATTTTAAACAGATTTAGTTGAATAAGTTATCTAGCAGATAGTTATCTGGATTATTCAAAATGATAGATTAGGGATTGTTAGTTTGGATATTGAGAACACTGGGTATAAGCTGACGCAATTCTACAAAAATTTACTTGAATAAGTTGTCTATTAGATAACATTTTAGTTATCTAGATTATTCAGAATGTAGCTTGAAATTACGGTTTGAAACTTGGTAATTTATCTAGAATATTATCTGTCGGAGGTTAACAAGAATCTATAGACACACATCAATCTAATATCTAGCAGATAATGATCGCGAAAATAATTAAAATTATCTAGATTTTCGAAAAAAAAATTTGTTAGTTCATTTAAGATTGTCTGTAACTTAAAAGCACTTGCTGGATTTTAACAAAAATCTATAAAGATACACTTCAATGTATTATCTAGCAGATATTGATCGCAAAAATAATTAAAGTTATCTAGATTTTCCGGACTGAGGCTTGAAAATGGAGATCCGAGAAAAAACTTGTTAGTTCAATTAAGATTATCTATAACTTTGAAACTACACGCTGGATTTTAACAAAAATCTATAAAGCTACACTTCAATGTGTTATCTAGCAGATAATGATCGCAAAAATAATTAAAGTTATCTAGATTTTACAGACTGAGGCTTGAAATTGGAGTTTTAAAAAAAAATTGATTGTTCATTTCAGATTATCTATAACTTTGAAACTACTCGCTGGATTTCAACAAAAATCTATAAAGATACACTTCAATGTATTATCTAGCAGATAATGATTGCAAAAATAATTAAAAATATCTAGATTTTCCGGACTGAGGCTTGAAAATGGAGTTCCGAGAAAAAACTTGTTAGTTCACTTAAGATTATCTATAACTTTGAAACTAATCGCTGGATTTTAACCAAAATCTATAAAGATACACCTCAATGTATTATCTGGCAGATATTGATCGCAAAAATAATTAAAGTTATCTTGATTTTACAGACTGAGGCTTGAAATTGGAGTTTAAAAAAAAAATCTTGATTGTTCATTTAAGATTATCTATAACTTTAAAACTACTCGCTGGATTGCAAAAAAAATCTATAAAGATACACTTGAATGTATTATCTCGCAGATAATGATCGCAAAAATAATTAAAGTTATCTAGATTTTCCGGACTGAGGCTTGAAAATGGAGTTCCGAGAAAAAACTTGTTAGTTCAATTAAGATTATCTATAACTTTGAAACAACTCGCTGGATTTTAACAAAAATCTATAAACATAGACTTCAATGTATTATCTAGCAGATAATGATCGCAAAAATAATTAAAGTTATCTAGATTTTCCAGACTGAGGCTTGAAATTGGAGTTTAAAAAAAAAATCTTGATTGTTAATAAAAGATTATCTATAACTTTGAAGCTACTCTCTGGATTTCAACAAAAATCTATAAAGATACACTTCATTGCATTATCTAGCAGATATTGTTCGAAAAAATAATTAAAGTTATCTAGATTTTCCAGACTGAGGCTTGAACATGAAGTTTCGAAGAAAACTGGATAGTTCATTTAAGATTATCTATAACTTTGAAACTACTCGCTGGATTTCAACAAAAATCTATAAAGATACACTTCAATGTATAATCTAGCAGATAATGATCGCAACAATAATTAAAGTTATCTAGATTTTCCGGACTGAGGCTTGAAAATGGAGTTCCGAGAAAAAACTTGTTAGTTCACTTAAGATTATCTATAAATTTGAAACTACTCGCTGGATTTTATCAAAAATCTATAAAGATACACTTCAATGTCTTATCTAGCAGATAATGATAGCAAAAAAAATTAAAGTTATCTAGATTTTCCAGACTGAGGCTTGAAATTGGAGTTTTAAAAAAAAATTATTGTTCTTTTCAGATTATCTATAACTTTGAAACTACTCGCTGGATTTCAACAAAAATCTATAAAGATACTTTTCAATGTATTATCTAGCAGATATTGATCGCAAAAATAATTAAAGTTATCTAGATTTTCCGGACTGAGGCTTGAAAATGGAGTTCCGAGAAAAAACTTGTTAGTTCACTTAAGATTATCTATAACTTTGAAACTAATCGCTGGATTTTAACAAAAATCTATTAAGATACACTTAGATGTGTTATCTAATAGATAATAATCGCAAAAATAAATAAAGTTATCTAGATTTTAGAGACTAAAGCTTGAAAATTGTAGCTTTGTAATAATCTTGGGAGTTCATCTAAGATTATCTATATCTTTAGAACAGCTCACTGGATTTTAACAATATTTAACAATATAATCAATATAGATACACTTCAGTGTGTTATCTAGCAGATAATGATCTAAAAACAAATCAAAGTTTCGAAAAAAAACTTGTTAGTTCAATTAAGATTATCTATAACTTTGAAACAACTCGCTGGATTTTAACAAAAATCTATAAAGATACACTTCAATGTATTATCTAGCAGATATTGATCGCAAAAATATTTAAAGTTATCTAGATTTTCCAGACTGAGGCTTGAAATTGGAGTTTAAAAAAAAAATTTTGATTGTTAATTTAAGATTATCTATAACTTTGAAGCTACTCGCTGGATTTCAACAAAAATCTATAAAGATACACATCAATGCATTATCTAGCAGATATTGATCGAAAAAATAATTAAAGTTATCTAGATTTTCCAGACCGAGGCTTGAACATGAAGTTTCGACGAAAACTGGATAGTTCATTTAAGATTATTTATAACTTTGAAACTACTCGCTGGATTTCAACAAAAATCTATAAAGATACACTTCAATGTATTATCTAGCAGATAATGATCGCAAAAATAATTAAAGTTATCTAGATTTTCCGGACTGAGGCTTGAAAATGGAGTTCCGAGAAAAAACTTGTTAGTTCACTTAAGATTATCTATAAGTTTGAAACTACTCGCTGGATTTTAACAAAAATCTATAAAGATACACTTCAATGTGTTATCTAGTAGATTATAATCGCAAAAATATTAAAAATTATCTAGATTTTGCAGACTGAGGCTTGAAATTGGAGTTTTAAAAAAAATTTGATTGTTCATTTCAGATTATCTATAACTTTGAAACTACTTGCTGGATTTCAACAAAAATCTATAAAGATACACTTCAATGTATTATCTAGCAGATAATGATCGCAAAAATAATTAAAGATATCTAGATTTTCCGGACTGAGGCTTGAAAATGGAGTTCCGAGAAAAAATTTGTTAGTTCACTTAAGATTATCTATAACTTTAAAACTACTCGCTGGATTTTAACAAAAATCTATAAAGATGCACTTCAATGTATTATCTAGCAGATAATGATCGCACAAAGAATTAAAGTTATCTAGATTTTCCGGACTGAGGCTTGAAAATGGAGTTCCGAGAAAAAACTTGTTAGTTCACTTAAGATTATCTATAACTTTGAAACTAATCGCTGGATTTTAACAAAAATCTACAAAGATACACTTAGATGTGTTATCTAATAGATAATAATCGCAAAAATAAATAAAGCTATCTAGATTTTAGAGACTACAGCTTGAAAATTGTAGCTTTGTAATAATCTTGGGAGTTCATCTAAGATTATCTATATCTTTAGAACAGCTCACTGGATTTTAACAATAATCAATATAGATACACGTCAGTGTGTTATCTAGCAGATAATGATCTAAAAACAAATTAAAGTTTCGAAAAAAAAAATTAAGTTCATTTAAGATTATCTGTAACTTTGAAACCACTCGCTGGATTTTAACAAAAATCTATAAAGATACACTTCAATGTATTATCTAGCAGATATTGATCGCAAAAATAATTATTAAAAGAAATCTAGATTTTCCCGACTAAGAAATTTGGAAGTTTATCTAAGATTATCTATATCTTTGGAACTATACGCAGGATATTAAAAATCTATATAGATATACATCAATGTGTTATCTAGCCTATAATAACCTTTTAAACTTATCGATTTTTTTTAAACTGCGGCACGAAAATTAGATTTTCTGAAGATCTATATCTTTGGAACTACTTGCGGGATATTAACAAAAATGTACACAGATATTCGTCAATGTGTTATCTAGCAGACAGTGACAAAACTTATCTAGATATTTTTAGGCAGACTTGAAAATTGGTTTTTCCTCAGAAGCTTGCGAGTTTATCTTGATATCTCTGGAACTACTTGGTGAATATTAAATGTGTTATCTACCAGATAATAGCTTTCAAAGCAGTCTAACTTATCTAAAGTTTGACGAAGCTTCAAAAATTTGTTCCTTGATTGTTATCTATAACTTCGAAACTGCTCGTTCAAATTCTAGAAAAATCTACATAGATACACTTACGGACAGTATATACCAGATAACAGCTTTACCTAGATCAAAATTGGCACACAGATTGATAAAATTGTTATAATTGGTGCGTGCCGTCAACTCCAGAACGTTCTCAGGAGCTTGCACTTCAAGGAAAATACCACACAGCGTCGGCAAAAATGTTTTTGAAGGCCAACTTTAACAAGAAATGATTTTTAAAAGTTTTGGGCAAATATAAATAGGACCTAGATGCTGCAAATTATAGTTTTTGAAAACTGGATAATCAATTTTGATCAAAATTGGCACACAGATTGATAAAATTGTTATAATCGGTGCATGCCGTCAACTCCAGAACGTTCTCTGGAGCTTGCACGTCAAGGAAAATACCACACAGCGTCGGCAAAAATGTTCTTGATGGCCAACTTCAACAAGAAATGATTGTAAAAAGTTTTGTGTAAATATAAATAGGACCTAGATGCTGCAAATTATAGTTTTTGAAAATTGGATAATCAATTTTGCTCAAAATTGGCACACAGATTGTTAAAATTGTTATAAATGGCGCGTGCCGTCACCTCCAGAACGTTCTTTGGAGCTTGCTCGTCAAGGAAGATACGACACAGCGCCGGCAAAAATGTTCTTGGTGGACAACTACAACAAGAAATGATTGTTAAAAGTTTTGGGCAAATTTTAATAGGACCTAGGGCCTGGAAATTATATCGAAATTATGTTTTTTGAAAACTGGAGTAGCAATTTTGATCAAAATTGTAACACAGATTGTTAAAATTGTTATAAAAGGCGAGTGCCATCACCTCCAGAACGTTCTCTGGAGCCTGCTCGTCAAGGAAGATACGAAACAGTCCCGGCAAAAATTTTCTTGGTGGACAACTACAACAAGAAATGATTGATAAAAGTTTTGGACAAATTTTAATAGGACCTAGGTGCTGTAAATTATGTTTTTTGAAAACTGACGAATCAATTTTGATCAAAATTGGCACACAGATTGATAAAATTGTTATAATCGGTGCATGCCGTCAACTCCAGAACGTTCTCTGGAGCTTGCACGTCAAGGAAAATACCACACAGCGTCGGCAAAAATGTTTTTGAAGGCCAACTTTAACAAGAAATGATTTTTAAAAGTTTCGGGCAAATATTAATAGGACCTAGATGCTGCAAATTATAGTTTTTGAAAACTGGATAATCAATTTTGATCAAAATTGGCACACAGATTGTTAAAATTGTTATAAATGGCGCGTGCCGTCACCTTCAGAACGTTCTTTGAAACTTGCTCGTCAAGGAAGATACGACACAGCGCCGGCAAAAATGTTCTTGGTGGACAACTACAACAAGAAATGATTGTTAAAAGTTTTGGGCAAATTTTAATAGGACCTTGGGCCTGGAAATTATATCGAAATTATGTTTTTTGAAAACTGGAGTAGTAATTTTGATCAAAATTGTAACACAGATTGTTAAAATTGTTATGAAAGGCGAGTGCCGTCAACTCCAGAACGTTCTCTGGACCTTTCTCGTCAAGGAAGATACGACACAGCGCCGGCAAAAATGTGCTTGGTGGACAACTACAACAAGAAATGATTGATAAAAGTTTTGGACAAATTTTAATAGGACCTAGGTGCTGTAATGTATGTTTTTTTGAAAACTGACGAATCAATTTTGATCAAAATTAGCACATAGATTGTTAAAATTGTTATAAATGGCGCGTGCCATCACCTCCAGAACGTTCTCTGGAACCTGCTCGTCAAGGAAGATACGACACAGTACCGGCAAAAATTTTCTTGGTGGACAACTACAACAAGAAATGATTGATAAAAGTTTTGGACAAATTTTAATAGGACCTAGGTGCTGTAAATTATGTTTTTTGAAAACTGACGAATCAATTTTGATCAAAATTGGCACACAGATTGATAAAATTGTTATAATTGGTGCGTGCCGTCAACTCCAGAACGTTCTCTGGAGCTTGCACGTCAAGGAAGATACGACACAGCGCCGGCAAAAATGTTCTTGGTGGACAACTACAACAAGAAATGATTGTTAAAAGTTTTGGGCAAATTTTAATAGGACCTTGGGCCTGGAAATTATATCGAAATTATGTTTTTTGAAAACTGGAGTAGTAATTTTGATCAAAATTGTAACACAGATTGTTAAAATTGTTATGAAAGGCGAGTGCCGTCAACTCCAGAACGTTCTCTGGACCTTTCTCGTCAAGGAAGATACGACACAGCGCCGGCAAAAATGTGCTTGGTGGACAACTACAACAAGAAATGATTGATAAAAGTTTTGGACAAATTTTAATAGGACCTAGGTGCTGTAATGTATGTTTTTTTGAAAACTGACGAATCAATTTTGATCAAAATTAGCACATAGATTGTTAAAATTGTTATAAATGGCGCGTGCCATCACCTCCAGAACGTTCTCTGGAACCTGCTCGTCAAGGAAGATACGACACAGTACCGGCAAAAATTTTCTTGGTGGACAACTACAACAAGAAATGATTGATAAAAGTTTTGGACAAATTTTAATAGGACCTAGGTGCTGTAAATTATGTTTTTTGAAAACTGACGAATCAATTTTGATCAAAATTGGCACACAGATTGATAAAATTGTTATAATTGGTGCGTGCCGTCAACTCCAGAACGTTCTCTGGAGCTTGCACGTCAATGAAAATACCACACAGCGTCGGCAAAAATGTTTTTGAAGGCCAACTTTAACAAGGAATGATTTTTAAAAGTTTTGGGCAAATATTAATACGACCTAGATGCTGCAAATTATAGTTTTTGAAAACTGGATAATCAATTTTGATCAAAATTGGCACACAGATTGATAAAATTGTTTTAATTGGTGCATGCCGTCAACTCCAGAACGTTCTCTGGAGCTTGCACGTCAAGGAAAATACCACACAGCGTCGGCAAAAATGTTCTTGATGGCCAACTTCAACAAGAAATGATTGTAAAAAGTTTTGTGTAAATATTAATAGGACCTAGATGCTGCAAATTATATTTTTTGAAAATTGGATAATCAATTTTGATCAAAATTGGCACACAGATTGTTAAAATTGTTATAAATGGCGCGTGCCGTCACCTCCAGAACGTTCTTTGGAGCTTGCTCTTCAAGGAATATAAGACACAGCGCCGGCAAAAATGTTCTTGGAGGACAACTACAACAAGAAATGATTGTTAAAAGTTTTGGGCAAATTTTAATAGGACCTAGGGCCTAGAAATTATATCGAAATTATGTTTTTTGAAAACTGGAGTAGCAATTTTGATCAAAATTGTAACACAGATTGTTAAAATTGTTATAAAAGGCGAGTGCCATCACCTCCAGAACGTTCTCTGGAGCCTGCTCGTCAAGGAAGATACGAAACAGTACCGGCAAAAATTTTCTTGGTGGACAACTACAACAAGAAATGATTGATAAAAGTTTTGGTCAAATTTTAATAGGACCTAGGTGCTGGAAATTATGTTTTTGAAAACTGGGGTATCAATTTTGATCAAATTTGGCACACAGATTGTTAAAATTGTTATAAATGGTGCGTGCCGTCTCCTCCAGAACGTTCTCTGGAGCTTGGTCGTCAAGAAGAATACGACACAGCGCCGGCAAAAATGTTCTTGGTGGATAACTACAATAAGAAATGATTGATAAAAGTTTTGGACAAATTTAAATATGACCTAGGTGCTGGTAATTATATCAATGCTATGTTTTTTGAAAACTGGAGTAGCAATTTTGATCAAAATTGGAACACAGATTGTACAAATTTTTATAAAAGGCGAGTGCCGTCAACTCCAGAACGTTCTCTGGAGCTTGCTCGTCAAGGAAGATACGACACAGCGCCGGCAAAAATGTTCTTGGTGACCAACCACAACAAGAAATGATTGTTAAAAGTTTTGGATAAATTTTAATAGGACCTAGGTGCTGGAAATTATATCAATTTTATGTTTTTTGAAAACTGGAGAAGCAATTTTGATCAAAATTAGAACACAGATTGTTAAAATAGTTATAAAAGACGAGTGCCGTCAACTACAGAATGTTCTCTGGAGCTTGCTCGTCAAGGAGGATACGACGCAGCGCCGGCAAAAATGTTCTTGGTGGCTAACTACAACAAGAAATGATTGCTAAAAGTTTTGGGCATATTTTAATAGGACCTAGGTGCTGGAAATTATGTTTTTTGAAAACTGGCGTAGTAATTTTGATCAAAATAAGCACACAGATTGTTAAAATTGTTATAAATGGCGCGTGCCGTCACCTCCAGAACGTTCTCTGGAGCTTACTCGTCAAGGAAGATACGACACAGAGCTGACAAAAATGTTCTCGGTGGACAACTACGACAAGACGTGATTGTTAAAAGTTTTGGGCAACATTTAATAGGACCTAGGTGTTGGAAATTATATCGAAATTATGTTTTTTGAAAACTGGCGCAGCAATTTTGATCAAATTTGGCACACAGAGTGTTAATATTGTTATAAATGGCGCGTGCCGTCACCTCCAGAAAACCTTCTGGATTTTGTTCGTCAAGGAAGATACGACACAGCGCCGGCAAAAATATTCTTGGTGGATCAAAATTGGCACACAGATTGTTAAAATTGTTATAAATGGCACGTGCCATTACCTCCAGAACGTTCTATGGAGCTTTCTCGTCAAGAAGAATACGACACAGAGCCGGCAAAAATGTTCTTGGTGTATAACTACAATAAGAAATGATTGATAAAAGTTTTGGATAAATTTTAATAGGACCTAGGTGCTGGAAATTATATCAATTTTATGTTTTTTGAAAACTGGAGAAGCAATTTTGATCAAAATTGGAACACAGATTGTTAAAATAGTTATAAAAGACGAGTGCCGTCAACTACAGAACGTTCTCTGGAGCTTGCTCGTCAAGGAAGATACGACGCAGCGCCGGCAAAAATGTTCTTGGTGGCTAACTACAACAAGAAATGATTGCTAAAAGTTTTTGGCATATTTTAATAGGACCTAGGTGCTGGAAATTATGTTTTTTGAAAACTGGCGTAGTAATTTTAATCAAAATAAGCACACAGATTGTTAAAATTGTTATAAATGGCGCGTGCCGTCACCTCCAGAACGTTCTCTGGAGCTTACTCGTCAAGGAAGATACGACACAGAGCTGACAAAAATGTTCTCGGTGGACAACTACAACAAGACGTGATTGTTAAAAGTTTTGGGCAACATTTAATAGGACCTAGGTGTTGGAAATTATATCGAAATTATGTTTTTTGAAAACTGGCGCAGCAATTTTGATCAAATTTGGCACACAGAGTGTTAATATTGTTATAAATGGCGCGTGCCGTCACCTCCAAAAAACCTTCTGGAGCTTGTTCGTCAAGGAAGATACGACACAGCGCCGGCAAAAATATTCTTGGTGGATCAAAATTGGCACACAGATTGTTAAAATTGTTATAAATGGCACGTGCCATCACCTCCAGAACGTTCTCTGGAGCTTTCTCGTCAAGAAGAATACGACACAGAGCCGGCAAAAATGTTCTTGGTGTATAACTACAATAAGAAATGATTGATAAAAGTTTTGGATAAATTTTAATAGGACCTAGGTGCTGGAAATTATATCAATTTTATGTTTTTTGAAAACTGGAGAAGCAATTTTGATCAAAATTGGAACACAGATTGTTAAAATAGTTATAAAAGACGAGTGCCGTCAACTACAGAATGTTCTCTGGAGCTTGCTCGTCAAGGAAGATACGACGCAGCGCCGGCAAAAATGTTCTTGGTGGCCAACTACAACAAGAAATGATTCCTAAAAGTTTTGGGCGTATTTTAATAGGACCTAGGTGCTGGAAATTATGTTTTTTGAAAACTGGCGTAGTAATTTTGATCAAAATAAGCACACAGATTGTTAAAATTGTTATAAATGGCGCGTGCCGTTACCTCCAGTACGTTCTCTGGAGCTTACTCGTCAAGGAAGATACGACACAGAGCTGGCAAAAATGTTCTTGGTGGACAACTACAACAAGAAATGATTGTTCAAAGTTTTGGGCAAATTTTAATAGGACCTAGGGCCTAGAAATTATATCGAAATTATGTTTTTTGAAAACTGGAGTAGCAATTTTGTTCAAAATTGTAACACAGATTGTTAAAATTGTTATAAAAGGCGAGTGCCGTCAACTCCAGAACGTTCTCTGGAGCTTGCTCGTCAAGGAAGATACGACACAGCGCCGGCAAAAATATTCTTGGTGGATCAAAATTGGCACACAGATTGTTAAAATTGTTATAAATGGCACGTGCCATCACCTCCAGAAAGTTCTCTGGAGCTTTCTCGTCAAGAAGAATACGACACAGAGCCGGCAAAAATGTTCTTGGTGTATAACTACAATAAGAAATGATTGATAAAAGTTTTGGATAAATTTTAATAGGACCTAGGTGCTGGAAATTATATCAATTTTATGTTTTTTGAAAACTGGAGAAGCAATTTTGATCAAAATTGGAACACAGATTGTTAAAATAGTTATAAAAGACGAGTGCCGTCAACTACAGAACGTTCTCTGGAGCTTGCTCGTCAAGGAAGATACGACGCAGCGCCGGCAAAAATGTTCTTGGTGGCTAACTACAACAAGAAATGATTGCTAAAAGTTTTGGGCATATTTTAATAGGACCTAGGTGCTGGAAATTATGTTTTTTGAAAACTGGCGTAGTAATTTTGATCAAAATAAGCACACAGATTGTTAAAATTGTTATAAATGGCGCGTGCCGTCACCTCCAGAACGTTCTCTGGAGCTTACTCGTCAAGGAAGATACGACACAGAGCTGACAAAAATGTTCTCGGTGGACAACTACAACAAGACGTGATTGTTAAAAGTTTTGGGCAACATTTAATAGGACCTAGGTGTTGGAAATTATATCGAAATTATGTTTTTTGAAAACTGGCGCAGCAATTTTGATCAAATTTGGCACACAGAGTGTTAATATTGTTATAAATGGCGCGTGCCGTCACCTCCAGAAAACCTTCTGGAGCTTGTTCGTCAAGGAAGATACGACACAGCGCCGGCAAAAATATTCTTGGTGGATCAAAATTGGCACACAGATTGTTAAAATTGTTATAAATGGCACGTGCCATCACCTCCAGAACGTTCTCTGGAGCTTTCTCGTCAAGAAGAATACGACACAGAGCCGGCAAAAATGTTCTTGGTGTATAACTACAATAAGAAATGATTGATAAAAGTTTTGGATAAATTTTAATAGGACCTAGGTGCTGGAAATTATATCAATTTTATGTTTTTTGAAAACTGGAGAAGCAATTTTGATCAAAATTGGAACACAGATTGTTAAAATAGTTATAAAAGACGAGTGCCGTCAACTACAGAATGTTCTCTGGAGCTTGCTCGTCAAGGAAGATACGACGCAGCGCCGGCAAAAATGTTCTTGGTGGCCAACTACAACAAGAAATGATTCCTAAAAGTTTTGGGCGTATTTTAATAGGACCTAGGTGCTGGAAATTATGTTTTTTGAAAACTGGCGTAGTAATTTTGATCAAAATAAGCACACAGATTGTTAAAATTGTTATAAATGGCGCGTGCCGTTACCTCCAGTACGTTCTCTGGAGCTTACTCGTCAAAGAAGATACGACACAGAACTGGCAAAAATGTTCTTGGTGGACAACTACAACAAGAAATGATTGTTCAAAGTTTTGGGCAAATTTTAATAGGACCTAGGGCCTAGAAATTATATCGAAATTATGTTTTTTGAAAACTGGAGTAGCAATTTTGTTCAAAATTGTAACACAGATTGTTAAAATTGTTATAAAAGGCGAGTGCCGTCAACTCCAGAACGTTCTCTGGAGCTTGCTCGTCAAGGAAGATACGACACAGCGCCGGCAAAAATGTGCTTGGTGGACAACTACAACTAGAAATGATTGATAAAAGTTTTGGACAAATTTTAATAGGACCTAGGTGTTGTAAATTATGTTTTTTTGAAAACTGACGAATCAATTTTGATCAAAATTAGCACATAGATTGTTAAAATTGTTATAAATGGCGCGTGCCATCACCTCCAGAACGTTCTCTGGAGCCTGCTCGTCAAGGAAGATACGACACAGTACCGGCAAAAAATTTCTTGGTGGACAACTACTACGAGAAATGATTGATAAAAGTTTTGGACAAATTTGAATAGGACCTAGGTGCTGGAAATTATATTTTTTAAAACTGGGGTATCAATTTTGATCAAAATTGGCACACAGATTGATAAAATTGTTATAATTGGTGCGTGCCGTCAACTCCAGAACGTTCTCTGGAGCTTGCACGTCAAGGAAAATACCACACAGCGTCGGCAAAAATGTTCTCGAAGGCCAACTTTAACAAGAAATGATTTTTAAAAGTCTTGGGCATATATTAATTGGACCTAGATGCTGCAAATTATAGTTTTTGAAAACTGGATTATCAATTTTGATCAAAATTGGCACACAGATTGTTAAAATTGTTATAAATGGCGCGTGCCGTCACCTCCAGTACGTTCTCTGGAGCTTACTCGTCAAGGAAGATACGACACAGAGCTGACAAAAATGTTCTCGGTGGACAACTACAACAAGACGTGATTGTTAAAAGTTTTGGGCGTATTTTAATAGGACCTAGGTGCTGGAAATTATGTTTTTTGAAAACTGGCGTAGTAATTTTGATTAAAATAAGCACACAGATTGTTAAAATTGTTATAAATGGCGCGTGCCGTCACCTCCAGAAAACCTTCTGGAGCTTGTTCGTCAAGGAAGATACGACACAGCGCCGGCAAAAATATTCTTGGTGGATCAAAATTGGCACACAGATTGTTAAAATTGTTATAAATGGCACGTGCCATCACCTCCAGAACGTTCTCTGGAGCTTTCTCGTCAAGAAGAATACGACACAGAGCCGGCAAAAATGTTCTTGGTGTATAACTACAATAAGAAATGATTGATAAAAGTTTTGGATAAATTTTAATAGGACCTAGGTGCTGGAAATTATATCAATTTTATGTTTTTTGAAAACTGGAGAAGCAATTTTGATCAAAATTGGAACACAGATTGTTAAAATAGTTATAAAAGACGAGTGCCGTCAACTACAGAATGTTCTCTGAAACTTGCTCGTCAAGGAAGATACGACGCAGCGCCGGCAAAAATGTTCTTGGTGGCCAACTACAACAAGAAATGATTCCTAAAAGTTTTGGGCGTATTTTAATAGGACCTAGGTGCTGGAAATTATGTTTTTTGAAAACTGGCGTAGTAATTTTGATCAAAATAAGCACACAGATTGTTAAAATTGTTATAAATGGCGCGTGCCGTCACCTCCAGAACGTTCTCTGGAGCTTACTCGTCAAGGAAGATACGACACAGAGCTGACAAAAATGTTCTCGGTGGACAACTACAACAAGACGTGATTGTTAAAAGTTTTGGGCAACATTTAATAGGACCTAGGTGTTGGAAATTATATCGAAATTATGTTTTTTGAAAACTGGAGTAGCAATTTTGTTCAAAATTGTAACACAGATTGTTAAAATTGTTATAAAAGGCGAGTGCCGTCAACTCCAGAACGTTCTCTGGAGCTTGCTCGTCAAGGAAGATACGACACAGCGCCGGCAAAAATATTCTTGGTGGATCAAAATTGGCACACAGATTGTTAAAATTGTTATAAATGGCACGTGCCATCACCTCCAGAACGTTCTCTGGAGCTTTCTCGTCAAGAAGAATACGACACAGAGCCGGCAAAAATGTTCTTGGTGTATAACTACAATAAGAAATGATTGATAAAAGTTTTGGATAAATTTTAATAGGACCTAGGTGCTGGAAATTATATCAATTTTATGTTTTTTGAAAACTGGAGAAGCAATTTTGATCAAAATTGGAACACAGATTGTTAAAATAGTTATAAAAGACGAGTGCCGTCAACTACAGAACGTTCTCTGGAGCTTGCTCGTCAAGGAAGATACGACGCAGCGCCGGCAAAAATGTTCTTGGTGGCTAACTACAACAAGAAATGATTGCTAAAAGTTTTGGGCATATTTTAATAGGACCTAGGTGCTGGAAATTATGTTTTTTGAAAACTGGCGTAGTAATTTTGATCAAAATAAGCACACAGATTGTTAAAATTGTTATAAATGGCGCGTGCCGTCACCTCCAGAACGTTCTCTTGAGCTTACTCGTCAAGGAAGATACGACACAGAGCTGACAAAAATGTTCTCGGTGGACAACTACAACAAGACGTGATTGTTAAAAGTTTTGGGCAACATTTAATAGGACCTAGGTGTTGGAAATTATATCGAAATTATGTTTTTTGAAAACTAGGGTATCAATTTTGATCAAAATTGGCACACAGATTGTTAAAATTGTTATAAATGGCGCGTTCCGCCACCTCCAGAACGTTCTCTGGAGCTTGTTCGTCAAGGAAGATACGACACAGCGCCGGCAAAAATATTCCTGGTGGATCAAAATTGGCACACAGATTGTTAAAATTGTTATAAATGGCACGTGCCATCACCTCCAGAACGTTCTCTGGAGCTTTCTCGTCAAGAAGAATACGACACAGAGCCGGCAAAAATGTTCTTGGTGTATAACTACAATAAGAAATGATTGATAAAAGTTTTGGATAAATTTTAATAGGACCTAGGTGCTGGAAATTATATCAATTTTATGTTTTTTGAAAACTGGAGAAGCAATTTTGTTCAAAATTGTAACACAGATTGTTAAAATTGTTATAAAAGGCGAGTGCCGTCAACTCCTGAACGTTCTCTGGAGCTTGCTCGTCAAGGAAGATACGACACAGCGCCGGCAAAAATGTACTTGGTGGACAACTACAACAAGAAATGATTGTTTAAAGTTTTGGGCAAATTTTAATAGGACCTAGGTGCTGGAAATTATATCGAAATTATGTTTTTTGAAAACTAGGGTATCAATTTTGATCAAAATTGGCACACAGATTGTTAAAATTGTTATAAATGGCACGTGCCATCACCTCCAGAACGTTCTCTGGAGCTTTCTCGTCAAGAAGAATACGACACAGAGCCGGCAAAAATGTTCTTGGTGTATAACTACAATAAGAAATGATTGATAAAAGTTTTGGATAAATTTTAATAGGACCTAGGTGCTGGAAATTATATCAATTTTATGTTTTTTGAAAACTGGAGACGCAATTTTGTTCAAAATTGTAACACAGATTGTTAAAATTGTTATAAAAGGCGAGTGCCGTCAACTCCAGAACGTTCTCTGGAGCTTGCTCGTCAAGGAAGATACGACACAGCGCCGGCAAAAATGTACTTGGTGGACAACTACAACAAGAAATGATTGTTTAAAGTTTTGGGCAAATTTTAATAGGACCTAGGTGCTGGAAATTATATCGAAATTATGTTTTTTGAAAACTAGGGTATCAATTTTGATCAAAATTGGCACACAGGTTGTTAAAATTGTTATAAATGGTGCGTGCCGTCTCCTCCAGAACGTTCTCTGGAGCTTGGTCGTGAAGAAGGATACGACACAGCGACGGCAAAAATGTTCTTGGTGGATAACTACAATAAGAAATGATTGATAAAAGTTTTGGACAAATTTTAATAGGACCTAGGTGCTGGAAATTATATCAAAGTTATGTTTTTTGAAAACTGGAAATTTTTGATCAAAATTTGAACACAGATTGTTAAAATAGTTATAAAAAACGAGTGACGTCAACTACAGAACGTTCTCTGGAGCTTGCTCGTCAAGGAAGATACGACGCAGCGCCGGCAAAACTGTTCTTGGTGGCTAACTACAACAAGAAATGATTGCTAAAAGTTTTGGGCATATTTTAATAGGACCTAGGTGCTGAAAATTATGTTTTTTGAAAACTGGCGTAGTAATTTTGATCAAAATAAGCACACAGATTGTTAAAATTGTTATAAATGGCGCGTGCTGTCACCTCCAGAACGTTCTCTGGAGCTTACTCGTCAAGGAAGATACGACACAGAGCTGACAAAAACGTTCTCGGTGGACAACTACAACAAGACGTGATTGTTAAAAGTTTTGGGCAACATTTAATAGGACCTAGGTGTTGGAAATTATATCGAAATTATGTTTTTTGAAAACTGGCGCAGCAATTTTGATCAAATTTGGCACACAGAGTGTTAATATTGTTATAAATGGCGCTTGCCGTCACCTTCAGAAAACCTTCTGGAGCTTGTTCGTCAAGGAAGATACGACACAGCGCCGGCAAAAATATTCTTGGTGGATCAAAATTGGCACACAGATTATTAAAATTGTTATAAATGGTACGTGCCATCACCTCCAGAACGTTCTCTGTAGCTTTCTCGTCAAGAAGAATACGACACAGAGCCGGCAAAAATGTTCTTGGTGTATAACTACAATAAGAAATGATTGATAAAAGTTTTGGATAAATTTTAATAGGACCTAGGTGCTGGAAATTATATCAATTTTATGTTTTTTGAAAACTGGAGAAGCAATTTTGATCAAAATTGGAACACAGATTGTTAAAATAGTTATAAAAGACGAGTGCCGTCAACTACAGAATGTTCTCTGGAGCTTGCTCGTCAAGGAAGATACGACGCAGCGCCGGCAAAAATGTTCTTGGTGGCTAACTACAACAAGAAATGATTGCTAAAAGTTTTGGGCATATTTTAATAGGACCTAGGTGCTGGAAATTATGTTTTTTGAAAACTGGCGTAGTAATTTTGATCAAAATAAGCACACAGATTGTTAAAATTGTTATAAATGGCGCGTGCCGTCACCTCCAGAACGTTCTCTGGAGCTTACTCGTCAAGGAAGATACGACACAGAGCTGACAAAAATGTTCTCGGTGGACAACTACAACAAGACGTGATTGTTAAAAGTTTTGGGCAACATTTAATAGGACCTAGGTGTTGGAAATTATATCGAAATTATGTTTTTTGAAAACTGGCGCAGCAATTTTGATCAAATTTGGCACACAGAGTGTTAATATTGTTATAAATGGCGCGTGCCGTCACCTCCAGAAAACCTTCTGGAGCTTGTTCGTCAAGGAAGATACGACACAGCGCTGGCAAAAATATTCTTGGTGGACAACTACAACAAGACTTGATTATAAAAAGTTTTGGACAAATTTTAATGGGACCTAGGAGCTGCAAATTATGTTTTCTGAAATCTGGCGTAGTAATTTTGATCAAAATTGGCACACAGATTGTTAAAATTGTTATAAATGGCACGTGCCATCACCTCCAGAACGTTCTCTGGAGCTTTCTCGTCAAGAAGAATACGACACAGAGCCGGCAAAAATGTTCTTGGTGTATAACTACAATAAGAAATGATTGATAAAAGTTTTGGATAAATTTTAATAGGACCTAGGTGCTGGAAATTATATCAATTTTATGTTTTTTGAAAACTGGAGAAGCAATTTTGATCAAAATTGGAACACAGATTGTTAAAATAGTTATAAAAGACAAGTGCCGTCAACTACAGAACGTTCTCTGGAGCTTGCTCGTCAAGGAAGATACGACGCAGCGCCGGCAAAAATGTTCTTGGTGGCTAACTACAACAAGAAATGATTGCTAAAAGTTTTGGGCATATTTTAATAGGACCTAGGTGCTGGAAATTATGTTTTTTGAAAACTGGCGTAGTAATTTTGATCAAAATAAGCACACAGATTGTTAAAATTGTTATAAATGGCGCGTGCCGTCACCTCCAGAACGTTCTCTGGAGCTAACTCGTCAAGGAAGATACGACACAGAGCTGACAAAAATGTTCTCGGTGGACAACTACAACAAGACGTGATTGTTAAAAGTTTTGGGCAACATTTAATAGGACCTAGGTGTTGGAAATTATATCGAAATTATGTTTTTTGAAAACTGGCGCAGCAATTTTGATCAAATTTGGCACACAGAGTGTTAATATTGTTATAAATGGCGCGTGCCGTCACCTCCAGAAAACCTTCTGGATTTTGTTTGTCAAGGAAGATACGACACAGCGCCGGCAAAAATATTCTTGGTGGATCAAAATTGGCACACAGATTGTTAAAATTGTTATAAATGGCACGTGCCATCACCTCCAGAACGTTCTCTGGAGCTTTCTCGTCAAGAAGAATACGACACAGAGCCGGCAAAAATGTTCTTGGTGTATAACTACAATAAGAAATGATTGATAAAAGTTTTGGATAAATTTTAATAGGACCTAGGTGCTGGAAATTATATCAATTTTATGTTTTTTGAAAACTGGAGAAGCAATTTTGATCAAAATTGGAACACAGATTGTTAAAATAGTTATAAAAGACGAGTGCTGTCAACTACAGAACGTTCTCTGGAGCTTGCTCGTCAAGGAAGATACGACGCAGCGCCGGCAAAAATGTTCTTGGTGGCTAACTACAACAAGAAATGATTGCTAAAAGTTTTGGGCATATTTTAATAGGACCTAGGTGCTGGAAATTATGTTTTTTGAAAACTGGCGTAGTAATTTTCATCAAAATAAGCACACAGATTGTTAAAATTGTTATAAATGGCGCGTGCCGTCACCTCCAGAACGTTCTCTGGAGCTTACTCGTCAAGGAAGATACGACACAGAGCTGACAAAAATGTTCTCGGTGGACAACTACAACAAGACGTGATTGTTAAAAGTTTTGGGCAACATTTAATAGGACCTAGGTGTTGGAAATTATATCGAAATTATGTTTTTTGAAAACTGGCGCAGCAATTTTGATCAAATTTGGCACACAGAGTGTTAATATTGTTATAAATGGCGCGTGCCGTCACCTCCAGAAAACCTTCTGGAGCTTGTTCGTCAAGGAAGATACGACACAGCGCCGGCAAAAATATTCTTGGTGGATCAAAATTGGCACACAGATTGTTAAAATTGTTATAAATGGCACGTGCCATCACCTCCAGAACGTTCTCTGGAGCTTTCTCGTCAAGAAGAATACGACACAGAGCCGGCAAAAATGTTCTTGGTGTATAACTACAATAAGAAATGATTGATAAAAGTTTTGGATAAATTTTAATAGGACCTAGGTGCTGGAAATTATATCAATTTTATGTTTTTTGAAAACTGGAGAAGCAATTTTGATCAAAATTAGCACATAGATTGTTAAAATTGTTATAAATGGCGCGTGCCATCACCTCCAGAACGTTCTCTGGAGCCTGCTCGTCAAGGAAGATACGACACAGTACCGGCAAAAAATTTCTTGGTGGACAACTACTACGAGAAATGATTGATAAAAGTTTTGGACAAATTTTAATAGGACCTAGGTGCTGGAAATTATGTTTTTTAAAAACTGGGGTATCAATTTTGATCAAAATTGGCACACAGATTGATAAAATTGTTATAATTGGTGCGTGCCGTCAACTCCAGAACGATCTCTGGAGCTTGCACGTCAAGGAAAATACCACACAGCGTCGGCAAAAATGTTCTCGAAGGCCAACTTTAACAAGAAATGATTTTTAAAAGTCTTGGGCATATATTAATTGGACCTAGATGCTGCAAATTATAGTTTTTGAAAACTGGACTATCAATTTTGATCAAAATTGGCACACAGATTGTTAAAATTGTTATAAATGGCGCGTGCCGTCACCTCCAGTACGTTCTCTGGAGCTTACTCGTCAAGGAAGATACGACACAGAGCTGACAAAAATGTTCTCGGTGGACAACTACAACAAGACGTGATTGTTAAAAGTTTTGGGCGTATTTTAATAGGACCTAGGTGCTGGAAATTATGTTTTTTGAAAACTGGCGTAGTAATTTTGATCAAAATAAGCACACAGATTGTTAAAATTGTTATAAATGGCGCGTGCCGTCACCTCCAGAAAACCTTCTGGAGCTTGTTCGTCAAGGAAGATACGACACAGCGCCGGCAAAAATATTCTTGGTGGATCAAAATTGGCACACAGATTGTTAAAATTGTTATAAATGGCACGTGCCATCACCTCCAGAACGTTCTCTGGAGCTTTCTCGTCAAGAAGAATACGACACAGAGCCGGCAAAAATGTTCTTGGTGTATAACTACAATAAGAAATGATTGATAAAAGTTTTGGATAAATTTTAATAGGACCTAGGTGCTGGAAATTATATCAATTTTATGTTTTTTGAAAACTGGAGAAGCAATTTTGATCAAAATTGGAACACAGATTGTTAAAATAGTTATAAAAGACGAGTGCCGTCAACTACAGAATGTTCTCTGGAGCTTGCTCGTCAAGGAAGATACGACGCAGCGCCGGCAAAAATGTTCTTGGTGGCCAACTACAACAAGAAATGATTCCTAAAAGTTTTGGGCGTATTTTAATAGGACCTAGGTGCTGGAAATTATGTTTTTTGAAAACTGGCGTAGTAATTTTGATCAAAATAAGCACACAGATTGTTAAAATTGTTATAAATGGCGCGTGCCGTTACCTCCAGTACGTTCTCTGGAGCTTACTCGTCAAGGAAGATACGACACAGAGCTGGCAAAAATGTTCTTGGTGGACAACTACAACAAGAAATGATTGTTCAAAGTTTTGGGCAAATTTTAATAGGACCTAGGGCCTAGAAATTATATCGAAATTATGTTTTTTGAAAACTGGAGTAGCAATTTTGTTCAAAATTGTAACACAGATTGTTAAAATTGTTATAAAAGGCGAGTGCCGTCAACTCCAGAACATTCTCTGGAGCTTGCTCGTCAAGAAAGATACGACACAGCGCCGGCAAAAATATTCTTGGTGGATCAAAATTGGCACACAGATTGTTAAAATTGTTATAAATGGCACGTGCCATCACCTCCAGAACGTTCTCTGGAGCTTTCTCGTCAAGAAGAATACGACACAGAGCCGGCAAAAATGTTCTTGGTGTATAACTACAATAAGAAATGATTGATAAAAGTTTTGGATAAATTTTAATAGGACCTAGGTGCTGGAAATTATATCAATTTTATGTTTTTTGAAAACTGGAGAAGCAATTTTGATCAAAATTGGAACACAGATTGTTAAAATAGTTATAAAAGACGAGTGCTGTCAACTACAGAACGTTCTCTGGAGCTTGCTCGTCAAGGAAGATACGACGCAGCGCCGGCAAAATTGTTCTTGGTGGCTAACTACAACAAGAAATGATTGCTAAAATTTTGGGCATATTTTAATAGGACCTAGGTGCTGGAATTTATGTTTTTTGAAAACTGGCGTAGTAATTTTGATCAAAATAAGCACACAGATTGTTAAAATTGTTATAAATGGCGCGTGCCGTCACCTCCAGAACGTTCTCTGGAGCTTACTCGTCAAGGAAGATACGACACAGAGCTGACAAAAATGTTCTCGGTGGACAACTACAACAAGACGTGATTGTTAAAAGTTTTGGGCAACATTTAATAGGACCTAGGTGTTGGAAATTATATCGAAATTATGTTTTTTGAAAACTGGCGCAGCAATTTTGATCAAATTTGGCACACAGAGTGTTAATATTGTTATAAATGGCGCGTGCCGTCACCTCCAGAAAACCTTCTGGAGCTTGTTCGTCAAGGAAGATTCGACACAGCGCCGGCAAACATATTCTTGGTGGATCAAAATTGGCACACAGATTGTTAAAATTGTTATAAATGGCACGTGCCATCACCTCCAGAACGTTCTCTGGAGCTTTCTCGTCAAGAAGAATACGACACAGAGCCGGCAAAAATGTTCTTGGTGTATAACTACAATAAGAAATGATTGATAAAAGTTTTGGATACATTTTAATAGGACCTAGGTGCTGGAAATTATATCAATTTTATGTTTTTTGAAAACTGGAGAAGCAATTTTGATCAAAATTGGAACACAGATTGTTAAAATAGTTATAAAAGACGAGTGCCGTCAACTACAGAATGTTCTCTGGAGCTTGCTCGTCAAGGAAGATACGACGCAGCGCCGGCAAAAATGTTCTTGGTGGCCAACTACAACAAGAAATGATTCCTAAAAGTTTTGGGCGTATTTTAATAGGACCTAGGTGCTGGAAATTAAGTTTTTTGAAAACTGGCGTAGTAATTTTGATCAAAATAAGCACACAGATTGTTAAAATTGTTATAAATGGCGCGTGCCGTTACCTCCAGTACGTTCTCTGGAGCTTACTCGTCAAGGAAGATACGACACAGAGCTGGCAAAAATGTTCTCGGTGGACAACTACAACAAGAAATGATTGTTAAAAGTTTTGGGCAAATATTAATAGGACCTAGATGCTGCAAATTATAGTTTTCGAAAACTGGATTATTAATTTTTATCAAAATTTGCACACAGATTGTTAAAATTGTTATAAATGGCGCGTGCCGTCACCTCCAGAACGTTCTTTGGAGCTTGCTCGTCAAGGAAGATACGACACAGCGCCGGCAAAAATGTTCTTGGTGGACAACTATAACAAGAAATGATTGTTAAAAGTTTTGGGCAAATTTTAATAGGACCTAGGTGCTGGAAATTATATCGTAATTATGTTTTTTGAAAACTAGGGTATCAATTTTGATCAAAATTGGCACACAGGTTGTCAAAATTGTTATAAATGGCGCGTGCCGTCTCCTCCAGAACTTTCTCTGGAGCTTGGTCGTCAAGAAGGATACGACACAGCGCCGGCAAAAATGTTCTTGGTAGATAACTACAATAAGAAATGATTGATAAAAGTTTTGGACAAATTCTAATAGGACCTAGGTGCTGGTAATTATATCAATGCTATGTTTTTTGAAAACTGGAGAAGCAATTTTGATCAAAATTGGAACACAGATTGTAAAATTTTTTATAAAAGGCGAGTGCCGTCAACTCCAGAACGTTTTCTGGAGCTTGCTCGTCAAGGAAGATACGACACAGCGCCGGCAAAAATGTTCTTGGTGGCCAACCACAACAAGAAATGATTGTTAAAAGTTGTGGGCATATTTTAATAGGACCAAGGTGCTGGAAATTATGTTTTTTTAAAACTGGCGTAGTAATTTTGATCAAAATAAGCACACAGATTGTTAAAATTGTTATAAATGGTGCGTGCCGTCACCTCCAGAACGTTCTCTGGAGCTTACTCGTCAAGGAAGATACAACACAGAGCTGGCAAAAATGTTCTCGGTGGACAACTACAACAAGACGTGATTGTTAAAAGTTTTGGGCAAATTTTAATAGGACCAAGATGCTGGAAATTGTTTTTTTAAAAACTGGCGTATCAATTTTGATCAAAATTGGCACACAGATTGTTAAAATTGTTAAAAATGGCACGTGCCGTCACGTCCAGAACGTTGTAGAACTCTGTAGCTTGTTCGTCAAGGAAGATACGACACAGCGCCGGCAAAAATATTCTTGGTGGACAACTACAACAAGAAAAGTTTTGGGCAAATTTTAATAGTACCTTGGTGCAGGAAATTGTTTTTTTGAAAACTGGCGTATCAACTTTGATCAAATTAGGCACACAGATTGTTAAAATTGTTACAAATGGCGCGTGCAGTAAACTCCAGAACGTACATTAAGGAAATTATGACACAGCCCGGCAAAAATGTTCATGATGAACAACTACAATAAGGAAATTATGGAAATTATGCTTTTTTGAAAACTGGCGTATCAATTTCGATCAAAATTGGCACACAGATTGTTAAAATTGTTATAAATGGCGCGTGCCGTCAACTCCAGAACGTTCTCTGGAGCTTGCACGTCAAGGAAGATACGAGACAGTGCCGGCAAAAATATTCTTGTTGGACAACTACAACAAGAAAAGTTTTGGGCAAATTTTAATAGGACCTAGGTGCTGGAAATTATATCGAAATTACGTTTTTTGAAAACTGGAGTATCAATTTTGATCAAAATTGGCACACGGATAAACGGAGTTGTTTTAAACGGTGTGGCTAAATTTGAATGGAATCCAATGGAAAATATTGTGTAACTAAAGTTTTGCTGACAAATTGTCAAATATTTTGAGAACTAGCGTATCGAGTTTCATAAACTTTGGCAGAAATACTAATAAGACTGTTTGATTGATTGATGTTGAGATAATCGTTGATTGTTGAGAAATTTGATTTTGGACCAATTTTGGCCAACACCTAGGTTTTAGGTTTCTGGTTGGAATTGGATAAAATTTGGTAGGGAGAATCTGTGGTTGGGTGTTAATGTTCGTAGCAAATTTTGCGACAATTGCGTTTGTAGTTTCTCGGCAATTTAAGTTTTTCAAAATATCAAATGTTGGAAATGTTTTTGCAAAATTTGAAGGAGGTGCAATGAGCCAAATATCCCAAACAAATCAAAATTTCGAAAAATATTTTTAAAACCAACGGATCAAATTTAACCAAATTTGGCGCAATTCTTCTCAAAACTATAACAAACAACCTTACCAAATTTAAACCAAATCCAACGAACCAATTTGAAAATATAAAGTTTCGAAAATACTAAATCCTAAATTTCAAATAAAACAACCCCTAAATCTCGCAGAAAATTCAAATCAACCCCAAATAATTTTCCATCAAACCCAAAATGAATTTACCACGAGACAAGCCTTAAACTAAACGTTTTTTAATATAATTTTTGTTCGTTTAATAAAATTATATATTCCACCCCCAGTCCGTCCCCTTTCCATGGAGGTCGAGGTGGTGTCGTGCGTGTTGGAAACAATCAATATCGCGACAGCAAAATAAATAATTGATCGCAAGAAAATAATGTCTTAACGAAATCGATAACAAACATTAAAAGAATTTCTATAATTTTGCTATAATTTTTGAACGACTGACAATTTTGCAGAAAATCTTTCCTCAAAGTATTCCAAAAACATCACTTAAAACAAACTAGAAAGAAAATTTCAACAAAAAACGTATAAAAAACAAAACTAAGATCTTAATTTTTGTCGGAAAAGATCCTTAACCTTTTTTAACACTTTTACACCTTTTCTTTAACAAAATTTTTTGAAAACTTCCAAATTCCAGCAATATTTCCAAATTTCGTTTTGGAATCTAGGGAAAGTTTCAGTTTGCATATTGGTACCACAATTATCGATCTGTCGGAACTACCAACATAATTTTGGTGAATAAGCAAATGTTTCTCTTTCGTTGTTTTTTGGGTTGGTAGTGTTGTTGGAAAGTTCTTTTTGGCGTCCAAATTTTGTGGCGGTGTTATCGAAGGTGAGATTACGAGCAATTTTCGTCGATTTGAGAGCCAAAATTTGGGTTTAAAGTGTTTTGGGCGTTTTTGGTACAAAATTTTGATGCAATATTTGATTTTTCGGCACGAAAATTTTTGTAAAAAAACAATGTTTTTAGGTTATGATTTTGAGGATTTGGGACGCCAATTAAATTGATGGAATATTGAAAAGATTTTTGGACCCAATGAATATTTTTCTACATCAAAATTTGGAATCTAATGGTGAATATTTGGAGAATTTTGTGGAACACCTAAAATGGGTTAAAGTTTCCTGAATCCCTCGTATTGTAACTAAACTTTGAATATTTTTTTTGCAACAAAATTCGAATCCAAAGGTCATTTTTCGCTAAATTTTGGACATTTTTGTAGATTTGGAGCTCACAATATAGACCATTGTCTGTTAGTTAAGTGCATGCGCATCTGTCAAGTTTTAAAGGCGGGAATATGAAAGTTTCGGGCAAATATTAAGGTTATACTTCAAAAAGTTCGGGCAATTTTGACGTATAACATGGCGGAAATAGACGCATGTGCACAAAAAATTTCAACCATGAAAAGGTCTCTTGGCTGAAAATTTGGATTCTCAATGTTTTTCTCGTTTTTGGATTCAAATTTTCCATATTTTTAGCCCCAAAATGGGATCAAAAGTACGTTTTTCGAAACAAATTTGAAAAATTTTTAGTCCAAAAATTGGGATCAAAAGTACGTTTTTGGAAACAAATTTGAAAATTTTTTTAAAAACGTTTTTGAAAATTTTTGTGAATTTCGAACTTTGTATTATTGGAACTGAAATTGGTTGAGAATTTTGTTTCATGAAATGTTTCTCGCCTTTTGGAACAAAATTTTAGATATTTTTGGATTAGGTAATGATTTGTAAATGTTTATGGATTTGGACCACAAAATTGACACAAAATTTAGATTCTTGAAGTTTTTCTCGATTTTGGAACCCAATTTTGGAAATCTCTAGCTCGAAGATTAGGCTGTAAGGGTCTTTTTAGGTCAAAATTTGGGAATATAGAACCCAAAATCGTTTTGTCACCTAATTATGGATATTTTTAGCATAAAAAATGCGATGAAAATGACATTTTAAAGTAAAAATTTACAAATCTTTATGGCTTTGGAACCCATAATTGGGCAAAAATTGTAAGTTTTTCTCAGTTTGGAATAAAATTTTTAGCAAAAAAGCGACTAGAAAGTTTTTTTCAGGTCAAAATTTGGAAATTTTTGAAGATTTGGAACCCAAAATTTGCTAAAAAAAACTATATCGTCTTTTCAACTAAATGTTGGATGTTTTTAGTATAACATTTACTATCACAAGGATCTTATTAGATAAATCTTTAACTCCAAAATTAAGTTCTAAGAGTATTTTTGGGTAAAAATTTGAGAATTTTTGTGAATATGGAACCCAAAATCGTTTTTGTAACTAAATTATTGTTATTTTTAGCACAAAAGTTGCGGTTAAAATGACATTTTTGGATACAAATTTGGAAATGTTTGTGGCTTTGGAACCCAAAATTGGCCGAAAATTTAGTTTCAAGAAGTTTTTCTCAGTTTGGAATAATATTTTAGATAGTTTTAGCAAAAAAAAGCGACTAGAAGTTTTAGGTCAAAATTTGGAAATTTTTGAAGATGGGTTCCAAATCTTCAAAAATTTGCTTAAAAAAACTTTAAGTTGTCTTTTAAACCAAATTTTGGATGTTTTTTGCACAAAATTTGCTATCACAAGGATCTTATTAGGTAAATTTTTATCACGAAAATTAGGTTGTAAGGGTATTTTTAGGTAAACATTTGAGAATTTTTGTGAATATAGTTGAGTACTATATAATCGTTTTTGTAACGAAATTATGGTTATTTTTAGTACAAAAATTGCGAATAAAATGACATTTTTGGGTAAAAATTTGGATAAGTTTGTGGCTTTGGAACCCAAAATTGGCTGAAAATTTAGTTTCAAGAAGTTTTTCTTTTGGAAATGTTTCATGTTCAATGTTCATTATTCCAGTTTGGAATAATATGTTAGATATTTTTAGAAAAAAAAGCCACCAAAAGTTTTTTTTAGGTCAAACTTTGAAAATTTTTGAGGATTTGGAACCCAAAATTTGTTAAAAAAAATTATCGTCTTTTCAACCAAGTTTTTGATGTTTTTAGCACAAAATTTGCTATCACCAGGATCTTATTAGGTAAATCTAGAAATTTGGAAAACTTTAGCACGAAAATTCGGTTTTAAGGGTCTTTTCAGTTTCAAATATTAAAATTTGTGGTAAATATGGAATCCAAAATCGTTTTTGGAACCAAAGTATGGATATTTTTAGCACAAAAATTGCGATGAAAATGACTTTTTTTAGGTAAAAATTTGCAAATGTTTGTGGCTTTAGAACCAAAAATTTTGCTTCGAAAATTTTTTATAGGTTTGGAATCAAATTGTAGACATTTTTACCTAAAAAACGCGACCAGAAAGTAAAAATTTGGAAATTTTTGTGTATTTTGAACCCAAAATTAGCTAAAAGAAATTCTCGTCTTTGGAACCAAATTTTGGCCGATTTTACCACAAAATTTGCTATCAGAAGGATCTTATTAAGTAAATCTTTGGAAATTTTTAGCTCAAAAATTAGGTTCTAAGCGTATTTTTAGGTAAAAATTTGAATATTTTTGTAAATATGGAAACCAAAAACGTTTTTGGAACGAAATTATGGATATTTCTAGCACAAAGATTGCGATGAAAATGACTTTTTAGATAAAAATTTGCAAATGTTTTTGGCTTTGGAACCCAAAATTGGCTGAAAATTTTGTTTCGAGATGTTTTTCTCGCTTTGGAATCAAATTTTTGGAGAGTTTTAGCAAAAAAATGTGACCAAAAAGTTTTTTCTTTATTTCAAAATTTGGAAATTTTATGTGGATTTTGAACCCAAAATTAGCTAAAAAAAATGTATAGTCTTTGGAACCAAAATTTTTGATGTTTTTAGCTCAAAATTTGTCATTAAGGATTTTATTGGGTAAATCTTTAGAAATTTGGAAATCTTTAGCACGGAAATTAGGTTCCCTGGGATTTTTTAAGTAACAATTTGAAAATTTTTGAAAATATGGAACCCAAAAAATTGTTTTGTAACCAAATTATGGATATTTTTAGCACAAAATTGCGACAAAATTGACTTTTTAGGTACAAATTTGCAAATGTTTGTGGTTTTGGAACCCAAAATTGGCTGAAAATCTTGTTTAGAGACGTTTTTCTCGGTTGATTCCAAATTTTAGATATTTTTAGAAAAAAAAAATACGGTCAGAAAATTATTTTAGGTCAAAATTTTGAAATTTTTGTGAATTTTGAACCCAAAATTAGCTAAAAAAAAATCTCGTCCTTTTGGCTGATTTTAACACAAAATTTGCTATCAGAAGGATCTTATCAAGTAAATGTATGGAAATTTTTAGCACAAAAATTTGGCTCGCATGGTATTAGGTAGAAATTTTGAGAATTTTTATGAATATATAACCCAAAATCGTTTTTGGAACCAAATTATGTATATTTTTAGAAGTTTTTTTTTGGTCTAAATTTTGAAATTTTTGAGGATTTGGAACCCAAAATTTGATTAATAAAACTTTATATCGTCTTTTCAACCAAATTTTGGATGTTTTTAGCACAAATTTGCCATCACACGGCTCTTATTAGGTAAATCTTTAACACCAAAATTAGGTTCTAAGGGTATTTTTTTACCCTTGTAAAGATTTTGTATGTTTTCCGCACAAAATGTTTTTAGCATGTTGTTTTTAGGATTTTTTTAGCACAAAATTTGCTATCACTAAGGATCTTATTAGGTAAATCTTTAGTACGAAAATTTGGTTCTAAGGGTATTTTTAGACAAGGGTATTTTTAACAAATTTTAGAATTTTTGTGAATATGGAACCCAAAATCGTTTTTGTAACGAAATCATGGTTATTCTTAGCACAGAAATTTAACATTAAAATGACATTTTTAGATAAAAAATAGGAAATGTTTGTGGCTATGGAATCCAAAATTGGCTGAAAATTTTGTTTAAAGAAATTTTTCTAGGTTTAGAATCAAATTTTAGATATTGTCACCAAAAAAATGCG
Source organism: Phosphuga atrata (assembly GCA_944588485.1). Taxonomy (NCBI): domain Eukaryota; kingdom Metazoa; phylum Arthropoda; class Insecta; order Coleoptera; family Silphidae; genus Phosphuga; species Phosphuga atrata. The sequence continues at coordinate 540,514 of CALYMW010000455.1, forward strand.
ACCAGGAAGTAAAAATTTTTTAATTTTTGAGGATTTTGAAGCCAAAATTAGCTAGAAAAAAATCTCGTCTTTGGAACCAAATTTTGGCTGATTTTCCCACAAAATTTGCTATCAGAAGGATCTTATTAAGTAAATCTTTGGAAATTTTCAGCACAAGAATTAGTTTCTAAGGTATTTTTAGGTAAAAATTTTGAGAATTTTTGTGAATATGGAACCCAAAACTGTTTTTGGAACCAAATTATGGATATTTTTAGCACAAGAAATGCGATAAAAATTACTTTTTAGGTAAAAATTTGCAAATATATATAGCTTTGGAACCCAAAATAGGCAAAACTATATTTTCAATAGTTTCAAGAAGTTTCTTTTCAGTTTTCAATAATGTTTTAGATATTTTTAGCAAAAAAAGCTTCCAGAATGTTTTTTTTTGGGTGAAAATTTGGAAATTTTTGAGGATTTCGAACCCAAAATTTGATAAAAAAAAACTGTATCGTCTTTTCAACTAAATTTTGGATGTTTTTAGCACAAAATTTTCTATCACAAGGATCTTGTTAGGAAAATCTTTTGAAATTTGGAAATCTTTAACACGAAAATTAGGTTGTAAGGGTCTTTTTTGGTGAAAATTTGAGTATTTTTGAGAATATGGAATCCGCTTTTGGAACCAAATTATGGATATTTTAAGCACAAAAATTGCGATGAAAATGACTTGTTTATGTACAAATTTGGAAACGTTTGTGACTTTGGAACCCAAAATTGGCTAAAAAATTTGTTTCGAGATGTATTTCTCAGTTTGGAACCAAATTTTAGATATTTTTTGCAAAAAAAATGCAACCAGAAAGTTTTTTTTTTGTCAAAATTGGGAAATCTTTGAGGATTTGGGTTCCAAAGTCTGCTAAAAAAAACTTTAGCGTCTTTTCGACCAAATTTCGGATGTTTTTAAAGTTTTGGAACCCAAAAAAATGTCAATTGAAAAAAATTTGGTTCAAAATTTTGGATGTTGTTTGCAGAAAATTTGCGATCAGAAGGTTTATATTAGGTAAATCTTTAGAAATGTATGTGAATTTGGAATCCAAAATTGGCTGAAAATTTTGTTTCTTGGAGTTTTTCTCATTTTTGGCAACAAATTTAGGATATTTATAAAAATTGGGATCCAAAACACGTTTTTTTTGTAAGTAAAAATTTTGGGAAAATTTGTGTTTGGAACCCAAAATTTGTTAAATATTTTGTTTCGAGAATTTTTTCTCGCTTTGCAATAAAATTTTAGCTATTTTTAGCAACAAAAATGCAACCAGAAAGTTTCAAAAAAGGTCCAAATTTAATTTTTTTTGAGGATTTTGAATGTGTCTGGAACCAAAATTTTTGATGTTTTTAGAACAAAATTTGCTATCAGAAGGATCTTATGAGGTAAATCTTTAGCACGTAAATTCGGTTCTAAGGTCCTTTGTAGGTCAAAATTATGGAATTTTTGTGAATATGGAAACCAAAAACGATTTTGTAACCAAATTGTTGATATTTTTATCACAAAAATTGCGATGAAAATTTGGAACCCAAAATAGTTTGCGAAGGAAATGACATTTTTTGGTAAAAATTTAGAAATGTTTGTGGTTTTGGAACCCAAAATTGACTAAAAATTTTGTTTCTTAGTGTTTTTTTTTCTCGTTTTTGGCAACATATTTAGGTTATTTATAAAAATTGGGATCCAAAACTCGGTTTGGAATCAATGTTTAGATATTTTTACCAATCAAATGCGACCAGAAAGTTTTTAGGTCAAAATTTGAAAATTTTTGAGGAGTCGGAACCCAAAATCAACTAAAAAAAGTGTATCGTCTTTAGAATCAAATTTTAAATATATTTATCGCAAAAATGCGACCAGAAAATTTTGTTTAGGTCAAAATTTGGAAATTTTTGTGAATTTGGAAGCCAAAATTTGCTAAAAAATTTGTTTCTTAGTGTTTTTTTCTCGTTTTTGGCAACACATTTAGGTTATTTATAAAAATTGGGATCCAAAACACGTTTTTTTAAATAGAAATTTTGGGAATATTTGTGGATTTGGAACCCAAAATTGGCTGAAAATTTTCATTCATCAAGTTTTAAACGATTTTGGAACCAAATTTTTTATAAAACAAATATAACGATTCACGTTTTTTAGGACAAAATTTTTGTGGATTTGAAACCCAACATTTGATTCATCAAGTTTTTCTCAAAGTTTTTGTGGATTTGGATATGGAACCCAAAGTCAAATAAAAAAAAATTGTATCGTCTTTGGAACCAAATTTTTGATGTTTTTTGCAGAAAATTTGCGACAAGGTTTTTATTAGGTGAATCATTAGAAATGTTTGTGGATTTGGAACCAAAAATTGTCGGAAAATTTTGTTTCATGGTGTTTTTCTCGTTTTTTGCAATATAAATTTGCATTAATTTTTAGATTTTTAGAACAAAAATATCCAAATTTGGAAATGTTTGTGGCTTTGTACCCAAACTAGGCTAAAAATTTAGTTTCGAGAAGTTTTTCTCGTTTTGGAATCAATTTTTATATAATTTTACCAAGCAAATGCGACCAGAAAGTTTTTTTATGTCAAAATTTGGAAATTTTTAGGGATTTGGAACCCAAAATTTGCAAAAAAATTGTTTCTTGGTGTTTTTTTATCGGTTTTGGCAATAAATGTAGGTAATTTATAAAAATTAGTATCCAAAACACGTTTTTTTAAGTAAAAAATTTGGGAATATTTGTGAATTTGGAACCCAATATTGGCTGAAAATTTTCATTCATGAAGTTTTCATCGATTTTGGAACCAAACTTTGTATATTTTTAGAACAAAAATAGCGATCAACGTGTTTTTAGGACAAAATTTTTGCGAATTTGGAACCCAACATTTAATGCATCAAGTTTTCCTCGAAATTTTTGTTGATTTGGAACCCAAAATTGGCTGAAAATTTCCATTCATCTAGTTTTAATCGATTTTGGAACCAAATTTTGAATATTTTTAGCACAAAAATATCCAAATTTAGTAATGTTTGTGGCTTTGGAACTAAATTTTGGATATTTTTAGAACAAAAATAGCGATCAACGTTTTTTTAGAACAAAATTTTTGCGAATTTGAAACCCAAAATTTGATTCATCAAGTTTTTCTCGAAATTTTTGTGTATTTGGAACCCAAAATTGGCTAAAAATTTTCAATCATCAAGTTTTCATCGATTTTGGAACCAAATTTAGGATATTTTTAAAACAAAAATCAACGATCAACGTTTATTTAGGACAAAAATTTTCTGAATTTGGAACCCAAAATTTTATTCATCGAACTTTTCGCGTTATTAAAAAAAAAATTTGGACATTTTTAGAACTAAATCAACGATCATCGTTTTTTCAAGACAATTGTTTTTGAATTTGGAACCCAAAATTTGATTCATTAAGCTTTTCTCGTTATTGAAACCAAATTTTGGATATTTTTGGAACAAAAATAGCGATCTACGTTTTTTTAGTTATCAAGTTTTTCGAGTTATTGAAACCAAATTTTGGATATTTTTAGAACAAACATCAACGATCAACGTTTATTTAGGACAAAATTTTTCCGAATTTGGAACCCAAAATTTGATTCATCGAACTTTTCGCGTTATTGAAACCAAATTTTGAATATTGTTAGAACAAAAATCAATGATCAACGTTTATTTAGCACAAAATTTGTGTGAATTTAGAACCCAAAATTTGATTTATCGAACTTTTCGCGTTATTGGAACCAATTTTTGGTTCCAATATAAATCCAATTGGGTTACTTTTTTGTACAAAAATTAGAACCAAAAAGTTCTTGACTAGATTAGACAAACTTGATTAGTCTAGACAGATTTAGTTACACTATTATAGATATTTGACTAAACTAGATAAGACTTATCTAAACTGACAAGATTAGACTAGTACAACAAAACTAGTCTATATTAAACCACCCAATAGACTAGACAGTATTTATCTGATCTGGTTATCTAGATAAAGTCTCATTTGGTTTTGTTTTAGATGGATTATCTATGTGGGTTAAGCCTACATTGACGTTTGGTGAATGTCTGTCACGTGCTCGTGGGTGTAGAAAACACAATCGTTGCAACAACAACAAATGAATCATGAAGAAACAAAGTCGCAAAACACCAGTTATCTAGGCTAGATAACTGCCAGGCTACTACCCCTACTACAAACAGTTCCAGGCGCAATGCATCATTGGCTCGATCGCAGCAAAGAAATAATTTATCTGTGATAGAGTGGTTATCTATATAGATTTTGGTTGTTTTTTTAGTGAAAGTGAGAAAGTGGAAATCTTGCTGCACGTTTCACACGCGTCTGGATTCGCCGCTTTCACTTTCACCCAACTCTAATTAACAAATAAAAATCACCTCCAATTTTCTATCTAGACTAAGACCTAATCTAGATAGCATTCACAGTAAGGATTGTTACTTTGGATATAAAAAACTGGGTTTAAGCCGAAGCAATTCTATACAGATTTAGATTTTTTAAATTTTGAAGTTATCTAATAGATAACGGTTAGAGTTATCTGGATTATTCAGAGTGATAGATAACATTAGCAATACGGCTTGTTAGTTTGCAATCTAAAACTGGGCCAAAGCCGACGTAATTCTAAACAAATTTAGATTTTTTGAATAAGTTATCTAGTAGATAACGATTAGAGTTATCTGGATTATTCAGAGTGGCAGATAACATAGGCAATAAGGCTTGTTAGTTTGGACATCAAAAACTGGGCCTGACGCAATTCTATACAGATTTACTTGAATAAAGTATCTAGCAGATAACGATTAGAGTTATCTGGATTATTCAGAGTGACAGATAACATAGGCAATTAAGCTTGTTAGTTTGGACATCAAAAACTGGGCCGAAGCCGACGAAATTTTATACAGATTTAGTTGAATACGTTATCTAGCAGATAATAATTAGAGTTATCTGGATTATGCAGAGTGACAGATATCATAGGCTAGTTAGTTTGGACATCAAAACCTGGGCCTAAGCCGGCGCAATTCAATACAGATTTAGTTGAATACGTTATCAAGCAGATAACGATTACAGTAATCTAGATTATTCAGAGTGGCAGATAACATGGACTACTTAGTTTGGACATCAAAAACTGGGCCTAAGCCGACGCAATTCTATACAGATTTAGTTGAATAAGCTATCTAGCAGATATCGATTAGAGTTATCTGGATTGTTCAGAGTGACAGATAACATAGGCTAGTTAGTTTGGACATCAAAAACTGGGCCTAAATAGACGCAATTTAAACAGATTTAGTTGCATACGTTATCTAGCAGATAACGATTAGAGTCATCTGGATTATACAGAGTGACAGATAACAATGGCATTAAGACTTTTTAATTTAGACATCAAAAACGGGGCCTAAGCCGACGCAATTATAAACAGATTTAGTTGAATAAGGTATCTAGCAGATAACGATTAGAGATATCTGGATTATTCAGAGTGACAGATAAGATAGGATAGTTAGTTTGGACATCAAAATTAGGTTTAAGCCGACGCAATTCTAAACAGGTTTAGATTTTTTTAATAACTTATCTAGTAGATAATGATTAGAGTTGTCTAGATATTCAGAGTGGATTTTATCAAAAATCTATAAAGATACACTTCAATGTGTTATCTAGCAGATAATGATGAAAAATTAAAGTTATCTAGATTTTCCAGACTGAGGCTTGAAATTGGAGTTTTAAAAAAAAAATTATTGCTCATTTCAGATTATCTATAACTTTAAAACTACTCGCTGGATTTCAACAAAAATCTATAAAGATACTTTTCAATGTATTATCTAGCAGATAATGATCGCAAAAATAATTAAAGTTATCTAGATTTTCCAGACTGAGGCTTGAAATTGGAGTTTTAAAAAAAAATCTTGATTGTTAATTTAAGATTATCTATAACTTTGAAGCTACTCGCTGGATTTCAACAAAAATCTATAAAGATACACTTTAATGCATTATCTAGCAGATATTGATGGAAAATATAATTAAAGTTATCTAGATTTTCCAGACTGAGGCTTGAACATGAAGTTTCGAAGAAAACTGGATAGGTCATTTAAGATTATCTATAACTTTGAAACTACTCGCTGGATTTCAACAAAAATCTATAAAGATACACTTCAATGTATAATCTAGCAGATAATGATCGCAACAATAATTAAAGTTATCTAGATTTTCCGGACTGAGGCTTGAAAATGGAGTTCCGAGAAAAAACTTGTTAGTTCACTTAAGATTATCTATAAGTTTGAAACTACTCGCCGGATTTTAACAAAAATCTATAAAGATACACTTCAATGTGTTATCTAGCAGATAATGATCGCAAAAATAATTAAAATTATCTAGATTTTCCAGACTGAGGCTTGAAATTGGAGTTTTAAAAAAAATTTGATTGTTCATTTCAGATTATCTATAACTTTGAAACTACTCGCTGGATTTCAACAAAAATCTATAAAGATATACTTCAATGTATTATCTAGCAGATAATGATCGCAAAAATAATTAAAGTTATCTAGATTTTCCTGACTGAGGCTTGAAAATGGAGTTCCGAGAAAAAACTTGTTAGTTCTCTTAATATTATCTATAACTTTGAAACTACTCGCTTGATTTTAACAAAAATCTATAAAGATGCACTTTAATGTATTATCTAGCAGATAATGATCGCAAATAGAATTAAAGTTATCTAGATTTTCCGGACTGAGGCTTGAAAATGGAGTTCCGAGAAAAAACTTGTTAGTTCACTTAAGATTATCTATAACTTTGAAACTAATCGCTGGATTTTAACAAAAATCTATAAAGATACACTTAGATGTGTTATCTAATAGATAATAATCGCAAAAATAAATAAAGCTATCTAGATTTTAGAGACTAAAGCTTGAAAATTGTAGCTTTGTAATAATCTTGGGAGTTCATCTAAGATTATCTATATCTTTAGAACAGCTCACTTGATTTTAACAATAATCAATATAGATACACGTCAGTGTGTTATCTAGCAGATAATAATCTAAAAACAAATCAAAGTTTCGAAAAAAAAAATTTAAGTTCATTTAAGATTATCTGTATCTTTGAAACCACTCGCTGGATTTTAACAAAAATCTATAAAGATAGACTTAAATGTAATATCTAGCAGATAATGATCGCAAAAATAATTAAAGTTATCTAGATTTTCTGGACTGAGGCTTGAAAATGGAGTTCCGAGAAAAAACTTGTTAGTTCAATTAAGATTATCTATAACTTTGAAACTACTCGCTGGATTTTAACAAAAATCTATAAAGATAGACTTCAATGTATTATCTAGCAGATAATGATCGCAAAAATAATTAAAGTTATCTAGATTTTCCAGACTGAGGCTTGAAATTGGAGTTTTAAAAAAAAATCTTGATTGTTAATTTAAGATTATCTATAACTTTGAAGCTACTCGCTGGATTTCAACAAAAATCTATAAAGATACACTTTAATGCATTATCTAGCAGATATTGATGGAAAAAATAATTAAAGTTATCTAGATTTTCCAGACTGAGGCTTGAACATGAAGTTTCGAAGAAAACTGGATAGGTCATTTAAGATTATCTATAACTTTGAAACTACTCGCTGGATTTCAACAAAAATCTATAAAGATACACTTCAATGTATAATCTAGCAGATAATGATCGCAACAATAATTAAAGTTATCTAGATTTTCCGGACTGAAGCTTGAAAATGGAGTTCCGAGAAAAAACTTGCTAGTTCACTTAAGATTATCTATAAATTTGAAACTACTCGCTGGATTTTATCAAAAATCTATAAAGATACACTTCAATGTGTTATCTAGCAGATAATGATAGCAAAAAAAAAAAAAAGTTATCTAGATTTTCCAGACTGAGGCTTGAAATTGGAGTTTTAAAAAAAAAATTATTGTTCATTTCAGATTATCTATAACTTTGAAACTACTCGCTGGATTTCAACAAAAATCTATAAAGATACTTTTCAATGTATTATCTAGCAGATAATGATCGCAAAAATAATTAAAGTTATCTAGATTTTCCGGACTGAGGCTTGAAAATGGAGTTCCGAGAAAAAACTTGTGAGTTCACTTAAGATTATCTATAACTTTGAAACTACTCGCTGGATTTTAACAAAAATCTATAAAGATACACTTCAATGTATTATCTAGCAGATAATGATCGCAAAAATAATTAAAGTTATCTAGATTTTCCGGACTGAAGCTTGAAAATGGAGCTCCGAGAAAAAACTTGTTAGTTCACTTAAGATTATCTATAACTTTGAAACTAATCGCTGGATTTTAACAAAAATCTATAAAGATACACTTAGTTGTGTTATCTAATAGATAATAATCGCAAAAATAAATAAAGTTATCTAGATTTTAGAGACTAAAGCTTGAAAATTGTAGCTTTGTAATAATCTTGGGAGTTCATCTAAGATTATCTATATCTTTAGAACAGCTCACTGGATTTTAACAATAATCAATATAGATACACTTCAGTGTGTTATCTAGCAGTTAATGATCTAAAAACAAATCAAAGTTTCGAAAAAAAACTTGTTAGTTCAATTAAGATTATCTATAACTTTGAAACTACTCGCTGGATTTTAACAAAAATCTATAAAGATACACTTCAATGTATTATCTAGCAGATAATGATCGCAAAAATATTTAAAGTTATCTAGATTTTCCAGACTGAGGCTTGAAATTGGAGTTTAAAAAAAAAATCTTGATTGTTAATATAAGATTATCAATAACTTTGAAGCTACTCGCTGGATTTCAACAAAAATCTATAAAGATACACTTCAATGCATTATCTAGCAGATATTGATCGAAAAAATATTTAAAGTTATCTAGATTTTCCAGACCGAGGCTTGAACATGAAGTTTCGAAGAAAACTGAATAGTTCATTTAAGATTATCTATAACTTTGAAACTACTCGCTGGATTTCAACAAAAATCTCTAAAGATACACTTCACTGTATTATCTAGCAGATAATGATCGCAAGAATAATTAAAGTTATCTAGATTTTCCGGACTGAGGCTTGAAAATGGAGTTCCGAGAAAAAACTTGTTAGTTCACTTAAGATTATCTATAACTTTGAAACTACTCGCTGGATTTTAACAAAAATCTATAAAGATGCACTTCAATGTATTATCTAGCAGATAATGATCGCAAAAAGAATCAAAGTTATCTAGATTTTCCGGACTGAGGCTTGAAAATGGAGTTCCGAGAAAAAACTTGTTAGTTCACTTAAGATTATCTATAACTTTGAAACTAATCGCTGGATTTTAACAAAAATCTATAAAGATACACTTAGATGTGTTATCTAATAGATAATAATTGCAAAAATAAATAAAGCTATCTAGATTTTAGAGACTAGAGCTTGAAAATTGTAGCTTTGTAATAATCTAGGGAGTTCATCTAAGATTATCTATATCTTTAGAACAGCTCACTGGATTTTACCAATAATCAATATAGATACACGTCAGTGTGTTATCTAGCAGATAATGATCTAAAAACAAATCAAAGTTTAAAAAAAAAAAATTTAAGTTCATTTAAGATTATCTGTAACTTTGAAACCACTCGCTGGATTTTAACAAAAATCTATAAAGAAACACTTCAATGTATTATCTAGCAGATATTGATCGCAAAAATAATTATTAAAAGTAATCTAGATTTTCCCGACTAAGAAATTTGGAAGTTTATCTAAGATTATCTATATCTTTGGAACTATACGCAGGATATTAAAAATCTATATAGATATACATCAATGTGTTATCTAGCCTATAATAACCTTTTAAACTTATCGATTTTTTTTTTAAACTGCGGCACGAAAATTAGATTTTCTGAAGATCTATATCTTTGGAACTACTTGCGGGATATTAACAAAAATGTACACAGATATTCGTCAATGTGTTATCTAGCAGACAGTGACAAAACTTATCTAGATATTTTTAGGCAGACTTGAAAATTGGTTTTTCCTCAGAAGCTTGCGAGTTTAGCTTGATATCTCTGGAACTACTTGGTGAATATTAAATGTGTTATCTACCAGATAATAGCTTTCAAAGCAGTCTAACTTATCTAAAGTTTGACGAAGCTTCAAAAATTTGTTCCTTGATTGTTAACTATAACTTCCAAATTGCTCGTTCAAATTCTAGAAAAATCTACATAGATACACTTACGGACAGTATCTACCAGATAACAGCTTTACCGAGGCTGAAACCAATCTGGCTGTTTCGTAATCCTTCGTCGATTAACGAGTTTATCTTGATATCTCTTAAACTACTTTGTGGATATTAAATGTGTTATCTACCAAATAATACCTTTCGAAGCAATCTAATTTATCTAAAGTTTGACGAAGCTTTAAAAACTTGTCCCTTGATTGTTATCTATAACTTCGAAACTGCTCGTCCAAATTCCAGAAAAAACTACATAGATACACTTACGGACAGTATCTACCAGATAACAGCGATTGAAACCAATCTTGGTGTTTCAAAATCCGTCGTCGATTAATCTCAATTGGAATGAATTTTTGGAATCTCGTTCGATCGAATTGTTTGCGAGATATTCGAGGCCGATGTCGTTGCTCTTGGTCGAGATATTTCAGGGAGCAGGAGCCAGAACAAAAGAAACACGCGAAACCGGAAGAATTAACGGAATTTAAAACCAACTCCGCAATTTCATCCATATCTAGATAACTGGATAAGCTACATCGAAAACAAAGGCATGCAAGTATAGATAACTTAATTATTTATGATTTATCTATCTTTAGAAATTTTGATAAACTGTCTAGTTTTAGCACAATTATCTATAATGTAAAAATATTTTATTAAAACGTAAAAAATCTATATTTAGATAAACAGATGCTCAAGATAGAACGAAGGTTTGTACTTATAGATAAGTTATCTATCTGCGCCAATTTTAATAAACCTAGTTTTTATCTATCGGCAACAAAAATATAACATTGTCGTTATTTACATTTTCAGGTGAAACTAGAAAACCGCTTGAGATTTGGAATAGATACAGACTTTTTAGTTATCTACTAGATATCAGAGTTTGTTTTTAAAGGATGGGTTTAGTTATTGTAAAAATCAAGCTTTATCTAGATAAACTATTTAAATTCTAGATAAACTACATAGATTCTAGATAACTGTGTGTTAAGCAAGAATTCTATTGTTTTGTGTTGCAAAAATTTCGAAACAAAATTTTCAATCGCAAAAATCTATTAAAAACGATTTTCGCCGCGCCGCGGTCGATTGCGGCGCGGATTTCGCGAGTCGATGCACGTGGCGAACGCACCTTGAAGCCGTTTTCTATTTTCGCTCGAAAAAAACTTTTGCTAACATTCGCAACGACCAGCAAATTCACAACAAAAATTTTCCACAGAAATATCTCGGAAACGACGCGACTTACAACCGAAACAATTATGTTATCTGGTAGATAACATCTTGAAGAGTATCTACACCAAATTTCATGGATATCCGCCAGGTGGTTTCAAAGATATAACATCTTTAAGAGTATCTACACCAAATTTCATGGATATCAGCCGGGTAGTTTCAAAGATATAGATAATGATCTAGATAAACTACCGACATTCTCAAGAAACAACTAAGTTTGAAAAATCTAGATTTTTATCCATGTTTTCAAGGTCGCTATTTGGTAGAAAACACATTTACACGTATCTATATAGATTTTTGCAATTATCTAGACAGTAGTTTTGAAGATAAACTCCAGAAAATTCGCAGCGAAAAGTTTCCACAAGAATATCTCGGAAATGCCGCGACTTACAACCGAAACAATTATGTTATCTGGTAGATAACATCTTGAAGAGTATCTACACCAAATTTTATGAATATCCGCCAGGTAGTTTCAAAGATATAGATAATGATCTAGATAAACTACCGTGTTTCTCAAGAAACGACTCAGTTTGAAAAATCTAGATTAATTTCTATGTTTTCAAGGTCGTTATCTGGTAGATAACACATTTAAACGTATCTATATAGATTTTTGCAATTATCTGGAGAGTAGTTTTAAAGATAAACTTCAGAAAATTTGCAGCGAAAAGTTTCCACAAGAATATCTCCGAGATGCCGCGACTTACAACCGAAACAATTATGTTATCTGGTAGATAACATCTTGAAGGTTATCTACACCAAGGTTCATGGATATCCGCCAGATAGTTTCAAAGATATAGTTCATTATCTAGATAAACTACCCAGTTTCTCAAGAAACAACTAAGATTGGAAAATCTAGAATAATTTCTAGGTTTTCAAGGCCGTTATCTGGTAGATAACACATTTAAACGTTTCTATATAGATTTTTGGAATTATCTAGAGTAGTTTTAAGGATAATCTAGATAAACCACCAGAAAATTCCCAACGAAAAGTTTCCACAAGAATATCTAGGAGATGCCGCAACTTACAACCGAAACAATTGTGTTTTCTGGTAGATAATATCTTGAAGAGTATCTACACCAAATTTCATATATATCCGCCAGGTAGTTTCAAAGATATAGATACTGATCTAGATAAACTATCGAGTTTCAAGTTTGAAAAATCCAGATTGATTTCCATGTTTTCAAGGACGTTATCTGGCAGAAAACACATTTAAAAGTATCTATATAGATTCTTACAATTATCTAGAGAGTGGTTTTAAAGATAAACTCCAGAAAATTCGCAGCGAAAAGTTTCCACAAGAATATCTCGGAGATGATGATGACGACTTGACAGATGATGACTTACAACCGAAACAATTATGTTATTTGGTAGATAACATCTTGAAGAGTATCTGCACCAAATGTCATGCATATTTGCAAAGTAGTTTCAAAGATATAGATAATGATCTAGATAAACTACCGAGTTTCTCAAGAAACAACCAAGTTTGAAAAATCTAGATTAATTTCCATGTTTTCAAGGTAGTTATCTGGTACAACAACACATATAAACGTATCTATATAGATTTTTGCAATTATCTAGAGAGTAGTTTTAAAGGTAATCTAGATAAACTTAAAAAAATTCGCAACGAAAAGTTTCCACAAGAATTTCTCGGAAATGCCGCGACTTACAACCGAAACAATTATGTTGTCTGGTAGATAACATCTTGAAGAGTAGCTACAGCAAATTTCAAGGATATCCGCCAGCTAGTTTCAAAGATATAGATAATGATCTAGATAGAAATCCAAGTTTTTCAAGAAACAACCAAGTATGAAAAATCTAGATAAATTTCCATGTTTTTAAGATTGTTATCTGCTAGATAACACATTTAAATGTATCTATATTGATTTATGCAATTATCTAGAGAGTAGTTCTAAAGATAAACTCCAGAAAATTCGCAGCGAAAAGTTTCCACAAGAATATCGCGGAAATGCCGCGACTTACAACCGAAGCAAATATGTTATCTGGTAGATAACATCTTGAAGAGTATCTACACCAAATTTCATAGATATTTTCGCCAGGTAGTTTCAAAGATATAGATAATGATCTAGATAAACTACCAACTTTCTCAAGACACGACTAAGTTTGGAAAATCTAGATTAATTTTCATGTTTTGATGATCGTTATGTGGTAGAAAACACATTTAAACGTATCTATTCAGATTCTTGCAATTATCTAGAGAGTAGTTTTAAAAATAAACTCCAGAAAATTCCCAGCGAAAAGTTTAAACAAGAATATCTCGGAGATGACGCGACTTACAACCGAAACAATTTTGTTATCTGGTAGATAACAACTTGAAGAGCATCTACACCAAATTTCATGCATAGCCGCCCTGTAGTTTTAAAGATATAGATAATGATCTAGATAAACTACCGACTTTCTCAAGAAACAACTGTTTGAAAAATCTAGATTAATTTCAAGGTTTGCAAGGCCGTTATCTGGTAGATAACACATTTAAACGTATCTATATAGATTTTTGCAATTATCTAGATAGCAGTTTTAAAGATAAACTCCAGAAAATTCGCAGCGAAAAGTTTCAACAAGAATATGGTGGAAATGCCGCGACTTACATCCGAAACAATTATGTTATCTGGTAGATAACATCTTGAAGAGTATCTACACCTAATTTCATGGATATCCGCCAGGTGGTTTCAAAGATATAACATCTTTAAGAGTATCTACACCAAATTTCATGGATATCAGCCGGGTAGTTTCAAAGATATAGATAATGATCTAGATAAACTACCGACATTCTCAAGAAACAACTAGGTTTGAAAAATCTAGATTAATAACCATGTTTTCAAGGTCGTTATTTGGTAGAAAACACATATAAACGTATCTACATAGATTTTTTTAAATTTTCTAGAGTAGTTTTAAAGATAAACTACAGAAAATTCGCAGCGAAAAGTTTACACAAGAATATCTCGGAGATGCCACGACTTACAACCGAAACAATTATGTTATCTGGTAGATAACATCTTGAAGTATATCTACACCAAATTTTATTGATATCCGCCACTTAGCTTAAAAGATATAGATAATGATCTAGATAAACTATCGAGTTTTTCAAGAAACAACTATGTTTCAAAAATCTAGATTAATTTCAATGTTTCCAAGGTTGTTATCCAGTAGACAACACAATTACACGTATTTATATTGAATTTTGCAGTTATCTAAAGGGTAGTTTTAAAGATAATCTAGATAAACTAAAAAAAAGGCGCACCGAAAATTTTCCACACGAATATCTCGGAGATTCCGCGACTTACAACCGAAACAATTATGTTATCTGGTAGATAACATCTTGAAGAGTATCTACACCAAACTTGATGAATATCCGCTAGGTAGTTTCAAAGATATAGATAATGATCTAGATAAACTACCGAGTTTCTCAAGAAACAACTATGTTTGTAAAATATAGGTTAATTTCAAGGTTTTATAGGCCGTCATCTGGTAGATAATACATTTAAATGTATCTATATAGATTTTTGTAATTATCTAGAAAGTAGTTTTAAAGAGAATATAGATAAACTCCAGAAAATTCGCAACGAAAAGTTTCCACATGAATATCTCGGAAATGCCGCGGCTTACAACCGAAACTATTATGTTGTCTGGTAGATAACATCTTGAAGAGTATCTACACCAAATTTCATGGATATAAGCTAGGTAGTTTTAAAGATATAGATAATTATCTAAATAAACTGACGAGTTTCTTAAGAAACGACTAAGTTTGGAAAATCTAGATTAATTTCTATGTTTTCAAGGTCGTTATCTGGTAGAAAACACATTTGGACCTATCTATATAGATTTTTGCAATTATCTAGAGAGTAGTTTTAAAGATAATCTACATAAACTCCAGAAAATTCGCAACGAAAAGTTTCCACAAGAATATGTCGGAAATGTCGCGACTTTCAACTGAAATAGTTATGTTATCTGGTAGATAAAATCTTGAAGAGTATCTACACCAAATTTCATGGATATCCGCCAGGTAGTTTCAAAAATATAGATAAAGATCTAGATAACCTGCCGAGTTTCTCAAGAAACAACTAAGTTTGAAAAATCCAGATTAATTTCCATGTTTTCAAGGTCTTTATCTGGTAGATAACACATTTAAACGTATCTATATAGATTTTTGCAATTATCTAGAGAGTAGTTTTACAAAAGTTTCCACAAGAATATTTCGGAAATGCCGCCACTTACAACCCAAACAATTATGTTATCTGGTAGATAACATCTTGAAGAAGATCTACTTCAAACTTCATGGATATCCGCCAGGCAGTTTTAAAGATATAGATAATCTAGAATCTAGATTATCTATATCTAGATTCTAGATAAACTACCGAGTTTCTAAATAAACAACAATTTGCAAATCTCTATATTATTCTAGATTCTAGATAAGTGTTACAGTTATCTATGGGGTTTTAGATTAAAGAAAATCAAATTTCTCAACATAATAGTCTTAGTTTGAAAAATCTAGATTCACTTATATTTGTTGAAAGTCATTTTCTGGTAGATAACACATTTGAGCGTATCTATGTAGATTTTTGTATATATCTAGCGTGTAGTTTATTTAAGATATAGATAATCTAGATAAACTCACAAATTATTGAAGAAAACGCAATTTCAGTGCGTCGGTTTGAAGAATCTAGATAGGATATGTTGTTTACAAGACGCTTATCTGGTAGATAACACATTTAAGTGTATTTATATAGATTTTAGTTAATATCGAGCGAGTAGTTCCAAAGATTCGGATATTCTAGATTGACTCACCAATTTTTAATGAGAATACCTAGATAATCTGAGAGGGTCTAATCCTAAATCTATTAAAAATGTTTGTTTTGCTTTGGAATTTGTTTAATCCCGAGACACATAGTCGGGAAAAAACAGAAATTTCTATTTATAAATTGCAAAGTTCTGACGCATCCAGGAAAAACACGCGCGTGAAATTTACAAATTCACACAAAACTGAAATTTCGGGACGGGGACTTAAGATGCTTCAATCACCGCAATCCGATAGGTCAATTCATTAGCTTACATGAAATTTCTAAACCTGATTGGTCAAAATCCAATTTGCTTCCGGTCATTGATGAAACAGCAACCAATCGAATTTGCGCTTTAATGAAATGCTGTTTAACGCATGGATTTCATTGGGCGAATTTGAAACGAGCGCTCAAAAGCTGACGCTGCGGTTGGTTCAAATTAAATTGAGCCGAATTTAACTGTAAATAACGTGCGAATTTGAAACGAGCGCTGAAAAGCTGACGCCGCGATTGGTTCGAATTAAATTGAGCCGAATTTAACTGTAAATATTGTTTTTCGCCAAAGCTATCGACCGAAAGATCGTGCAGATTTGTCCGTTTGCCAGAAACGAAAATTCGCATCGCGCGCCTTTGTTTTCAGGCTAATTTTAAAATCGGTTACGTAACTTGGCACTGCGATTCCGTTTTTTTTGCATCGGACGGTCGATAGCCTTTAGAATATAAACAAAGATTTGCTATTGTTTTTTTTTTACTTACGTATTAACGCCATCAATCTACACCTATGCGTAACTCTCGTGAACTGTCGATCCAATATTAGCGGTGGTGGCATTAATAGGTAAGTACCGTTTTTTTTAAGTTTCGGGCGGATTTTCAAAATTTTAAAACTGCCGTGTGCTAGATAATATCTTGTGGAGCGTCCATGTCAATTTTTATGTAGATAGTCTACATAGATAATTAGTTATTGGAAAAATTGTAGATACACGATTTGTAAAATCTGTAATTTTCAGCACGTCAATCATAACCTGTTTTTGTTAATATCTAGAATCTAGATATTATCTGCAGTGTTTTTTGCAGTGTCTATTTTAATCTAGATTAAGTGTTACAGTTGTCTAGAAACTAGGAGTTATCTATGGGGTTTTAGATTAAACAAAATCAAATTACTCAACAAAATATAGGTGATAGAGATAATGTAGATTATAGATAATATAAATTCAAGCACATTGACAAGCACGTCAATCATAACTTTCTTTTGTTAATATCTAGATGTTATCTATACGAAAAGTGTTTTTTTGCAGTGTCTATTTTGATCCAGATTCTAGATAAGTGTTACAGTTATCTAGAACCTAGGAGTTATCTATGGGGTGTTAGATTAAACAAAATAAAATTTCTCAACAAAATTTAGGTGATAGAAATATTGTAGATTATAGATAACATAGATTATAGATACTATAGATTCAAGCACATTGACAAGCACCTCAATCATAACCTTTTTTTGTTAATATCTAGATGTTATCTATACAGAAAGTGTTTTTTGCAGCGACTATTTTGATCTAGATTCTAGATAAGTGTTACAGTAATCTAGAACCTAGGAGTTATCTATGAGATGTTAGATTAAACAAAATTAAATTTCTCAACAAAATATAGGTGATAGAGATAATGTAGATTATATATAATATAGATTATAGATAATACAGATTATCGATAATATATATTATACATAATATATATTATACATTATATATATTATACATAATATAGATTATAGATAATATAGATTATAGATAATATATATTATAGATATTAGATAATTTAGATTATAATAGATAATATATATTATATATAATATAGATTATATAGATTATAATAGATAATATATATATATATATATATATATATATATATATATATATATATATATATATATATATATTATAATAGGTAAATAGATTCAGATAGTCAGTATACAATAAAGTGTTGAAGGAGAAAGTTTTATTATCGGATTGAACCTGATTACTATTACCTGATTAAATCTAATTGATACCTGAACAAACCTGATAGTTATCTGATAAAACCTAATTAAACCTGTATATTATCTGACTAAACCTGATTATTAGCTGATCAAACCGGATTATTAACTGATCAAACCTGATTATTAGCAGATCAAACCTGTTTATTAGCTGATTAAACCTGAATACTACCTGTTTCAACCTGTTATTACAAAAAATACAATATGATGAGTAGAAATATTAAACGAAGACTTATTGATGCTCAAAAAGCTATTCGTAAAAAGTCACTCGCTATTAAATTGAATAGAACCGAAGAAGATGAACTGCTAAATAAAACTTAAAAACCTCTAATCGAACCTTTGAAAAATTTAATAGCCACATCACAAAAACCGCAATTACAAAATATTTCAAATATTAAACATGAGATTCCTAAATTATCCTCATCCAAAAACGAGCAACCACAACAGGAAAATGATGATAGAGTTATTAAAGCTTGAGCTAAACGTAAAGCAACTGATTTCATACAAAAACCTAAACCTAAGCGAGTAGATTTTTTATCAGGCGAACAGGAAATTTCATATGAAAATATACCTCAAGATGATGGTGCAGATGAAAATGTATTTGAAAGTGATCGACACATGTATTAAACGTTCATCGAAGATATAAACCCCCAAGCTATAGAGTCTTATTTAGAAGCTTATGCTCCTCTACCGAGACAATATGTAGAAATGTTAATAACAGATGGAAAGGATGAACTTGATATTCAAACGGGTATTAATATCAACCTAAATACTGATAAATGGACCATTGGAAAATCAAATGTCGAGATCATCGGAAAAGATTCACAAATAGAAGGTATTAAATACATCGGTACCCCAGGTCTTTATGAATTTCTTTTCAAGAAAAAGCCTATTGATTATAATGATAATGACAAACGCAATTATAAAGATATTTTGAAAAGAACCAATGTGCTGCGGAAAAATTACGATCCAAATTCACAGATTCAAGGAACTAAAACATATAAATATAGAAACATAATTAAACCACTTTTTGAAAAGGCCGCTCCTCGAATACATTCCTGGTCAGGTTCCTCCCCATCTGGAAGGGGGCTGTTTGATTCATCTTTGAATATTCAAAAGAATAATATACCTAGAGTACAATTTCGGTACTGGGATAGCCTTGAAGAGTTAGTAGACCGTTTGTGTCTTTTACACGCATCTAAGAGTGCTGGAAATACTTCACATCAGAATGAAATTGTAGCCATTGAAGAGGAATTACTAGAGGCTAATATAATAGAGTGAATCGCGTATACATAGTTCAAATCAATGATAAGTGTCGACAAGTTTGGTGTTGAATACTGCTTTACTCCGTTTGAAGCTGAAATGAATCGAATGCTGCAACTAGTCCAATCACCAAAATCGATATCTATAGAATTGTTTACCTGGCGACCGCATGATGAGAATTACTACTATTTGTGTAATTTTATCCAATTATCATAACATGAAAAGTTGAAGCATTGGTATAACAAACACGTGAGGGAAATATTCTGCGCTAAAATCTCCGAGGATGATATAATGCTGTGTTTAAAATTGAACATTAAAAATTATGAATTGTGGCGTGGATGCTGGTCTGTTGATGAGATTCTAAAATCTCCCTTCTACTGGGATAACACACGCTACTGGATAAACAATGCTGAATCATTAGCGTGGGGACATTATCGTATAACTAATTGTGATAATAGAGAATAAATTTTTATTGATTAAATTTTATCTTTTTATACCCTCCAAATCTTCCTTTGACAAAAAAAAAATTAAAGTAGATTTAATTGTTTTCTCTGTGGTTCTCTAATCGATAATACATCCTTTCGTGTTCAGTCTGAAAACGTATAAAGTAGGCGAAAAGAAAAAAAATCGTAATTCATATATAAAATTTATTAACAGCTGCAGGAAAAAGCTTTAAACAAATATCAATTACCATAATCTTAATTATTACTTATCTTAACTTTAAACAATTATCATTATCAAATTGTTTTCAAACTTTAAACAAATAAAATAAGTGATTATTTACACGAGGAAAAACTTTAAACATATATTATAAGTGATTATTATGATTAATTACAATATATGAATTAAATTCTTGTTTTAAGATGATTCTCTGATTGAACAATGCCCCCATGCCAAAGTATTTATACCGTCAGGACAAATGTAACGTTTATCATCGTGAGGGATGAGAGCAATCTTTGTTTGCCGCATAGTTGAAACTTCATGTTTATCAGATTTAAAGAGCTTTTGCTCAACTGTTGTTTCTTTGTTTTGTTGCAAACATTCTAAATAATCGTCAAACGTGATGTTGTTTTTCACAATGTGCCTCTTCACACCTTTCGCTTTCTTAACCGTATCAATTCCATCTACACGTTCAGCAAACATCTTTGCGCGCACTCCTACCATTTCCGTCATCACCTTACCGGAGTTTTCATCTTTGATCATACCCAAGACTTTCTTATTTAAACGTGGGATGCCATAGATATTGTTATCAGGATAGTCGCTAGTATCATAATAATTTTGAACATCACATCGAATCACCTCATATATGTCGGGGGTTTCCACTTCGTATATGAGCGAATCGGTGTCGGTGTAGCAGACTCGCGCCCTATCACCAAACCTATTTCTCATATACAAGTAGTGGAACTCGTATAGTTTTAATTCTGATATGTCTAATATACACATACCCACATAAATTGGTTTATTAAAGTAAACTTCACCAATTTGAATACATTTTTCTCAAAATCGTTCAACGCGTTCGTACGCAATTTAGTATTCAAATCAATATAAGATTTAAGCCACGCTGACTGATTAAATTTTAAAACGCCATGAATGTTTTCTAATTTTAAACCGTTTTCTAACGCTTGCTGCAAGTTGCGATAGTGTATAACATATCGTTCCTTATTGTATAAGGTAGCCAATAATTTTGTTTCACGAGATTTTGGTGGCGTGAGGTGTTCAGGACAAAATGGGAGATCGTTATGCGGATTGTGTATGGAATCAGGGTACTCTAGGTCAACCTCTAAAATGTATCCTTGAGGATTGTCTGCAGGTACATTAAAATTTATGTTACTTAAATCACCCTCTATCCACTCAAAACCGCCATACGGAAGGTGTTGTCACATCGCCCAGCCGTACTGGTTATTGATGTCATCATGCATTAAGTATATTGACGGTTTTTCTGCATCATATTTCGGCATGTACTTATTGTTAGCTGCTGAATACCTCTTAGAACATTGGCTCAGCCCACCTCGAATACCTCTCTCGATAAACATTATCATAACAATATTGCCAAGTAATTCAAGATTGGCTTGCACATGTTTCAGCATACAATCCCAAGTGTACCCGGGTAAGGTGAAATAGTGTGCTGGATCCAAGCCATAGGTTTTCAAACAACTCGCGCGTTTTAAACAAAACTAAAGTTTCGGAATACTGGGCGTTTAACATAGCTCGTAAAAATTTGTCAGAATTCGCAAATTAGCAATATTTGTTTAAAATAATTAACATTTCTTAAAACTAGATTAAATTATCTACAAAATGATATATTACCTAATGAAATTGCTTTGGAATTAACGGAGATATAACCTAAGCAAAACTAAAGTTTCAGAATAGTGGGCGTTTAACATAGTACTTTTTAAAACTAGATTAAATTATCTACAAAATGAGACATTACACGTTATGATTGAGTTGAAACTAACTGAGATACAAGCTAAACAAAACTAATAACTGCGAGAATCCATCGTCGCCCGGTCGAAATCCTACAACAAACAAGAAAGTCTCTAGTTTTCCGCAAATAACTTGCAGTAATAGACTTGCAGCTAAGTAGTTAACTTGGAATCGAGGGAATGAAGTTTAGCTTCAATTTGATGTGAAACTTCAACTTCAGCGTCGAAGAACTTTGGCTTGAAGGCGTCGACTCCAGCAGCGACAACATCCATGCACGCATTTAGAATCAAGTTCGTTTTTGGTCGATAGCTTAAAGACCTGTCCACTTGCTGGAATGTATTTAACGTTTTATTAAACTAGATTAAATTGTCTTTAATTTGATGCGAAGCTCACCGTCAACTTCAACATCGAGGAACTTTGGCTTGAAGGCGCCGAGTCCAAGAGCGATAACATTCTGCACGCGCATTGGGAATGCAGTTGGTTTTTGGTCGATAGCTTAAAGACTTGTCGACCTACTGAAACGTACTTAATGTTTTCTTAAACTAGATTAAATTGTCTTTAATTTGATGTGAAACTTACCGGAAACTTCAACTTCAGCGTCCAAGAACTTTGGCTTGAAATAATTGCGATAACATTGAGCACGCATTAGGAATGGAGTTGGTTTTGATTCCATAGCTTGAAGAATTGTCGACTTGCTGGAAAGCACTTAACGTTTTCTTAAACTAGATTAAATTGTCTTTAAATTGATGTGAAACTCACCGTCAACTTCAACATCAGCGTCGAAGAACTTTGGCTTGAAAGCGCCGAGTCCAACAGGCACGCATTAGAAATAAAGTTGGTTTTTGGTTGATAGCTTGAAGACTTGTCGACTTGCTGGAAAACAGTTAACGTTTTCTTAAACTAGATTAAATTGTCTTTAATTAGATATGAAATTCATTCAACTTTTCATTCAATTAGATATTCAGTCAACTTCAACTTAAGCGTCGAGGTACTTTTGGTGGAAAGAGCAGAATCCAACAGCGATAACATTGAGCACCCATTGGGAATGTAGTTGGTTTTTGGCCGATAGCTTGAAGATTTGTAGACTTGCTGGAATGCAGTTAATGTATTCTTAAACTAGATTAAATTGATGTGAAACTCACCGTCAACTTCAGCGTCGAGGAACTTTGACTTGAAAGCGCCGACTCCAACAGAAACTACTTCCATGTACGCATTACGACTGAAGTTCGTTATTTATCAATAATTTACTTTAGCTTAATATATTCATAGACTAATTCACCCTCAATTTGATCCTAAACACGTTGTAATTCATCGAGAAAGGCCATAAATTGAAGGCTTCTCTCCAAAATGGAAATAATCACCGGACGTTTTGCAATTCCACCACTGTCGCAACTAGCTGTAACTACCGCGAGTCTTCTTCTTTCAACGATAATTTAAAAACTACGTAACTTACACGCAGGCTTGAACTAGTGTTTAAAACTAGATGAAATTACCTTTAAATTTTTTAAATTACGTTTTAATTTATGTTATAAATTACGTTTAGATTTTGGTGATAATGATGCAAGAAGGGATAGAATTGAAACCAAAAACCCCCGGTTTGTTCGAAATGAAACTGTAATAGCTATAATTTGTTGTTTTTCCTCTCATAATCAGGACAAAACATAATAATAATATATCTTAACATCAAGTACACACATATATATATTTATATAATCTTTGTATTTTTTGTTGTTGTGGGTTTTATTTATTTTAGTCTAAATTAAATATAAGCAAGTAAAATTACAACGAACCCTAAATACCCAGTGCACTATACATACGATATATTGCGAAAGAAAAGATTTGTTTGTTGTTGAGAAATCACATACAAATTGTTTTTTTTGTTTTTTTTTTTAAATGGTTTAAATTGTGTTTTTGAGGGATTTTTTGATGTTTGAGGGATTTTTGCTAACAGGGATTTTTTACTCTCCTTTTGGTTTGAGGAGATGCTTTGTTGTTTTGAGGGATGTAAAATATTTTTTTTCAGATTTAGTTTGTCGATTTTGGGAAAAATTTTGTGCAAAATTTGAGAAAAAAAATCTAAAATTTAGTTGTCACTTAGAAAAATCTTTAATAGACCTTTTTGCGGTTAGTTAAACGCATGTGCCAAGTTTGAAAGGCGGGAATATGAAAGTTTCGGGCAAATAATAAGGTTATACGTCAAGAAGTTCGGGCAAAAATTTCAACTATGAATCGGAATTAACAAAATTTCTCCCAAAACAAACGAAAATAACGCAAAATTTAGTGCGAAGAAAGGTTTTTTCAAGATAAAAAAAAATAAAAATTAAAAAAAAAACACGTTTTATAAGTAGATTTTCAAAAAAAAAGTAAAAAGAACAATTATTCCTAAAAAAAAAAACTTGAAAAACAAAATTCGTATCATACAAACTCCTTCCATATTTTACAACCCAACAAAAAAAACCCCCAAACCACATCTCAAAAAAAAACTCAAAATACAATCATAAATTTATTTAATTTAAGTGAAAACCTTTCTCCTTAGTCGCACCTAGCAGTCTTTCCCTCAAGATCTCCTCCGTCGGATAATCGGGCAGTTTCAGATAATGGACGCAGGTATTCACGGATGGGTACGAACCTACCTCGGCGTCCACCTTCCGCACCACGGTCAACCGCGGGTACCGATTCGCCAGGCCCCCTGGCGGCAGCGAGCTGCACCCCGTCGTAAACTGCAAGAACGCCTTCCTCTCCTCCGGCGACATTTCCACCAGCACGCTCACAAACCGCAAGAAACCAGGACTAAAAAACAAAAATGAACATTTATAATAAAAAAAAAATTATAACTTGTTCTTAAAACTTAACTCAAAGTTATTAAATCCCAGTTTAACCCCTTGACTACAATGTCAAGGGGTTAATATACACACATATGTGTTAATATACACACATATGTCATAATGTATATGAACACTTCAAAGCGCATTTTATTCGTATGTCACGGCGTTAAGACTTGCTCAATCCAAATTTGAAGACTAGAACGATTTATCTCAAACCATTCTCGTGTTCAATCAAAAAAAATCAAAATATATTTTTGACAAAAATTGGATATTAAACAATAATTCCAAAACCTGCCCGAACATTCTCGTTCTGCTTCTTTAGAATAACCTTAGACGCTTCAATAAACCCAAATTTGAGAATTAGAAGGTCGTAACTCAAACCGTCTTCAAGATATCACCCAGTAAAGTTACAGAAAATATGTTACTTTTCAAAAATTTCAGTTAATGTCGAATAATTTTTAAACCGAAAGTAGCAAAGTGACTTTCGGACTATAATCAGATAGATTAAGGGTTGCTGAATCAAAATTCGAAAACTAGAACATCCTTCCTTAAAAGGCTCCAAAGTTATCAAGGGTTAAAGTTTTCAAACATTACTTTTTGATGCGTAATATTAAAACCGGAAGTGCAAAAGTAGTTTCCGGTTTGTAGTTTCGCGGATTAAATGTCGCTGAAACCAAATTCGAAAACTAGACGGCCGCTCCTTAAAGGGCTCCTAAGGCAAAGACGGGAAAAACATTACGCGATTTTGCTGTACAATTCTGGAACCGGAAGTAAGTAATTGATTTCCAGTCTGTGCTATCGTAGATTAAAAATCGCTGAATGCAAATTCGAAAACTGGAATGTCGTTCCTTAAAGGGCTCCAAAGTTATCAAGGATTCAAGTTTTCGAAAAAATACGTTGTTTTTAATGCACGATTTTAAAACCGGAAGTGAAAAAGTGTTTTCCGATTTGTGGTCCCATAGATTAAGGGTTGCCGATTCCAAATTCGAAAACTAGAATATCGTTCCTTAAAGCGCTCCAAAGTTATCAAGAACTAAATTTCTAAAGGTTCGAAAAAACGGTACAAGCAATGGGTTTTTGGTGTACGATTTTGAAACCGGAAGTATATAAGTAATTTCCGGTTTGTGATCTCGTGGATTAGGGGTTGCAGAATATAAATTTGAAAACTAGAATGTCGTTCCTTAAAGGCTCCAAAGTTATCAAAGAACAAAGTTTTCAAAAAAGAACAAACATTACTTTTTGATGCGTAATTTTAAAACCGGAAGTGGGAAAGTGATTTCCGCTTCGTAATTTCGCGGATTAAATGTCGCTAAAACCAAATTCGAAAACTAGACAGCAGATCCTTAAAGGGCTCCTAAGGCTAAGACAGGAAAAACTTTACGGGATATTGCACGATTTTAAAACCGGAAGTGAAAAAGTGTTTACCGGTTTGTGGTCCCATGGATTAAGGGTTGCCGATTCCAAATTCGAAAACTAGAATATCGTTCCTTAAAGCGCTCCAAAGTTATCACGAACTGAAATTCTAAACCTTCGAAATACGGTACAAGCAATGGGTTTTTGGTGCACAATTTTGGAACCGGAAGTATAAAAGTAATTTCCGGTTTGTGATCTTGTGGATTAGGGGTTGCTGAATATAAATTCGAAAACTAAAATGTCGTTAAAGGGCTCCAAAGTTATCAAAGAACAAAGTTTAAAAAAAAGAACAAACATTACTTTTTGATGCGTAATTTTAAAACCGGAAGTGAGAAAGTGGTTTCCGATTTGTAATTTCGCGGATAAAATGTCGCTGAAACCAGATTCGAAAACTAGACAGCCGCTCCTTAAAGGTCTCCTAGGCAAAAACGAGAAAAACATTACGGGATTTTGATGTACAATTCTGGAACCGGAAGTAAACAAGTGATTTCCAGTTTGTTATATCATAGATTAAAGGTCGCTGAATGCAAATTCGAAAACTAGAATGTCGTTCCTTAAAAGGTTCCAAAGATATGAAGGATTAAAGTTTCGAAAAAAAATAAAAGTTGCTTTTTGATGCACGATTTTAAAACCGGAAGTGGGAAAATGTTTTCCGGTTTGTGGTCCCATAGATTAAGGTTTGCCGATACCAAATTCGAAAACTAGAATATCGTTCCTTAAAGCGCTCAAAGGTTATCAAGAACTGAAATTCTAAACCTTCGAAAAAAAGGGACAAGCAATGGGATTTTGGCGTACAATTTTGGAACCGGAAATAAAACCGTAAATTCCGGTTTGTGATCTCGTGGATTAGGGGCTGCTAAATATAAATTCCTAAACTAGAATGTCGTTCCTTAAAGGGCTCCAAAGTTATCAAAGAACAAAGTTTTCTAAAATGAACAAACATTACATTGAATTGAAAAATTCACTTTGTTTTTTACCACACTTATATTATGTAAAAATATTATATAACTTATTATTCACAGTTATATAAATTTCTACACATATCACGACTCGAGTTTCGACGTTTGACGGTCATTTTCAAGTGAACGGTCATTTTCAACTTGAAAATGACCGTCAAACGTCGAAACTCGAGTCGTGATATGTGTAGAAATTTATATAACTGTGAATAATAAGTTATATAATATTTTTACATAATATAAGTGTGGTAAAAAACAAAGTGAATTTTTCAATTCAATGTAAGTATGGATTACCACGTAGTAACTGTCGCAACCATCCTATGAACAAACATTACTTTTTGATTCGTAATTTTAAAACCGGAAGTGGGAAATTGGTTTCCGGTCTATAATTTCGCGGATTAAATGTCGCTGAAACCAAATTCGAAAACTAGACAGCCGGCCCTTAAAGGGCTCCTAAGGCAAAAACGGGAAAAACATTATTGGATTTTGCTGTGCAATTCTGCTGTGCAATTTTGCAATTCGGTTGTGCAATTTCCAATTCTGGAACTGGGAGTAAATAAGTGATTTCCGGTTTGTGATACCGTAGAATAAAGGTAGCTGAATGCAAATTCGAAAACTAGAATGCGTTACTTATAGGGCTCCAAAGTTATCAAGGATTAAAGTTTTCGAAAAAAGACGTTGCTTTTTAAAGCACGATTTTAAAACCGGAAGTGGAAAAGTGTTTTCAAGTTTGTGGTCCAATAGATTAAGGGTAGCCGACTCCAAATTCGAAAACTAGAATATCGTTCCTTAAAGCGCTCCAAAGTTATCAAGAACTGAAATTCTAAACCTTCGGAAAAACGGGACAAGCAATGGATTTTTGGTGTACAATTTAGAAACCGCAAGTATAAAAGTAATTTCCGGTTTGTGATCTCGTGGATTAGGGGTTGCTGAGTATAAATTCGGAAACTAGAATGTCGTTCCTTAAAGGGCTCCAAAGTTGTCAAAGAACAAAGTTTTCAAAAAAGGACAAACATTACTTTTTGATGCGTAATTTTAAAACCGGAAGTTGAAAAGTGGTTTCCGGTTTGTAATTCCGTGGATTAAATGTCGCTGAAACCAAATTCGAAAACTAGACAGCCGCCCCTAAAGGGCTCCAAAGGCAAATACGGGAAAAACATTACAGGATTTTGCCGTATAATTCTGGAACCGGAAGTAAATAAGTGATTTACGGTTTGTGATATCGTAGATTAAAGGTCGCTGAATGCAAATTCGAAAACTATAATGTCGTTCCTTAAATGGCTCCAAAGTTATCAAGGATTAAAGTTTACCAAAAAAAATATGTTGCTTTTTGATGCACGATTTTAAAACCGGAAGTGCAAAAGTGTTTTCCGGTTTGTGGTCCCATAGATTAAGGGTTGCCGATTCCAAATTCGAAAACTAGAATATCTTTCCTTAAAGCGCTCCAAAGTTATCAAGAACCAAAATTCTAAGCCTTCGAAAAACGGGACAAGCAATGGGTTTTTGGTGTACAATTTTAAAACCGGAAGTATAAAAGTAATTTCTGGTTTGTGATCTCGTGGATGAGGGGTTGCTGAATATAAATTCGAAAACTAGAATGTCGATTCTTAAAGGGCGCCAAAGTTATCAAGGATGAAAGTGTTTAAAAAAGAGCAAACATTGCTTTTTAATGCATAATATTAATACCGGAAGTGGGAAAACAATTTACGGTTTGTGATTATGTAGATTAAGCTTTGCTGAATAAAAATTCGAAAACTAGAATGTCGTTCCTTAATGGTCTCCAAAGTTATGAAGGATTCAAGTTAAAAAAAAGAGCAAGCATTGCTTTTTAATGCAGAATATTAATGTCGGAAGTGGCAAAATGATTTCCAGTTTGTGATCGTGTAGATTAAGCGTTGCTGAGTACAAATTCGAAAACTAGAATATCGTTCCTTAAAGTGCGCACAAGTTATCAAGCAAGTATGGAACTTGGTTTTTATTGGTGCAACATTGAAACCGCAAGAAAAATTAAAACTTTTATCTTTGATTCTCCTAGATTAAGGTTGTCTGCATTCAAATTTGAAGACCTAAAGCCGATAGCAAAAACCGTTTAAAAGATATGAGCAAAACTTGGAGGTTGCTGTGAAAACCTGGAAGTATTTGCTTCTAAAACTATTTATAAAAGATTTTTCTTTTACCTGTCTTTAGTGTATCCAAGTTTGGGTTCGGTGTAGATGATGAGATCCTCTCTGGTCCACTGTGGGTTTTGATCGCCGCAGAGCATGATCCTCATCTCGTCCGGACAGAAGGCGGCGAGCTTTTCCATGGGATGGGAAAAACGGTGTTGAAGCCCTTGTAGAAGGCCTCGAGCTGCCTGCTGATGCCCTTGTCCAGGCAGAAGCTGGTGGTGAGGTCGGAGTACTCCTCGACGTTCTCGATGTTCACCTCGATGTCAACGCCGTTGGCGACGAGGTCGATGGAGGAGAAGCCGAAGATGTTGGAGCTCGGCGAGTAGGTGAAGGTCAGGGCGAGATCTTCTAATAATACTGGTCCAGAAGGGTGCAAGAGCGAGAGGTTTTGGATCTGGTGGGTTTTGGTTTCGGGCGACAGGGAAAGGTCCTGGACGATCTTTTGCTTCTGCTTGATGAGCTCCTGGATTTGCTTGAGGAAGTTCGCTCGGATGGTGTCGATGTCGTAGAGATCGTCTTGGGAGAGGATATTTGAATACCAAGGCGTCTTCTTCTCGTCGAAGATGATCTTGGGCGGATCGAATTTGAGTTCTTCTCGCTCTCCTCGGAGATTAGGCTGGAGGTCATGATGTCTTCCTCGTTGTTCCTCTTGTTGGGCAGCCCAATCCGTTCGTTGACGGTGTTCTGGATCTCGTGACAGCTCAGTGCCGTGACACATCAGCTTCAAGAAGCTCTGACTTAGTGGCAGATCAACCAGCCGGTTGTCTTGGAGGACCTTCGCGAGGAAAACTCCTAGGAACCAGAAATACCTCACAGCCTTATCACAGATCTCCGAGCTTTGGGGCAGCAGCGCCGGGAACAGCCCGTTCACCCTGCGCACGTAATATCCCGGCGGTTTCAGCCCTTCGCCTAAGGTCAAGGTCCTCGGCCACGACCTCATCATCACAAATCCACATGCCCAAATCCCTTCTTTGAAGCTCAGCAGCCACCAACGCGTAAAACTCCAATGTTAGACCTAAGCCGGTACCTTCCTCCCCTTGAAACTCAACCTCCAGGATCGATTTCCTATCAGCGTGGACTTTCATGACTTGCATGGCCCAGTCCAAAAGACCTTCACCCCTTGGGACTTTAACCCTCTCATGCTTCAAACGCCCTACCCTAAATTCGTGCGGATCATCTCTCGTAGGTGACAATCCCGGCGTTCTTTGTCTTTCTATGGTCACATCCCTTTGGGTCTGGAGCCACATTATGCTCCTTGAAGCTCCAAATGCGGTGCAATTGAAGTACAGTTGTCTCGTTTCGAACGGAAACAAGAACGGGCAAGAGTGGTTGAGTTCCTCGCACCACACTGGCAGACTGGAACTGGACAGTACCAAAGGATCTTGGATTTGTTGCAAGAGTTTGTTGGTGATCTTCTTGGTGGTGAACTGCTCTTCGATGTCCAGGAGATTCCTTTCGTTTTCCTTCGAGAAAGTGATCACGAAGAGGTGCCTCAGCAACGGAAGAACGTATTCGACGGTGCAACTGGATATCGAGGGTGTTCCAGGAACCGGTGTGCTGGGACTCAACGTCGTACCAGCAACCGAACTGCTGCCAGATCTTGAAAACAACGTAACTACTGGAGTTGAACGACCTTCTTCCTCTGAAGTATCTTCCTTAATTTCCTTATATACAATCCTAAAATATAAAAAAAATGAGCGTGTAACCTTATCTGGTTGATTAAGGGTTAAAGTTTAAAATTCTTACACATAGGTAGGTTCCCAAATCCTTCTCAATTTCTCCTGCCTTGATACCAACTCGGTGAGTTGTACCAATTCTTGCACAGCCCTAAAAATGGTCCAACTAGGATCATTCAACTCGACCTCGACATCTGGAATTCCAGGAAGGTTTGGTCCCCTCAACACTAGCTGCAGCCTGGGCTGCGGCAAAAGCTCGTACTCAGCCCCAACGGCACTTTCCTCCTATCCAGGCGGAGCGACTTCCAAATCCGTGGTTTGATTCACGTTGGTCCTACCAGGTCTCGCATCGAATGCCGGGATAAGTACCGAAAACTGTCGCTTCAAAACATCATTTTGATTAATATACATATTTCTCCTAACTATCAACATATTTACAATTACTGATAACAACATCATTATAATTACGAAAATTAGGGAATATATAAAATAATTAGGAATTCCTAACGGTATTGGTGGTATTATAGTTGTTGTTATATTGTATTAATTTCCGTCGGATAATTATGTTGGTTGTGATGATGAGCTATCTCTCGTATAAATGGATTCAACTGAAGACTCTGAAGACTGAGAGTTTTCATCTAATCTCTGCTCGATGATATTTTCCCAAGGAGTTGGTAATTTTGTTTGTAAACTTTTCCATTGATCACTTTTGTAAAATGATCGATTTGGAAACACGTACATTAGTTTGTAGTTTATCACACCATTTTCATCACTATATATGTGCATGTAGGTGGTATGGTATCTAGCAGTAGAATCATTTGTCTCCATCTTAGCGGCCATGTATCATTTTTTTCAGCATTTATACAAATATAACATTCTACAATCTCACCTGAGGTCGTGGAAAAGAATGTCTTATCGAATAACGTCACCATCAAAATGTAATTTGCAATGTTGATCAACATAATGATTTTGTGCTACTAACAACGAAATGTTTTCTGCTTTTCATCAATACATTTATAATATTTATAACATGGGATTATTATAACATGGACTAACATATTTATAACGAGGGATTTATAACATTTATAGCGTGGGGGTGGGGGTCCATCAATATGATCCACATCAGTTGGTAAATTGTAATGTTTGAAGCATGGGAGATAGGTGGCTATTTCTTCATCTTCTTGAAAATGTGGTGGTAGTGAATTCCACATTGAATATAGTTCTCGAGGCGTTGTATGGTTCATTTAATGTAATTTATACTGGCTGCAGCAGTAACAAGCACAATGCTTATTCCTTGATACAAAGTTTAGAAAAAAGTTGATAACACTTTTTAACATCTTGATAACTTTTTATTGTTAATTTCAATCGTTGTATTTTTTTATTGTGTTGTTCCAGTCGTGCTTTTCTTTGTAACGCTGTATTGTCGTCGATAATCTTAACCATAACACTGTCGCGTTGTTTCTATATCTTTAATTAATTTGAATTTATTATATGCTAATATTTCATAAATAAATTCTATACATTAAAAGTGATGACTGGACGAAGAAGATTGTCGTAGGCTTTTCAGCGTTGGTAAGACGTCACAGTCTTCAGGTAAATTTATAAAATGTTTTAGACACTCGTTGTAATAATTATCAAAGTTTAATGTTTTCAAACGTTCCAAGCGGTAATCGATTAATTTAAATAATCCATCTAACTTGCATGCCGCCTCTCGATCCAAGTCGAACCGAACTTATCTGCTTTGTAACGTAATATATATGTTTCTATTCCTATTGGGCAATGAATGAAAAGTGATGGTACAGCTAGGACAAACGGAAATTATTTCGGTATTTGGTATTTCTTCGAGTTTCTGGTAAACAACTGGAGTTGTTACACTTTCTTTTAACACCTCTTTGTCGTCTAGTCGAAGAGAATGTATTTACTTTCTGCCATTGATTTTTTAGTGCGGTCCATTCAATTGGTATAAATGTTAGACTGTTTCTTCAATTGAATATTCGAACACACTAATAAAATCCTCGAACTGAGCTGAATCCAGTTGAAACTGATAATGACTTGGATACAGAGTAACTAACTTCGTTTATGAGACGATATTCACTTTTAATCTCTTCATCGAACTCTTGTAATAAGTCACCCAAGAATGTAGGTGAACTTATACCCGAATCTGGTGCGGTTATCGTTGGAGATATTAACCTCCTCAGGCCCAGGGAAATTTTATGATTTTTTTTTTCGCGTTTTTTCAGTTTCGGCCCAAGTATATTAAAAAAGATTCCTAAAAAATATTTAAAAAATTCTTCTACTAAGAAATTTGGCAGTGGGGCCAAATTTTAAGTGTCCCCTACAGGGGACATCAGGCTCTAAACAACCTATT
Organism: Phosphuga atrata; assembly: GCA_944588485.1. NCBI lineage: Eukaryota > Metazoa > Arthropoda > Insecta > Coleoptera > Silphidae > Phosphuga > Phosphuga atrata. The sequence goes on from CALYMW010000455.1 coordinate 573,818, forward strand.
TTTTTTGTTTTACCACTCATTTCGTGTTAAAAAAAATCCCAAAATCCAATGCAAAAACAGCTTATTATACAATTTTTTTTTAATTTATGGTACATTGCAAGTACGTTTACTTTGTGTTAAAAAAATCCTAAAATCTAATGCAAAATTAGATAAGAAATAAATAAAATAAAATAAATAATATTAGTTGTTACAACAATTTTTAAAATGTGTGGTACATTGCAAAACAATTTTTTTCGGGTTGAAGACATACTTTACAAGAACTGCATCGAACACGCACTTTGTTAGCGGAACATCCCGGATACCTACATCTATTTTTAGTAACCGGTTGGGGAAATTCCGGGAGATGCATTGATTCTTTGGTCTTGAAAGCATCAGGCGGATGCGCTGTTGTTTTTCTTCTTTTTTTAGGCGCCTCTCGTACCATGTCTTCTGGGATGTATTCAGGATCCTCCTCCTCCTCAGATACTGAATCATGTTGAACTCTTCCGAATCTCAGATAGTCTTCGTAACAAATTCTGAAATCCAGACTATCCATTATTTCTTTTTTTTGAGTCCCCATTGCAATTTGATCTGCGCGGTATTCTATCCACGCAGCAGAGATTGCAAAATCAAAAAAATGCATTATTGTTCTAACAGTCCATTTGCGGGTCCTAGCCGAAATGCGATAAAAGCTCACAACTCTGTCTAAAAAGTCAACACCTCCCATGTTTATATTATAGGCCTTTACGGCAAATGGGCGAGGTACCTGTATTCTTTGACGTTCTGTTTTATTCCACCGGGAACACTGACCTACAGGATTGCATCCATGTTCCTTATACATTAGTCGAACAGGTTGGTTGTCCATCCATTTTATTATAGCAACCTGTCCGTTACTGCTCACGACCTGTTCAATGACCCCTCGTCCTGCTTTCTTGAACTGTTTGTCATCAGTTAACAATTTATCCGCAGCTTTAGGTACACGAGATTTTTGTACTGTACTTGTTCCTTGACAGTTACGTTCAGAAAACATCAGATCTAATAGTAGTGGAGAAGTAAAAAACCTATCCATGAAAACTGAAGAACCAGGAGGAACAGTTTCTAGTAACTTCATAACTGCTTTTCCACCTACGTCCAACGCGTTAGTATATTTTTCAGAGGTAATAGGATCTCCCTTACCCTGATCAAAAAATATATCAAGTGGAATACCATTTGCCCCTGCACAAACAAAAAGTTTTATCCTGCACGGATTCGGTTTATTTCGAATTATTTGCCGTGCAGGCATTGGTCCCCAGAATGGTACCATCTGTTCATCAATACAAATTATCCGAGGTCGAAAATGTAATCTACATCCAGTCCGTATCATTTGGAAAAGTGGTTCGACTTTCCAAAATTTCCATAATTTCCTTATCTGCATCAGAGACTTCAGCGTCGTCTACTAATTTCAGATGTGATCTGATTGTTTTATACCTTTCTCTAGGCATTACCCCAGCAATTCCATCAGTTTTCAATTGGCGCTGCCAGTACATCCTAATCCTAGGATATCCCAGGTATGACATCTTGATGGTAATTGCAAAAAACATTTTCATTTCTTGTGGTGTTGTTTTCAAAGGCCGGCCCTTTTCCAGCAAATATTTTCTGTTAGTATATTCGCTCACAATCAAAAAAATCATCTGGGATGTACTTCCTTACGTAATCATCCACAGATAAATTTATTGGAGTATTTGGCGGTGGTTCATACTCAGGAACCGGCGAAGCAGGAAAGAAATCATCTGTTTTATTCCAATAAGTACCAGGGGTATCCAAATCAATATTGCCTACCTCCGCCTCACCTTCCTCATCCACACTTTCCTCAATCAGGTCTATCTCAGGCAAATAGTCTGCATCGCCATCATCGTCGTCAGATAGATCGCAATCACTAACATTACCATCTAGCACCTCATCGACAATTTCACCAATCCTTTCAGAATCTGAAAATATTTCATTTCTCCATCAAAAAGAAACTTGATTTGATAAAATTGATAATCTAATGTATCATGAAATATGTTACTAATTTGCAAACCAAAGTATGAAATAAATTATATCCTATTTTGTAAGAACAAATTGAAATATTTTGCACAATATAAATTGTAAACAAATAAAAAAAAATGAACATAAAGCCCAGTGTCTCCCACTGGGGACATTAAAATGTTTTCTTGTTTTATTAAAAACTGATAACAGTTATCAAAACAACCAAAACATTCTTTCATTCCGTTATATTTTAGGTAAATAATGCAATAAAATAACTAAAATAAACTATAATGATTTGTGAAAAAAAAACATACTTACAAAAAGAAACCCGTTCAGAACGTCGCTCTGGAGGTGTCGCCATTTTGATTGAAAAAAACAACCAGATTCCAAACACGTGGGTGAACAAACAGTTTGTCACGACTAGGGGCATTTGTTGAGAGATTCTAGAACTAATATTCAACCTCCCAGCTCAAATAGCTGATTAGCTATAGCCAAGGTTGTAAAACGAGATTTGTGTCCCCTACAGGGGACAGTGGGCCCGAGGAGGTTAAAGTCATTGCGTTGATATTACTAATTCGATTTGTGTGTAGTTCCCGTATTTATACCCAGAAAACGAACAATCAATAATCCAATCAAAATACTGAATTAAGTTAAGGACAAGACAAATGTCTAATTTTGCCTATCAAGGTTCTTATATAACGGAATTGTTTACGCAACGTTTTTTAACTATTATTTCTGTAACAACTGATTAGTTGTAAAGAAAGTTTACCATAATTATCTATTTTTGTCTCGTCTTGTCTGGTCTAGTATGGTTTTAGCTAATCTAGTTCGGTCTTGCTAGTCCGGCCTAATCTGGTTTTTTCTAGCATTTATGTCTGGTTTCAATTCAAATCAATCCAAACTAATTAAAATCAATTCAACTCAAATCAATCCAAATCAATTAAATTCTTTTGAAAACGATAAGAGTTTATTGAATTTTTTTGTGTTATATGATATTTTCATTTATATTATTCTTGACTAAGACTAAATCAATAGCCTGATAAGTCCTAGTCCGGTCTGGTCTTATCTAGTCTGATAATATCTATGATCTTATCAATTCTAATCCTTGTATGGTCTTGTTTTCTTGTCTGATCTTCTTGTCTGGGCGCCTAGTACAAGTAACACCATATGCCCATCATTTCAATTAATTGATTTGAATTGATTTTAATCGATTTGAATTGCATTGAATTTTAATATAACTTGAACCTCTGGTCTTGTCTTTTTCAAGTATTTCACTTATCTTGCACACGCTCGCAATGAGCTCGAGGCTAGTATATAAAAACTTTTTTACAAAGAATAGCGATAAGAATTTTTGCATTTAATTGCAATTCTATGCAAATTAAAAAAAAGAATTGTTTTTTGACCTGAAAATTATGCAGGATGGTTATACGATTGAATTTGAAGCAGAAAACAAATAAAAACGAGGTATAAGATGAGTAAGCGCACCAATAAAGTATTATTACAATAAAACAATAAATTGAATGTAGAGTTTTATTTTCAAGTATTTTATGAACATTTATGATAAGAAGTGTTTTTAAAACTGATATTTTAAATATGTTTGTTGAATTTTTTTTTATGCATTTATGCATATTTTTTTTAGTTATAAGAATAATTGTTTTTATATTTTTAGACTGATAAAATAATATGAAAAATCAGGTTTTATAATTTTTTTAACTACAGCCCGGCTAGTCTGACCTAGTCCAATATTAATTAATCTAGTATGAACCTTATGTGATCTAGTTCCGTCCATAAGATGAGTAAGCGCACCAATAAAAAAATTCTAAAATTAATTAATTGTTATTATTGAACACCTCTTCAAAATATTTTCATTTATATTATTCTTGACTAAGACTAAATCAATAATCTGATCTTATCTGGCCTAGACTGGTCTATAATCTTAGCTATTTGAATTGCATTGAATTGAATTTTAATATAACCTGAACCTCTGGTCTTGTCTTCTTGTTTTGGATATTGCAAACGTCACATTTATATTATATTTTAGTCTCTGAATCAAATTAAATTAACTGAATGAATTGGATATTTATAATATATTTTAGTTATTTATAAATAATTTAATTTTAAAAATAATTTAATTTATTGATGCGTGAGCGCCGGAAAAACATTTTTTGAATATATTGAATTACAGGATGATCTCAATACATTTATAACTCTAATCCACTAAATAACACCTGTACTTTTATTAATTTGTTTTTGTTATATTAATCTATGAGGCGGTTCCAGAGCATGACTTGTTTCCACGTGGCGCCATCTGTGATGTAGTAGGGAAATTGAATTACAGGAATCTGTAATTTTTTAAATTTTTTCAGGAATCTGTAAATCCTCTGTCTGAGGTGGAGGTGGGTTCAGAACATGACAGCTTTCCCTACTATATTCTACGCAAAAAATCCAATACTTATTTTGGGCGAAGCAACCATTTTTGGATAAAGTAATCGCTTTTTGTATGAATAAACCGAATTTTGTATTCTCCAGCTATTTTTTTGTAGAAAAACATATATTTTTTTGTACGCTAAAAAATTCAGCTGTCAGGAACGAAGTTCCTCGCGCTTTTATCTGAATTGAATAACTTCTATTTTAATATTTGAATATGTAAAATTCTTATAAGAGATGAAAATAGGCTATTACCGTCGCCACCAATGTTTGTGTTATGATGAAACCAGACTTTTGGCGTTGAACATCCATCATGTTCCTCGTATGGGGCATGGAGTGATTGAGAACTTGGACTAATTACTTGCTGAGCTTCATCATTAACGGATGTTTGAATTTGATTATTCAGAAAGGGACTAAATATATTTTTTCCAGTTTCTTCATTACTTTCGATTAATATGATTGGTAATGAATCTTCTTTAGATGATTGTAAAGATTCAGGTTCAACACGTTTCTTCTTTGATTGAAATTGATCTCTGTATATTTTAACGCAATTAACGCCAGTATGTTCTAAATCTGTATTTTGAAATTTATTTTTTTAAATTTTTTTTCTGTGGAGAGTATCCACATTTTGATACTGAGCTTGTGATTTCACTATTGTCTCTCTAGAATGTCTATAAATATAGTAAAAAAAAGCATACACTTGAATCACATGTTTGATTTACCCATGTAAACAGTAAGCAATTGCTGCAAATTATAAAATTGTAACCTGCTTTCCTAAATCTGTATTTTGTATAATTCCTTTATTTTCTTTTTCTATTTTTATTTCGATACTCTTTGAAGCTGAGCTTATGATTTATCTTTGGCCTCTCTATAATGTATATAAATAAAGTTAAAAATAGTTAACACCCTAACCATATGTAGGAAAAATCTATGTAAACAATAAGAAATTGCTTCAAATTATAAAATTTTAAGAACCTATTTTTCTAAATATTTTTTTTTGTAAACTTTATTTTTTCTCTGTCGATACTCTTTCTGACACTAAGCTCGTGATTTCACTATTGTCGGTCTATAATGTATATGTCGTAGTCATATAGTGAAATCCATCAGATTGTGTAAAACTGGACCATGGAAACCATTATGGACCATAAAAATTCCAAAATGGTCAAATTGCTTCAATAGAAATATCTATGATCTTAATAGATCTGAAGGAGTTTTTATTATATCTATTACAGTTTTCAAGTTGTTGCTATTTGAATCTATTAGTATCAGTTCCGGTTTGACTTCGAGGGATGCGTATGTGATCTGGATTGACATGGCGCTTTGCGACATGTAACCTAATAGCTTAACCCAGGTTAAACCAACATTCAGCTTTACAGCTTTATCTTATTTTTTATCTCTCGGGTCGCGCTGCCGCTTGTAGTTTGTCTTAATTTTTCTGCCGCTTTGCGGTATGCAACCCAAACTAAGTTAGGCTAACTGACTTTGCCACTTTAGCTTATTTTAGATCGAGGAGTTCTAACCTACCCTAGGTTTAACAACACCTCTTGCTACTTTATTTTATTATGGATCGAGAGGTCACGCGGGCACAAGTTTTGATCTGCAAGAATAAAAATTGCACACGTTTTATACGCCATACGCATCTTATACGCCAGTTTGGTAGGAATGAGAAGAAGCTTTGGAGAATATCAATATATAGTTTTTTAATTAAATCCTGCGGCAAGGCTATCGGCGTCAAAGATACCAAAACGGAAATAGAAAATGTATAATCTATATAGGACTGAATTATTTTTTAATGTACCACTTAAACTTTTCAAGCTATAGTCATTTGATAAAAAGTATGGCATGCGACTGTTACTACATAGTATCTATACTTACTCTGAATTAAAAAATAACTATGTTTTACGTACTAATTCCGTGTAATTAGTTGTAAAAACATAGTAAATTTTTTAATTCGATGTATCGATATTGGAATTTACTACTCTCTGTAATGGTATGAATTTGAGGGCAGAAGTCTGAGGCCAGAAAGTTTTGAGCCCAAACGGTAAACAACACCACTGCCAATGACCGTGATGAGTTACAAAGGCTGTCTTGTATTTATCTTTACCACGTAGCGGGATCGACCAAAATGCCGAATTCACGTCTAGTTTTGTGAAATATTTACTATTTCTCGCTCGTAACCTCAACTCATCGATTTGCGGGAAAGGTTGGCTCTCTGGCACAACTATTTTATTCAACTATCGATAATCAATACATAATCGAGACTTTTTCCCCTCACCTTTTTTGAAGGCTAACGTCACAGGTGCAGCATTTGGACTGCTTGATTCTTCAATTAAACCTGATTTTAATAACTCATCGATCTGCCTTTCTATTTCAGTTTTATCCTGTAACGAAAATTTATATGGTTTTTTTGTTATGTACCTATTGTCCGTGAGTTTAACCGTAGCTTCAAAATTGTTGACCGTACCAACATCAAATTTTCCTCTAGCGAATACTTCATTATATTTATTTTTTATTTTAACTATAGGATCAATTTCCTCCAAGGCATTGAAATTTGATGTTGGTGCGTTTTTGATTAAATTTATCTTTGGTTGCCGAAAATTTTGGCTTATCCTCAAATTTTCGTCTTGACAATATTTAAATTCTTTAATACCATCTAATCCTAGTATTATATCATCTCTAAATGACTCACTTTTTATTATGAAAAAATTAAAATTCATCATTATGTTAAGCATTCATTTCTACCGACACCGTACCTTCCGATTTCGACGTTCCAGATAAAGTTTTTATATTCCCCCCACTTATATTTTTCTTTATATTAAGACTCTTCCAAAAATTATAATTAATTAGCGATACATTCGCTCCTGAATCATAAATGGCAATAGCCGGGTTTTTGCTTATCAAAATTTTTACTTTTATAAGCGGGGTAACACTTAGTTTTTTGCTTCCTCGGTGAACGAAATTATGTCCTGTAATTCGGAATTATTCCCTATTCTAATTTTTTCATTTCTCTGTACGTTTTTATTGTTCAGTTTCGTCCGACATAAACTCTCGGGATGATATCTGTTTGGGAAACCTATGCTTTCACAATGCGCACAAGCAAAATTACCGTCTCCCCTTCTTTCACTTGACTTATTTTGTTTTTGTTTACTTTTCTCTTCGATTACCTAATTCTTCGATTTATTCATCATAGGTTCTATCTTCTTCAAATTTGTCATTAAATTCTCAAATGTTTCTATTTTATTGTTTAATTTTGATCTAACATAATTTGGTAGAGCTATCACGACTAAATTAATTTGAGAATTTAATGTAAAATCAGGATCTACATCAATCAATAAATTACGTTTTTTCAATGCAAATTCAAAAAATGTCCCGTTCAAATATTTATACGAGTATGCATATTCGATCTCAGACCATGATTTTTGATTAAAGGTTTCAATAAAAGAATTATTCCAAAATTCCCATGCGTGGGTCAATGAGTGTGTTTTCAAAAATATCGCGTGCCATTCTATTGCGCTACCTTCCGAAAATAATCTTATAATTTCAGCGAAATTTTCTTCCCGTATACTAAAGTGTTCGCATTCACATATAAAAAATTTTAGCCAAGATTCCGCGTTCAAATTTTTCCCATTAATTTTTCCAAAACCATATTTTTCGCTATTGAATGCATTGATTTTTTGGGAGAGGAATTTGGGAGAGACTGAGACGGAGGGATGTCTGTGACGACCTCCAAATAATACTCGTTAAAAACAACGTTACCTTCTTTGTCCAGATAATCGTCGCGGAGACCGCCCGCTGTTAAAGTAATGAGCACCTTTCGAATGCACCTTTTTTTTACCACAGAATGTTCAAAAAGTTTTGCGTGATGAACATTCGTTTGTTGATCGGCCGGGAAACTGTAGACTTCCGGTTTGTCGATTAGTTGAATCGTTTTGACCTTGGCCTCCGTGGTTTTGGTGGTTATTGCTTCTGATACTAAGTGGAATCTTGCTTTGAGATCACCCAAATTTGTGTTAATTTGTAAGTCTCTGTCGCAGGGACTTAATAAATGGAACGGGATTAAGTCAATTAAACCAACACGTGTTGTTGCAGTGAAATACTGTAATTAAAGGAAATACTTAATATCTAACTATATACAACTTATATCATATATATATATATATGTATATTTATATATATATATATATACATATATGTATATATATATATATATATATATATATATATTTATATATATATATATATATATATATATATATATATATACATATATGTATATATATATATATATATATATATATATATATATATACATATATATATATATATAGACTGTGTCTATATATATATATGGTCGCTTAGGGTTTCCCTGTCTAGTACTTCTCAACATTTCACTTTCCCGCCGAGCTTTCCGGTGAGAGTGAGATCTATAATGGATGCACATGAACTTAATTTAAGAAACATTTCTGCTAGACATCCTTGTTTAAAAGCTAACGTTTTTTTTCTCAAGATTTTTTGCCATGTGTTGTCTGTTTACCTCCTTTGATGCATGCAATCCGTACATAATAGTATTGCAAACTGGTGTTGGCTTGAGCCACAACACCATTTGGAAATTTATGTAACTGAGTTTATAATGTTCTACAGTCTCGTATTCAATGATTATTAAAAGTAGCTTTCTCATATTCATGAAGTTTTGATTGAAATTGCTCAAATTTGCCAAATTTATCTGCAAATTTATGGGGTAGCATAAGGTCAAGAAGCCGTGGGAACTTATGACTGTCCCTGGGAGAAGAAACGCAGGGTAAGCGAAATATCCCCGGAAAGTCAGGATACCAACCAGCAATCGAGGAAAATCTCGATAACGATTAGAAAGAAACTATTAAGAGCCTGCCTGCCAATATTTCCCTACTACATTACAGATGGCGCCAAATCACAGATGCAATCTTTCCCTACTACTTTATAGATGACGCCAAATTAGAGATTCCGGCTACTAGGCGCCTAGACAAGAATACAAGACCATACAAGGATTAGAATTGATAAGATCATTCTAGACTGGACTAGATTAGCTAAGTTTATAGACCGGACTAGACCAGTTACGATCAGACTATTGATCTAGTCTTAGTCAAGAATAATATGTAGGAAAATATTTTGGAGGGGTGTTCAAAAATAACAATTAATTAATTTAAAAAAAAAAAAAATTGGTGGGCTTACTCATATTCGCCCTCGTTTTTTATTCGTTTTCTGCTTCAAATTCAATCGTATAACCTATGGTATAATCCTGGATAATTTTCAGGCCAAAAAACATTTCTTATTTTTTAAATTAGCATATTCTTTGTAAAAAAAAAAATATGTATTGTCCTCGAGCTCATTGCGAGCGCGTGCAAGATAAGTGATATACTTGAAAAAACGTCATATAAAAGTCCCCGAGCTGAGAGTTGTAAATAATCATTTGATAAGGAACCACCTATTCGTATATTCAAAAAATGTTTTACTGCGCTAAATGTGCAAAATGTTCGGAAGGAAGGTTACCCTCTCAAGACATCAGAAAACCTGTGGTGATGTCAAAATAAATTATAAATATCCAATTAACAAGTTAATTTAATTTATAGAGGCTAAAATATATTATAAATGTGAAGTTTGCAATGCTCAATTCACAAGAGAGGATATTTGCAAACGTCACAAGAAACAACAACATAACACCGATGAACCTACAACCTCGAAGAGGCCCTTGGATGATGGAGATTCACCCTCCACCTCGAAGAATGTTACATTAGATCATGCTACAAGAGATAAAACGTCACGATCCATTATAGATCTCACCCTCACCGAAAAGCTCGGGGGGAAAGTGAAATGTTGGGAGGTACTAGACAGGGAAATCCTAAGCGACCATAGATATGTATATATATATATATATATATATATATATATATTTATATATCTATATATATATATATATATATATATATATATATATATATATATATATATATATATATATATATGGTCGCTTAGGATTTCCCTGTCAAGTACCTCCAAACATTTCACTTTCCCCCCGAGCTTTTCGGTTAGAGTGAGATCTATAATGGATCGTGACGTTCTTCGTTCGAAGCTGGGCACATCTCCTTGGTTTTCTATATATAGATCTAGTTGGGAGATCCAGTCAGACACTAGATCGCCTCGCTCGTCCATTGTCATACCTCCCCAGCTTGGGGATTTTGAATTTAAATCACCCCCAATTAGTTTGGGTTTCGTGTTTTTCCTCGTCATTACGCAGATTTCGTCGAGGGATTTCTCCAGTTCTTTTAGTTTCTCATTTGGGGAGAAATAGCAACTGTACACCACCAGGTTCCTTGTTTCCACCCAAACAAAACCTGTTCCACTTCCACTACCCGTTATTATTATGTCTGCATTATTAATCCTAAACGCTGTGTCACTTTTCCCGTCTTTGTACCACTCATGTCCACTTGTTTTGTTTATATTTGGTTCGCTTATGATTGTTATGTCGATTACCATTTCCGCTACTGTTAGGAAGGAATCTCTATCTGAGAGTATCTGGTTTACAAAGAAATCACAAACACACAATTCTGGCTGTTAAGGAGGTAAATGGTAAATATGGGCCGGGGATCCTTTGTGAATTTGAAAATGGGGTGATCTTTCTCCCCAGAAGATTTAATAAATACTTGAACAAGATTCAAGCACTAGAAAATCTGGTGAAGAGAGGGGTGTATCTAACAATATTGCAGGATGGACAAACCATCCAATTTAAAGAAACCGAGGATTTAGATTACATCTAAATATTTATATGGAATACTTATAAAATTTGTTGAAGTTTCTGCAAAAACATTGTTGCCTTTTTGTGAAAGTTTACAATATTTTCATAATTTTCAACAAATGGATTGATACCATTAATTAACGCAAGTTTATGAAAAATAATATGATATTCCATTTTTAAAGTTTAACAATATAAATTTATTTTTTTATCCGCGCTTATATAGTATTCTTTTTGTAAGTTATGTATCGTTTTTTTAAACTAGACCTGACTTTAATTATACAGTTTTTAAATTTTTGAAAAATATCCAACAAAAACATATTTTAAAAAATTTGAAATTTTTGAAAAATATTCAACAGAAACATATTTTAAAAAAATAACTAACTAAATACTAATCTAAAACAATTCTTCTCATCTCAAAAATGTTAATAAAAATTTTTCAATTCTTATCACCGTGAAGTCTTCCGTTTCGTCAACGTAAAATTTTATCGCTGCATATTTTTATGCTGAAAGCAATTTTTATCGTTATAATCAACATAGTTTTGAAATTTTTCATCACATATTTTGATTACAAATAAATATATAAAGGTAAATGAAAATAAAATAAAATTAGTTTATATATATTCAATATGCCCATAAATTGATCTTTTTAACATCTCAATCTCTTAAGCGTAGAGTCCATCCTTGGCTTTTAAATTTGTTTAATTTTTTGTAAAATATGACAGTCTTGATATTAATAAAATTTCACTAACTTTCAGAGTTGTAATAATTTAAAATTTTAGAGTGAAAATATATGGTTTTATCGAATTTGTGAATATGTACAGAGATCTTAAAATTATATTTGAATTAATAATAAATAAATTCAAAATAAAATTGATTACGCCGTGCTTCTTCTTCTTTCGAATAGGCCTACTTTGGACCACGCTTGTTCAACTGTTGGGCTTTGATCTTTGCCCAGTATTGTCGCATCTTCTGCCGGTGTAACTCATTTCTCTCTTCTGTCCAGGGGGTACCTTTCCTTCGAGGTTTTTCCTGAAATCCACGGACCTCCTTTAGGGTGCGTCTCACAGACTGTCTGTTTTTGAGATCTGTTATTCCCAGTTCTTTAATATCCTTATCGGTCTCTGTCAATTAAGTGGTACGGAGCTTCTTGTTTTGCCAGAAGGTGAACAGACGGTTGGTTAGTCGGTTTGGAGGTAATCTTGCAATGTGGCCATAGAAAGCTACCATTCTTTTCCTTGCACAGTCAGAGAGCATCTCAATATGTTCGTAGCTCAGAGTTATGCCGTCTTCGGAATTCGCCATGTTCCTTTACCGGGCCTAGGATCTTCCTGAGGATTCTCCTCTCTCTGATTTCCAATTTCGCTATAAGACCTATATATTGAGGAGAACACCAGTTGTGATAATGTTGAATACAAATATGGGACATTATTTCCTGGCCTAACGCCTCTATGATATCCGCTTTTATCATACCTATGTCTGAAAATAACGACTCGTTTTTAAACAAGTGCTTTACTCCGTTTGAACCTGAAATGAATCGAATGCTACAACTAGTTCAATCACCTCTATCGATATCTATAGAATTGTTTACCCGGCGACCGAATTATGAGAATTACTACTATTTGCGTAATTTTAACCAATTATCACAGCATGAAAACTAGAAGGAATGGTATAACAAACACGTGCGGGAAATATTATGCGCTAAAATCTCCGAGGATGATATAATGCAGCGTCTAAAATTGAACATTAAAAATTGTGAATTGTGGCGTGGATGCAGGTCTGTTGATGAGATTCTATAATCGCCCTTCTCCTGGGATAAAACACGCTACTGGATAAACAATGTGGATTCATTAGCATGGGGACATTATCGTTTAATTAATTATGATAATGAATAATATTAGAATTGTATTAATAGTGAATACATTTTATTGAATAAAGTTTTCTTTTTAATACCCTCAAAATCTTCCTTTGTTAAAAATATTATGGTTAGAATAAATGTGCCAGATAAATTTACTTATCAATATTACATCTACGCTCAGGCTGAAAAACATTTAAAGTGGGCAGTATAATAAAAGAAGATATATAAACACATAATGCTTTATATTAATCCTTATCATTAAATAAAAAAAAAAACAATATTCATTATTACAAGAAAAAAAAACAGTTTTTAAATCATCATTTTAATATTCTGTTTGTGGTGTTGAAAATGTTTCAATATTTAAATGAATAAAATAATTAAAAAGATTAATTTACTTTTTCTACGATTCTCTTATCACTTGTTGTGTAGGATAAATTTCCTTATCAATATTACATAGATGCTCACGCAGAAAACATTTAAATTGGGTAAGCATAATAAAAGAAGATATATAAACATTTTAATAATACATATTATTAGTATAATCCTTATAATTAAAAAACAATATCCACAATAAAAAAACACTTCATAATTACAAGAATAAACATTCTTCTTCTTTCTTTTCTTTTTAGCCTTCAATTCGTCAATCTTTGGACATAGGCCTCCCCTAGATTCTTCCAACCTTCTCTGTTTTGCGCTGCCCTTTTTCAGTGTAGCCCACCCGTTTTTTTGAGGTCGTCAGCCCACCTCATCTGTGGCCGACCTCTTCCTCTTTTCCCTAGTAATGGTCTCCAATTCTGGATAGCGACATTCCACCTTTGGTCTTGCAGTCTGGCGTTATGTCCTGCGAAACTCCATTTTAGTCTGGCTGCATGTTCTGTGACATCTGCCACTTTAGTTGTTTTCCTAATCCACACGTTTGGTCTTTTGTCCCTAAGCTTGATTCCGAGCATTTTCCTCTCCATGGCTCTTTGTGTCTTTGCTATCCTGTCTACGTGTTCTCTAGTTGGTGTCCAAGTTTGGGATCTATACATCATGATAGGGAGAATGCACTGGTCAAATACTCTTGTTTTTAGATATTGGGGTATTTTGGAGTTTGATAGTACCCACCCTAGCCCAACCTGCCAAGAAGAACTCATTAAGGAGATCAAAAATCTAAAAAACACAAGAAGCGCCGGAATAGATGAAGTACCTATATCAATAATAAAATATGTAGCGTCAGAAATAATAGAACCCATGGTAATAATTATCAATAATTCATTTATGGAAGGAATTTTCCCGGAATCTTTAAAAACATCAAAAATTATTCCAGTATATAAAAAGGGAGAAAGAGACAAAATAGAGAACTTCAGACCTATCAGCATACAGTCATCCTTTTCAAAAATTATTGAGAAATTAATCTATAAGAGAATCGTTAATTTTACTAACAAGCATAATACAATAAGTAGTTATCAGCACGGTTTTATCAAAGGGCGGAGCACCGATACAGCATGCTTCCAATTTATTAGAGAGGCTACGGAACAATTAGAAAAACACCATATACCTTGCGGGATACTACTAGATTTGTCGAAAGCTTACGATACGGTCGACCATACCATTTTACAAAAGAAGCTAACAAAATATGGAATCAGAGGTATAGCACTGCAATGGATCTCCTCTTACCTAACGAACCGAGAACAAATAGTAGAATTGCCCACAACTAAAGGCAGAGTTAGATCGAATCCTTTGACAGTTACAATGGGAATCCCCCAAGGCAGCATCTTGGGGCCTCTTTTATTCACACTATATATTAATGACCTGCCAACTGTCTCCCTAAATAATTCCACTAAAATGGTTATGTATGCAGATGACACTACCCTTATATCAGCAAATAAATCAGTTAAAGATATTGAGCCTAACATCAAATCAGCAATCACAGCAGTTACAACATGGTTCAACCAAAACAGAATGGTTTTAAACAACGAGAAGACCAACTTAATAATATTCAAAACTAAAAGAGACAATCGCACATATAATAACGAAATATCTTGGAATGATAGTACTA
The DNA here is from genome assembly GCA_944588485.1 of Phosphuga atrata. Lineage (NCBI taxonomy): Eukaryota > Metazoa > Arthropoda > Insecta > Coleoptera > Silphidae > Phosphuga > Phosphuga atrata. The sequence goes on from CALYMW010000455.1 coordinate 588,896, forward strand.
TAAGAGTTCAACATGACGGAAGACTACTTGGACTATATATCAACGATACACTCGACTGGACAACCCACATATTAAATCTAACTAAGCAACTAAATAAGGGACTTTATGCTCTTAGAACCCTAGCACGATACTTGAACCAGGATGTACTAAAAATTGTTTACTTTGCAATGTTTCACAGCCATTTAAAATTTGGTATCATGTTCTGGGGGCGCGGTACATTAATTAGCGATGTCTTCAAGATCCAAAAGGCGGCAGTAAGGACAATATATAATTTAAGCTACGCAGAAACATGCAGAGATGTCTTTAGAAAAGCTAATATACTAACGGTGAGCGGCACGTATGTGTATGAATCTATACTATTTTTGGTCAAAAATAAACAGTTATTTGAAGAACATCAGTTCCATCACACAAGGGACACAAGAAATAAAAATACAAGTTATAAGAAACTCCCACACAAGCTAACCCTGACAGAAAAGGTACCACCATACAGCAATATAGCATTATTTAACAAGCTACCACCTTATATTAAATCGATAAAAAAAGTTAACGAGTTTAAGAAGGAGCTGAAACGCATCCTCTTAGAAATTGAGCCATACACGCTTCAAGAATTTTATACTGGTATAAACTCCTACAAAAGTTTTTGAAAAAAGAGCTATTTGACAAATTCCATTTTAGCCTACAATTGTAATATGTATTATTTTTATTATACACACTTTCTATGTATGCTTAAATAATGGAATAAATTGATTTGATTTGATTTGATTTGATTTAGTTTTGCGAAGCCTGCCCATGCTAGTCTAATTCTGCGGCTAATTTTGGCTGTTTGGTTTTCTTTGCTTGCTCTTACTGTTTGACCAAGGTATTCCTCAACCATTTTAAGTTCGACGTTGTTTAGATTTACTCTTCTTGTGGCAGTGGTGTTTGTCATTGTCTGTATTTTGCCAAGATTCATTTTCAAGCCTACTTTCTCTGAGGCTTCTACCAATTGGTTTACCATAGTAATTGGTTTACCATCGAGTTCCTCGAATTCGGTAGTAATATGTATTACGTCGTCTGCATACCTCAGATTGTTCAAGTTTTTCCCGTTTATGTTTATCCCCATGTTTGTCCAGTTTAGCTGTTTAAACACATCTTCCATAGCTAAAGTAAATAGTTTTGGCGAGATAATGTCTCACTGCCGGACGCCTCTCCTGATCGGTATTGGTTTTGTGGTGCCTTCTAGTGTGATTGTCATGGTAGCTTGTCCGTAGATGTTGTGTATGAGGTTTTTATACCTGGTATCTATTCTGCAGTTGTTTAGTGCATTTTCGATAGCCCACAATTCTACGCTATCGAAAGCCTTTTCGTAGTCTATAAAGGCTAAATAGTGATTTAGATTGTATTCGTTGGCTTTTTCAATTAGTGTTTTTACGGTAAGCAGATGATCTGCTGTGCTGAATCCTTTGCGGAATCCCGCTTGTTCTACTGGTTGGTAGGCGTCCATTTTTTGAGTTAGTCTGTTAGTTATGATGCGCATAAATAGTTTGTAGATTTGTGACAGTAGTGATATGGGACGGTAGTTTCTAAGGTCTTTTCTATCTCCTTTTTTAAAGAGTATTAATACGTCGCTAATTTTCTATGCATCTGGTACATCTTCCTTATGCAGGCATTCGCTGAAGAGCGCCTTTTGTATCTCTATTGTTTCGTCAGTTCCCTCTTTCAGTAGTTCAGTCAGGACTCCATCAGGACCAGGGGCTTTATTGTTTTTCATTTGCGACAGGACGTTCCATATTTCATAACTTTCTATGTTTGGTAAGTCTTCCGAGTTGATGTTCATAATTACTTTTCTTATGTTTGCTTTTCTTTCGATATCGGGGTCAATCTGTGTGTTGTATAAGTCAGTATAAAACGTTTCACCTGTTTTTAGTATGGCGTCACTATTTCTTTCTTCTACTCCTTGCTGATTTTTTATTGATACTATGGATGGTTTACCTAGTGTTGGCTTTAAACATTTTATTCCGCGATTTAGTTCGATGACTCTTTCTATTTTGCTTTCGTGGTATTTTCTCAGGTCTTCTCTTACTTTTTTACGGATTGTTTTATTTAATTCAGTATATTTTACTGTGTTTCTGTTCAATTTTCGTTCAATTTCTTTACGTCTTTTCGCCATGAGTTGTTTTGTTTCGTCGCTGATTTTTTGTTCTTTTACGGTCGCCTTTTTAGCTACTTTTAATCCTGCCTGCAACAATAGTTCTGTTAGTTGACTATTGGTTGAATTAAGGTGTATTTTTGATTTATGTGGCTGAGTTTTTGCTATCATCTCTTCTAGTCTGTCTCTGTACTCGTGCTTGTGTTTTCGTACTTCGTTGTGGTCTATAGCTTGGTATTTTGTGTGTCTGATTTTCCATTCGATTCTACTATTTAGGCATATTTTGGCTCTTAGCAGCCGATGATCACTGCCCGTTGTAAATTGGTTGAGTGCCGTGATGTCCTTGACGATGTTTTTATTACTATTATTATTATAACCTTTTATTGGCATATATACAAAATATATACTACACAAGAAGTAATCAATTTCATTTCTTGTTTTCCCGTTTGGCGACATCCAAGTCCATTTCTGTTTGTTTTTCTTTTTGAAGAAGGTATTCATTGCATTTACCTGTTGTTGTTCTAGAAATTGCATCATTCTTTGGCCTCGGTAGTTTCTGTTATCATACCCATAGTTTCCAATTTTGTTTTCTGTATTATAGAGTTTTCTGTCCAATTTTGCATAAAAGTCGCCCATGATGATTTTGTGTTTTACCGGGGTGTCTTCTATAGCAGCTGTGAAGTCATCATAGAACTCATCTACTTCCTCGTCGTTGTGTGAGGTAGTTGGGGCGTAGACTTGAATGATCTTGATTTTCGTGTTCATATTTCTTTCTACAATTATGTAAGCCACGCGGTCTGATATAGCTTTGAAGATTTTGATGTGTGGCTTCAACTCCTTCTTAATGAGGAAGCCTATTCCTCCGTATGTTTCATTTTCGCTTCCTCTGTAGTATAGTCTATTTCCTGATGTTAGGTCTATGCAGTTAGACCTAAAGTTAGGTTTCTCCTCTTCGTTTCACTTCCAAAAGTCCTAATATATTCCATTTGATCTTAGCTAGTTCTTCTTCGAATTCTTTGAGTTATAGCTTTTCGTCTTTTGCCATGGATCTGATGTTATACGTGGCGATGTAGAGTATGGTGTTGGTTCCATTGAGTTTCTTTTTATTTGCTGTTCTTTTGCCTCCCCCAGAATCCGTGACGCATTCCGAGTCGCACGACTCGGTGTGGGATTGTGGGCGTTCCCTCCTACCCACCTGGGGTATATTCTTATGTTTTAAGGTCAGCATTATTTTGGGGGTAGTTGGCGTTAAAACACCTCGCCTACCGAGCGTATTGGTGAGTTTTGTTTAGGGTATTTGGAAGACAATGTTAGGATCAAACAAGGACTAGGAATGGGACAAAGGTTTCTCCCGTATGTCATTGGGAGATAAACCAAGGCTCGCGTAGACAGTGGCGCTTCCTGAAGTAGATCTGTCATCTATCGGGATCATAGATGAGTATCTACCCGCTACCTTATAGATACCTAGGTACACAGGTACCTAGGTACATAGGTACTAGGCACATAGGTACCTACTTGAGAATTACATTTCCTTTATTCTCGATGGAATGGTTATACCGCCATGACTCGTTCGCCAGAGCCTCGTTAGTTATCTAGCAGCGGGTACCGCGTGCAGGTGAGGTTGACATTTGGGCCAAAGAATAAACATTATTTACAATTAAATATATATATATATATATATATATATATATATATATGAATTTATCACATCGGGGTTGTATTATTATTTGGTATTTTGGAATGGCCCCACGCAAGAGTATGTACGCTATCGGGGCAGGTGTAACGTTTATCATCATTGCTGCTTAGCGCAAATTTATTTTGCTCGATGGTAAATATGTCGTGTTTGTAGCTCCTAAATGTCCTTTGTTTACGATATATTTGCTCCCCGGTGAGCAAACACTGTTTATAATCCTCGCCACTAATATCTTTATTCCCAAAACATTTTTTCACACCTTTAGCCTTCTTCTTCCAATTCGCTTTATCCCTCTCTGAGCAATGAGCATACATTTTCGCTCTTATCAGAACATCCTCAATTATTTCACCCGCCAACTCGTATCGAAAACGTTATCAGACCCGTAATTGCTAGTATCAAATTTATCAATGTTCTCCTTGATATCTGTATAAAGATCGTCGGTTTTAATCAATAAAATGAAACTGTCGGTGTCACAGTAGCATAGAGTAACTTTGTCGCAATACTTTGGTTTCAAAAAATCTTAATAAAATTCATACATTAAAAATTTTGATAGTTCTTAAACGGAAAACCCCACATAAATCGGCTTATTATACAACTTTTAATTTTGCAAATTGAATCGCGATCAAATTTTCGGTGAATGTTGAAACACTTTCATATTCGGTTTAGCGAGAAGTGTTTCCGCGTCCGGTTTACGGCCAGTATTTTCCCAATGACTGATAAGTTTGACATCCACTTGTTTGTCTACATTTTCCATCGTTTTGCCAAATACGCTATTGTTCATTAATTTAAAAAAGTCTTTTTCAAAATAATTTTTAGCCGCCTGCCGTAAAGTAGTGTTTAAATCAATCAGATTGCCGGATATTCTATGGATTTTTGTAATTTTAAGTCCGTAATTTATTGCCTGCTTTCATTTTCTGTAGTAAACAATATACTTTTCTTTATTGTTTAAATTTGGAATAAGTTTTGTGTTATTAAATTTTGATTTTGGTGGAACCATGCTTTCAACGAGGAATGGTAAATCAATATGTAGGACCTGTAGTGATTCAGGATACTCGATGTCTGCTTCGATGAAATAGCCAATAGGTGAATCATCGCTCATTTTTTGCAGTTATTAAAATAAAATTTCAGTCTTCGTCAACCATTTAAAACCGCCGTAAGGCATTAGTTGGGAAAGTGCCCAGCCATATAAATTATTAGCATCCCAGTACGCTAAATACGTGCTAGGTTGATTGGGATTATACTCGGATAAGTATTTATTATTCGTCTTCCCGTATCAGCGAGGCTTGACAAATACCTCCTCTAATGCCTTTGAAGATGAAATGGTGCATGTCTATGTTGGTGAAAAATTCTAAATTTATATTCTTCATTTTCAACATTGCATCCTAGCTCAGTGCGGGTGCCGTATAATAATGGGTCGGATCGAGCTGATATGTCGTGATGCATACGTTTCGAAACTGTTCGAAAATATCTGTCAATAACAATACGTCAGTCTTTAAATACAGGTTAGAGTAATCTTTTAAATTTCTACAATTAAAAGTCGTCCAAACAGTCGTCCATGTGTTTGTATAGGAAAACAAGTATGCATTGATCATCGCTCAAATTTTTCGCTAGTTTTTCCAAAGAGGTAGCCATAAATCAGGATGAATCGACAAATCTCAGTTTTATGTAAATTTTATTTTCCACCCCGTTTTCACCTACATATTCGCCGACCGGTAGATTTTTGGTGATTGAAATATATTTCTCCTTATTTTGAGCAATGATATCGATTTTCCTGATCGCAGCCAAACTCTAACAAATAAATGCGCGTCATAATTTCACATGTTGTGGAAGAAAACAGGAATCATTTTCGGAATTTTATAATTTAAATTACAATTTGAGTGCGCCGCTCCCCGAAATTTACCCGTTAAATGATCATGATCGGCGACTTTGTCTGGTACTTGTAATGATTTATTACATATATGACAAGAAGTGGCCGTATCGTAGGAATTTTGTTCATCTTCAGATAATTTAATCATCGGAAGTGAGACGCTTAAATGATTCCTATATATTTCCTTAACATCCGCACAGAGGTTCTCCTAAAATAATTTCGGGCAATCTTCACCGGTATAAGTCACGAATTTACTCAATGAATCATCAAATGGACATTTTATATTATAGGCAAAACTGTACGGTACGTGTATATGTGTTTGATTGGTATAGCTATTGTCGGGGTTTGGTGAACATGTATCTATCGGTTTTAAAATTGATTCGAAATCTGCGTATACAACAAAGGGTATACGAATTTTTCTATCGTAATTTTGGAATTTTAATATATTCCCTGGGATCATATCACCTCGCTTGTCTTTTACAATGTCTTTTGTCGGCATAATAGTGTAAATTTTGTTGCAGTCATTCAATTTTGTTGATTAAAAGTCGACTCGCTTGAAAAAAGGTCATACAACAATCACATAGATATTTTTTTCTACAACCTGGTGAGATTTGGCTTCTTACAAGTCTCGGCATATCTTTTATCCATACATAATGACCTTTAACCCCCTCTTCTAAAAATAACAAATTTACATGTCTTACCCTAGTATTATTAGTGTGAAAAATTGGTCCTACAACGTCATGTTGTTTAGATTTAAAATTAAATTCTAAACCATAAACGTTCATGCTAATGTTGGTCATCTGTTCAAATTTGGAGATGTCTTTAATTTTAATTGGAAATTCTAGTCCGTCTTAATTTAAAATTTAAAGCTTAAGAAAAGTGGGGATATGATGACGGGCGATTTGAATGCGTATTAGCGGGGTGTAATGCGGACACAATGCTCCATAAAAAGCAAAACTCGTCTTCGTTTTGAACATTGATACACGCTTTCCGGTCCCTAATCTCTTTTGGCAGTTCAATAAATGACGACCCACGTAGTGGTTTATATTTATTTAGATTAATTTCTAAATTGGAAATCTCCCTAAGTGACCAACCCGAATCTTTCTCCTGAAACTCGCCACATTTTGTTTTAATTGTGGCACACATATTATCATAAATTTCTATAAAGACTCATGCTAGGTGTAATTTCGCAATATTTTGTATAAAATGATTTAATTTCACCCGCTGTATTTTTTTTCATTTATGTAAATACTAAATAGCTCTATATTAAATTTCAACCTGGAATTATACGACTTGATAACGTTTTCAATCATTCAACGAACAGTGTCCCTTAATTTACTAATAAAACTATCTATATCTATACCCGATCCATTAATTCTATAACTTGCCACTCTGTTCTTGAAGCTAGAGCAAACTTTCTTAACATTTTGTTTGAACGGCTTCACCGCTACCTGGAGATGTTTTTGCGACCGCAGATGTCCAGCGTACTTGATTTTTGAGGGGAGCTGCTGGTTGCAAATTTCACAGAAGTTAGAAGGGGTTGGCGGTTCCAACTTTATCTTCTTGGGGGTGGAGGCTTAATCTTCATTATTTACAGATCTCTTCGAAGTGGAGGGTGAAGCATCGCCATTCTTCTCAACGATTTTATGCTGTTGCTTCATATGACGTTTTAAGCTGCCGTTTCTTGTGAATGTTACAGCACACAATTCACATTTGAGGTTGATTTTCTGCATACCACCACAGGTTTTTAAATGGAGTCTAAGATTATGCTTGCTTGCAAAAACTTTTTGGCATTTACTGCAGGAGAACATTTTTTAAGCTTGATATTGACTTGTCGTGACGAGGTCTAGTTAAGAACTAACTAATAATTATTAGAAACAAAATGTTCGAACATCGGAATGTATAGCGATAAATTAAACAGGAAACTGATTACGCAGCGTTTCTTAAGTATTATTTCCAATATTTCGTAATTATATTCTAGTATTACGTGTTCGCATCGAGGTCGGTACAAAGTAAAGGTAAATATATCTAGTTAGTGATGAGCCAGAAATCGTTCGGTTATTCTATTTGTTTTTACACATATAATCAGGTGGGATTAGTGTTATAGAAAGTCCTCATAATTATCTATTTTGACTTAAAGCAATTGTTTTTGTGCGACAAACAACAAATTAAAATGTCAAAGTTATGTGTATACACTTGTAATGAGAATAATTAATTGTGTGATTACATTTGCGATAATAACAACTATTCACTTCTAAGAATGCGGATGTGATTTGCTAAAAAATATGTGGAAATTATAACATCATGGTTGAAAAACATTTACTTAAGAAGCGTTTAAGGCGAGGAGAATTATACAATAAACCAGTTCCAAGAATGCAGGTTCTAATGTGTATAATTAATTTAATATGCAATTTATATTTTAATTACCCATAAGGTTTTTCTCATAAGGTGCTTGGACCAAAATTTACATGTAATTTCCCATAAGGTGCGAGAGGTGAGTCCAGAACATGACATCTTTCCCTACTGTCTCCAGTGAAGAGGTATATAAAACAACTATACACTTAACAACTTATATATTAACAGAACTAAAGTCGTGTAAAAGTACGTCTTGACACTTCAATGGGTGGGAGCAAAGAGGCCGAAGTCTCGTCTGCGACCACCTGACTTGACTCTTATCTCTTAAAATACAATACACTCAGGAGGAGGACAAACGAACAATAATAAAGGTTACATTATACTACAATTGGGTTGCTACCTTGATTCAAATAAAGGTAGAGCCACACTGATCCAACATACGCAACGCATTACGGTATCTGGACTCTGAAAAACTATTCCATAGAAACACACTTATCGTATGCAACGCAAGCACACGCCTCACACGCAACGTCGATCTGGGATGTCCAGACTGGACGATGTCGGCGTGTGAAGGTGGAAGGGATGTTCGTACGCTATCCACGCGTGTGATCAGTGTGTCTCTAGAATTTATGCGTAGCACTTCAGAGACAAATAAACTTTTGATGCAAGCGTTCTCCTCAAACTGCATTTTTGACATGCGAAAGTACATAAAGAATCATTCTTCATCAGATTCCAGTTTCTGCATTAATATATGGTATTTTACAACTTTTTCTCATTGTTTATTTATTTCATGAACCCAATATCTTCTCTTCTTAACTTTAGTTTTTATTTTTGTAGCGCGGGAATATGCATTAAAAAATAGTAAACTCAATAAATCATCCTGAAACTCGCTTTTAGAATCAGAAAACATGACTTATAGACGCACTAGTGCAACTTCTGAGAAATTACAGCAGAGTCTGATGCAAAATTTACGTTGCATACGCGGGACAAGTGTGCACACCAATTCTCTCACGTTGCATCGCATACCTTAACCTACCTTAACTCTCTTTGTTAAGTATAAAACCTTTTTCCCAAAACTTTTACACCAGCAAATTATGCGGCTCGTACGAATAAACATATAACCAACGTTTGAAATTTGCCGCCATATATATATATATATATATATATATATATATATATATATCCATGATGTCAGTTACCTGGTGTTCTGTTAACTATAATAACGAACCAAGAAATGGGTGTTAATAATTAATTATCGTGTTGCAAATACCAAATCGTAAAAATAATGTATAATTTATTATCTGATCTGCAAACTATATATTGAAAAAGAATAATTAATTACACGATAACTAATAAGTCCTAAATAATAAAATTATAATCCTAAATATTTTACGATACCTAATAGAATAAAAACAGTTAATCGAATAATTAGAAATATTTTTTTATTTGTTAAGTAACATTAAGTTATATAGCGGTTTCACAAGTAACAAAATGGATTTTTTCAGGTGTTGTTTCTGGTATTTCTTTGAATAGATTTGAGAAATTAAAACATTCAATAGTAGATTTCGTAAAATTAATTCAGTAATAATTTCATTCGATCTAACGGATTTGACAAATTTTGAAAATCTTGTTTTCGTATTTTTGTAGGTTGAAATGTTTATAAAACAGTTACACTACGCTTTCCTTAGGTTGGCATCACCATCCAAAGATCCAAATAGCTTTTTTGTTAAACACAAACTGTTTCCATTACGTGCGCCGTTTTTACGTTGGGACGTGTTTAGTTTTGTAAATTCGGTGAGTATTAAGTTCGGTAAAATTAATTCGCTGAATGAATTTGGTATAGTTTATAAATTTCGTTTTAGGTAAGTTTAGTTACTGTAGGTTGTTATGGGTTAGGGTGTTGGTCATATTTTAAGGTTAGTTTGGTTGGGGTCTTCATATTTTAGAATATGATAATGAAATTTTGTTAAAGCATTTTAATTTCAAGAATTTGTGCGAAACTGATGACTCAGGATCTAAATTTAAAATTCTAGTAGTAGTTGTAGGTCAATAAATATTTTTGTGGAAATTTACTCCTCCTTTTTCTACTTACATTGTTTTGATGATTTTACAATTATCTGTGAAACTTTGTTGAAATTTCTCTCCTCATTGACCAAAACATTAGTAAATTCTGTTTTGAATGAAATTAAAAAAATAAATGTTTTTTTATAAAATACACTGCTCAAAATAATAGGCGGATCACGAGTTTGTGCCGCCATAGAATTCAAACGGGAAATTACGTGCAAATAAAATTAAGAACATCCGAAAGACGTGAATTATTTATTTGTTTTAATTGGCACGACTGTAAGTGCAGCATCACGTACTTTTGAAGTACTAGTAATAATTAACGACTGCTAAGAACAAAGTGCAAAACGAATTTAAATAAATTGTTTATGTAAAATTTTGTACAGTAAGTGGAAAATTAATAAAGAGTGTGTGCGACCATAGCACGAATGACGGCATTTCATCGTCTTGGCATGCTTCGCAAAAGTCTTCAATTCTCTTCTTGTGGTATAACATCCCATTATTCAATAAGATCCGCCCTTCGCTGCTTTGCGGGAAATGACGTGCTAAAGCAATTAAAAACATCCTAAAGACGTTGTGTTTAATTGTTTTAATTGGCACATCTGAAAGTGCAGCATCACGTACTTTTTAAATACTCCCCTAATTGTTTTTACTATTGTAAGTGACCCGTTGTAGTTACATCTGTTTTCTTTCGTTATGTATCTTTTTGCAAATAACTTAAACACCCAAATTTATTCAAATTGTTTTGCCTTTCGGTTAGGTTGGTACCGTTGTTTGTGTTGTCGTTGTACTGTTTTGTGAACTTAATATAATCCGTTCTATGAATTTCATGAAATGTAAAAATTTCGTTTTAGGTAAGTTTTCTTGAATATCCATATATGTGTATATATATATATATATATATATATATATATATATATATATATATATACATATATATATATATATATATATATATATATATATATATATATATATATGATATACAGTAGAATCCG